>WOVY01004898.1:0-177500 GCA_013436015.1 Rhipicephalus annulatus
GGTGATCTTGTGGTCATCCCATACACTTGGCGGGAACCCAAAATTAGCGTGAGAAGGTAAGATGGTTTGACGAATACGACGCGCTTGTCAAGACATAATTAGTCACATTTCTGTCGCTACGTCGTCAAACACTTCCCGCCAGACAGTGGCACATAACCATGGGCGGGTATGTGCCGCTGGTATGCGGGTGTGTGCCACAGGGATTGACACTTGGTATCTGCTCGGGAGCGACGAGAACACACATGGGCAATTTTAACCGCACGAGTGTTTGAGAAATAGCCGACGTCGGTAGCGTCAACCCGACGAGGCCCAGCTGGAATCGAACCCAAGTATTCTGGGTGCCAATGAAGCCATTTTACCACATAGCTACGCCAAGTCTCGGAACTACTTTTCAAATAGATGCGAATCTTCATGAAACTTCAATAGTGGTCGCAGTGCTGCCTACCCAACTTTTTTCAACACTATATATGTACTCCTTTGATGCAGCCGTCACGTCAGGTTAACTTCAATTGTGGTTAGGTGTCATGCGCCGAAGTTTATTTATGTAGCAGCGTCCAGGGCCAGCACTTCGCGAGCATCAGCGCTTCATATCAGCTTCTGGTGTTGCTAATACGCATGTTCCAGTTGGCATCGTTGCGCAAGTGCAAAACAGCTGGTTATATACACATCTGCAAATCTTCAACATATGTCTGTGCATGGAACATTTGTACATATATTTAGCGTCATTTCACACGACGTGTAGCTCAATGAATGAAAGAATCGCAATACGATCACCTTCCCTCCGCATGCTTTTCAGAACGTCGATTCCCAAGTACGTGGGATCTGCCGAAGTTTTCTGCTAACCGATATCTCTGTCCCTTCTGGGGAAGCACCAGAGATTTTTTTCAATGGTTGAGCAGAAATTGCCGTGCGTGAAGGGCAAGATAATTGGAACTGGCTCTTTTTTTTTGTTCTTTCGTCGATAATTCTCAGATTTTGCGGGCTGCTTCGGCTATTCAAAGCTTCTCACAGTTATTTATTTATATATATGTTTATGAATGCTGCAACGCTCATGTAGGGATTTAGCACAGTAAAGATATATTTGTTAAATTTACAAATTAGCAAACTAAGAATAAAAAGGTAAGGTACGCAATTCTTTTGAATGAAAAGAAAAAAAACATTGGTTTGCAATAAATGAGCACAGCGGTGCATTATGAAATCACTGCTGCATTTAAGATGACCACTACTGGAGTGTAACCACTACAGTTTATCGAAATAAGCGAGGACAAGGACATGCGATGAAATTCACTCGCTGCTGGAGTTGCGCAGCAGAGAGGTTCATCGTTGAAAAAGGTTCAGTTGCGTTTGTTTGTAATTTACAGCAGCGTTGCTCTTATTGTTAACCAATGACTGGAGTTGGCCTGTACTGTTTACAATTTGCAGTAGACGAAAAGAGAAGCGCACAGACACATACAAGCACTGACCATGCTATCTTAGCAGCAAAGACACGAAGTGACATGTTTGTTTCGCTGTCAAGCACTTCTGGTCAATCATTTGCTTTCAGTTTTTCTAAAGTTCCTGTAGAATATGCAAAAACAAAAATTTGATGGTTATAGGTCAAGTCAGGAGTCGTACTTGAATAGAAGAGAGCTGAGTTTATTCTAAAAAGATGGGACGTGCAAACACATACAGTGGTAAGAAGTCATAACAGCACAAAACTGATGGTGTCGGTACTGGTGACGTCGGTGGTGTCATGACTTCTTTCCAGAGTACCTGTTTACGTGCCCTGTTTTTATATAATGAATAGCAGTTGAAAAGTACGATGTGGAGTTGTTGTCTAAGACAAAGGCAAATATATTATAAGGATAGTTGGTGGGTCCGTGGGTCGGTCGTTCGGTCACAGCTTTACTTGAAGTTCATGAGGAGAAGTTTTAGCGGCCGGGGAAACCACGAGGGATGATTTAGCAGCCGCTACTGTAGGCGATGCCCGTATAGAGGCCGGAATATGGTGGCATTTCGCCTGTTGTTGCGCCCTTTGGACTGTCTTTAGTGTGTGACGGAGCTCTGAGCTCCCGAGTGCCTCTTCCCAGTGAGACCCTTTTGTGAGAGGTCCCTGTGGTAATGCGGAACTACGATCGTGGGCTTCGGTCATATGCATCCAAAAAAGCCCAACGTAGACGCGCTTTCGGATTATCCAGCATGTATTTCAATAAAACCGTAGCACTTGCCGTGCAAGTCGATATTCCGTGACCAGCTCTGCAAGCTGCGTCTTTTCAGCGTATCATATAAGGGACAGTTTTGATGCCTGATATTACAGCCGAAATATTATAGCAGCGATTGGTAACAAGTTTCCGGCAATCGCTATTCAGAAACTATTAGTATGCTGAGTTGAGCATTTCGCCTAACGTGTTAGATTGATCGCTTTAAACGCCTCGCTAAGCACTGTCTGCATAGTTAGATAAACCAATTGTGACTCAGTGACAGATTCTAGAGCCCGTCATACAAACTTTCTTTCAGGAATTTGCAATTTTCAGTGATTTTTGTGCAAGATTAAAGGTCCTTTGAAGAGATTTTAAATTGTTTTATTGTATACATGTCAGATTTCTTCAGAGTCAATGCCTTGTATACTGTGATAACAGATAGAGAGGGGTGGAACAAAGAAAAAGCAGAGACGATAGACTGTTTCTACCTGATTAGCCACCCTACATGAGGAAGAGAGAAAGGGAGAAAAGAAGGTTAGTTAGATATCTACCCTACACGGGGAAGAGGGAAAAGGACAAAAGAAGGTCAGATAGATAGATAGATAGATAGATGCTAGATAGATAGATAGATAGATAGATAGATAGTAGTAGATAGATAGATAGATAGATAGATAGATAGATAGATAGATAGATAGATAGATAGATAGATAGATAGATAGATAGATAGATAGATAGATAGATAGATAGATAGATATAGATAGATAGATAGATAGAGATAGATAGATAGATAGATAGATAGATAGATAGATAGATAGATAGATAGATAGATAGATAGAGACAGATAGATAGATAGATAGATAGATAGATAGATAGATAGATAGATAGATAGATAGATATATAGATAGATAGTAGATAGATAGATAGATAGTAGATATAGATAGATAGATGATAGATAGATAGATAGATAGATAGACAGACGCCTAAAGCGCTTGTGGCACGCAAAGAAATGCTTCGAATTTAAAAGCGAATGCGTAACAAAAATATGTCGTAGAATGGAACGCAAGATGATCACACAGTACAACTTATCAGCGCATGAGCTGCAAATATTCAGGAGCGAGCTCTTGTAAGGTAAGTTCATACATGCAAATAAGAACAGGCCCGTAGACGGGGGGGGGGGGGGGGGCTTGAACCCTTTCAACTGTTAAGAAATTCTTATGTAGGGGATGTTTTACTGAACATAAGTAAAAGCGATGAAAATGCGTCTTTTCAAAAGTGCCCCCCCCCCCCCTGAAAAAAAGAGAACTCTTGGCTATGGGCATCCAAACTAAGTTCCTTGTTTTGTGTGGCTTAATATACGCAGCAAAACACACAAAAGCCCAATTTCAACGCATAAAATAAAGTACACAGTCCAAACATTACACAATCTTGAACGCTTACCAAGATTAATATAACGCACTTTGCTTCCATCATGAGGCATATCCTAATATTTCCATAAAATATTGCTTTCTGCGTCAAACGTTTCCTACATCCTCGCTTTCTCCTCGACACCACCCGTGCTCCTTTAGTGAAACACAGGAATATCCGCTGGGTAGTCATCTGGTGATATATGGATGCATAAAGCATAGCAGCACCCGAGCCTGGCACCGCCACTTTACTGCTCTTCTGGACGGCGGCTTTGCGTGAATAGACGCCGGCCTTGCGCAACGTGGTCGCAAATACCGTCCACCACACTGTAGACTCCATATGCAAATGGCTCGTTCCAGGCTATAAGCACCGACTCTTTCGGTCTAAGGAACTTCGCCCAGTCTTCTTCGTCTCTTTTTTGGCCCTCAATTTCTTTAGCTTGCCATGATGATGATGGCCTTAATGTATGACTCGCGTTTACTTGCTCGTCTTTTCGTTTTCGCCTGTTCTTTCTTACTATGCAAACCATATATAGCTGCGCGATGATTTCTCACAAGCATCTGTTCCAACATCGCATGCAGCCGGGACGTCACTGATATCGTTGTCGTGTCGTATGTCGTTGTTCATCCATTGTACGCAACCTGAATGTGGCGTAGGTTTAATAACGCAGCACGCTTTATCAATCTTGCACTTTGCTTTCGCACGATTCCTTGTCTCTGTCTTCTCACTCTATGTACAGGTCTAGTTGCCTTTGCCTGTGCCTACACCAAAGCGAAACCGTACATACCTGCATCTTCACTGCTCATATTAACTCTTCTTTCTTTCTTTTGTCTTTCGTTCGTTCTTTCGTTCGTTCTTTCTTTTTTCTTTCTTTCGGAGGCCCATTGAAACCTCTGAGACGTACTGGTTCCGCACATTCCTCCCTTCCTTCAGTCTCCATCGCCCAGTGCATCCATGTTACACTCCTTTTCGTTACCCACGTCGGGGCTTCTCGCAGTGACGTCACGAGACGCCCTGTTACCATGGCTACGGTGACAAAGCCGGCAGGCCCTCGTTCCTAAACATACTTCTGTATTCCTGTACCAGAGTGCCCGAGACTTCCTGGATCACGCGGCTAGGTAAGAAACGAATACGAGAAAGAAGAAAAAGAAACAGGAAAATATATTGGCGAGTAACGTTAAGATGACTGAGCTGCACTGCTGCTAAGAGAACGAAATAGCGCGCCTCCCTGTTATCCAGGACTCTGCACAAAGGGCTTTCGTCTACGTCGTTGCAAAGAGACTCACGTGATCTTTTTCGCTTATTTTTATTGCAGCTTGACGAAACGTACCTTTTCTAACGTTCCACTTGGCGCGCACCTTCGTGAGAACTAAGGAGTTCGCGTTCCATTGTGTCGGTGCATAGCTGGATTCCTTATTCAACGAAGCCATAGCTGTGCATGCAACATAAGGAGTGGTGGAATGGTGGTGGGGGGGGGGGGCATACTTAAGGGGTTGCAAATTCTGCCCCATATATGTGGTTACTCATACAGACATTTCCCGGGCCTATTTAATCATAAGTGATATCATCATGCTGTGTTTAGCGCAGAAGCTCGTTAAGGTTGAGGCTTGTCCGCTGCCGGCGTAGGCGTCGTTCGTGGTAGTCGTGATGATGATGACACTGATGACGATGGCGATCACAGACAAAGACTGGCTTGTGCAGTATGTGACGTCTCGATACGCTCTGCGATCCATTTAGTATGACTGTAAACAGCCGACAACAACCAAAGAAACGTGGACGGACCTCGTCTTTCACAGCTTTAGGCTAGATCTGATACCACGAAACAGTGATATCGAAGACAAATCGAACTTCACAGCTAACCACAACTTCGTATTAGGACCAATAAACATTTTACATCACTGTACACCGCTTTGTCACTAATTTAAATGCATGAGTGGTCAATGTGACGGGTGATTTAGGGTAACACCTAATCACCCCAGAGCCTGAACCACTCATCGTCAATAACTTCGGGGATTTATCGTATTTTTTGGGTGATAACTTTAACAATTCTGCCCTGGCGTACGCTTGCACGCTAACCGACCGCGCTAGTTCGTGGCAACACCTCGGCTACATCGAGGTTGCGAAAAACAGAGACGCCCCTGCCACGTACAACAAAGTTATAGAATATTTTTGCGTCTCGCAAAGATTGTAACCACGCCCTCACTTCAGACCTAATAGAATTGAGGCCTTTACGGTCAGACTACTGCATATGAAGAGGTAGCCGAAACTGAGCAGCACGCTATCAATAGGGGCTATTCTCTAATGACGCCGACATGGCATGAAACGACACAGCCTCGCTCCCAGCGCACAGCGCTGGGACTGTGAATGCGAGACAACTTACAACCCGAAACTGCCTGGGCGAGGTGAAGGGTGGCACTCTTCAGCTGGCCAAGTAACTCTTGGTAATCCAGCAGGCGAATAGGGAGGCTGACAGGCTTTGCCTGACGGTCCTGACGTGGGAGTCACCCATCGCACGCTCAGGCGCGCCTTGCAGGGCGTTAAAGGCACACGGAAAAGAAGAAACGATTTTGTTCAGCATGACAAGATTACTCCTTCAAAATGTCAAAAACACCTCACTTGCGGCGAGATGGCGCTCGGTAAGCGAGAAAATGCGCGAAAAGAAAATGTGGTTGGCCACGCCACTTTGAAGTTTCCGCACCAGTGAACATAAGGTCGCATACTTTGATAGTGCCTGCGTTGGTGCTGCTTACATGGTGCCTGATTGAGGCCTGCGTTGTTCCTAATCAATAAAATTGGTGGTTACTGCACTATGAGAAGACTTAGCATTCACATGTGCAACTTGAAGAAATGTTGTAGTGTCAGATGCACCGCATTGCGATAGATTGATGTATTTGATTGATATGTGGGGTTTGACGTCCCGAAACCACCATATGGTTATGTGAGACGCCGTAGTGGAGGGCTCCGAAAAATTCGACCACCCGGGGTTCTTTAACGTGCACCCCAAATCTGAGCACACGGGCCGACAACTTTTCCGCCTCCATCATAAATGCAGCCGCCGCAGCCGGGATTTTAAACCGCGACCTGCTGGTCAGCAGCCGAGTACCTTAGCCACTAGGCCACCGCGGTGGGGCCCGCATTGCGATAGGTACACTTTGAAGTTTGTGTTGTCACGTGTTGCTATTTCAGCGCGAAATTTAAAAACAGAACATTGAACGTGATTTTATCCTGGATTAAGAAACCTACGATGGTGAAGTTAGGGACATTGGAGTTCTGAGAGTGAAATTCACCAATCTTTATTGAATAAAATTTTTCTCTTCATTTGTCGTAATTGCTCTTGCGAGCACTGCAAGAAACTTGCTAGTTTATGTACCACATGGTGTGGCATTGCCCCCATCGTGGGGCACGGACCAATTTAATTAAGACAAGTTGCTATACGCTATCAACGAGCCCTGATGTCGGGGATCAACTGTGGGCTGTCCAGAAAGCCCACAATGCGGCGATCGAGGCTGGGCCTGACCGTCTTAACGCGAGAGCGGCCCACTCCGCATTTAGTCATGCACCTCGGAACTTCAAATTTTGTATCGCGTTCATCAACTTGACATATTCATTATTTTTCTGTAGTGTCCCTTTAATTAGGTTTTGCGACCAACCACCTAATGGCAGCCGAAAATCCCTGCTGATTCTTGCCAATGACTGTTTGGTCTCCAACGTTACTTTATGGCAGGCCTGAGACCGAAAGCAGGCCATTGTTGGAGGCATGCCATCTGTACATTTAAATTTTTGCATGTGTTGTGATACCATATATGCGGACTAGACTAACAAGAAGGAAGGAGCCGAGATTCAGTGGAACATTGACACTTGTAGTGGTATATCCTAGCGCACACCAATGACCCAGCAGGCTTTCTTGGCTGAACCCTGGCAGGTTAGGGATAGGACGCAATTGTGAGGTGGTCTCAACCGTTTGACGTCCATCCGTGCATCTTTCGGTCCGTCCGTTATTTTTTTCATCATCCACCTGTCCATGACTTGCACTTATCGGCCACCTGAACGTAGACATTATGGGCCTTGAGACCTTGCTTCGCCCGATCGTCATGACTCACTTCATGGAGATGCGAGGATATTTTTCGTCCAGTCTGAGACATACAAATGTACACTAAAAGCTCCCCATTATAGCTAAGAAATGCCTCAGATACAAAAACAAAGCGAAGTATTTAAAGTTTAATTCTTGCCCCGCCGCGGTGGTCTAGTGGCTAAGGTACTCGGCTGCTGACCCGCAGGGCGCGGGTTCGAATCCCGGCTGCGGCGGCTGCATTTCCGATGGAGGCGGAAATGTTGTAGGCCCGTGTGCTCAGATTTGGGCGCACGTTAAAGAACCCCAGGTGGTCAAAATTTCCGGAGCCCTCCACTACGGCGTCTCTCATAATCATATGGTGGTTTTGGGACGTTAAACCCCACATATCAAAGTTTAATTCTTCCGAAGCTAGCAGAAACACCGCGGACACATAGAGATCGCGATGGCGATATCAGTCAATCAACGTTATCTTTCCAAAAGCATCGTTTCCTCGTGTACTAGATTTAGATTTAATTTTCTTCGCAATATGAAGTTGTATCGTTAAACAACGTGTAGCTTGAACTGTTCGTTCATATACTTCCTGTACCTGCGGATATGCCTGGCCTAAATGTGTACATGTGCTTCGCTTACACTATACGAATACCGTACGCGTTCCATGAAATGTAATGTTCAACTTTTGATCTTTTAGCTCAGGGTGCTTCGTTGCCTCAGACCACCATTATTTACATTGCTTCGCTCTAGGAAGTAACTGTAAGAGAGATTCTTGGTTGCTCTTGTCTGGCGAAGGAGGGCCCATACGCCTCTCTCCTGGTTCCGGTAAATATTTGCAATGCAATCGTTTCACCGAAGTGGCTGCTCCGACAACGGGCGCGTCTCGGGAGAATACCGTTTCTAGCGCATGTCTGCGGTTGTCGATGGGATGAGGCCACTGACCCCTTCAGCGTCCAGAGCATACGCAGCCTCCTCGTCACCTTCTCTTCCAGAATAGCGTGATCGAAGCTTGTCGCTCATGTTTTCGCTGCAAAGACCAGCAAATTGCATCAGGCTTTACTAACCCTTCATTCTCGAAAAATCCTTCATTCATTAGTGTTATACGGAGAAACGCTATCAAAAATTTTTGGAGCTCACGTGAACACGAAATAAATTCTTCATATGTATACCGAGTTTATACTGCTCATCGTAAATATTATTAATGTTAGGACGCAGCGTTTGTAGCGACGTCTAATAGACCCCGAAGACTCGGCCGATTGACCACGCCGAAAGGACGGAGCACAGCCTGAGAAGTCCCCCAAACGATGGCGAAGAACAAGGAACGCCACATGACGACAAATATGTATTCAGATCGAATTTGTGCCTAATAAATGCCTAAAGTATTAGTTAGCTCATTACTAATAATAGGCCGTCCCCTATAACTTACATGGAAGCAAGCGCAGCTTCGTGTCAGTGAGCGTCACATACACAAACAAAGGGTGCCCTATTAGTAAGTTTTCATTATTTTAGTGTTTTTATTTATCGTTTCTTTACTGCTCCAGCATCATGATGTGATACTTCAGTTGTCTACGCTCTGCTAGCAACCATTCTGACGATTCCTTTTGCTGGAGATTGTACTTGCAAAGGTTGTCTCACTTCATGCGCAACTTCAGCCAAAGTGACCGAACCTCCTAGCAGCCACCTGTGTAGCGCGCCGCAACATTGTTTCGTGCGTGTGACTCATTCGAAGTTCTTCTTCTCTTCAAGCGAAGTTCGTGTACATTGAAAATCAGGACATGAGTAGGCCATTTGTCATTAGCGTGAAACAACTAGTTCTTCGTTAATGGGACTGGTGCAAATGCTATATATGTGTTTTCTTCTTTCCATTTCATGTTATGCCTGCTTTGCTGGACGTTATCATCTTAAGGTAAGTCAAGCATCACGTTCTCTACTCTTTCGGCGATAACGAGGAGGGATGAAAAAGGGATGACCGCGATGTCACTACTGCCCTGGTGAAGACAATATATGTGCGCAAACAGGCGAAAAAAGAAATCAAAGCCAATTGTGTCACAAGTGAAAATTTACTAACAGAGAACTGGTCCGACTGTTCTTCCTTTGCGTTTAGGTGAAATTTTGTGTCCTTTTCTCGTGCTTATCTGCTGCTTCGTGCTCATATCTTTTATCTTTTCGCGAATCTGTGGCGTTTTCTATGCTTTCTGCTCTTTTCTTTTGGTTATTTGGTTTGTTTGTCGGTTAGCAATTTTTCCTTTGTAGTGAAAAAGAGTACGTTTCTCTGTGAGGCTACTGTGTCATCAGTTTATGTGTGTCAAATGTGAGACCTGCGCGACGACCACATGAGACAGAGACAGGGCGGTATACCTAAGACGGCTTTGCACTCATTTAGTACGGTGCACTTCATAGGCTCATTCAATCCCTGCATCTCTGTACCCAGCCTTATTACTGTACAATGACAATGAAATGATTCGCTGTTTCGATCGCGAGTCCGTGATATCGAAAACATGCATTCTATAAGCACTCGGAGAGCGACTTCCTTATCTAGCGTGCATGCTGAGTCACTGTGGAGCTGCAGCCGCATAGTAATGACGGTAGTCGGCTGTTGACTTGAAAGACGCGTGTTCGATACCGGCGGCTGCGGCTGAATTTAGACGAAATCGAAGTGCGTGAGGCCTGCGTACTATGCGTTATCGGTGCACGCAAGAGAAGCTCAGGTGGTCTAAATAATCGAGCATGCTCCTCTGCAAAGTCCCTCATGGCCTGAACTGCTGTGGGAGGTATGACAGCTCGAGAAAGGAGGACTTTGTGTATGCATTTATTTACTCTTTATTTCATAGAAGTTCTGGTGAAAATTGTATCTTGAGGAGGTGAAAACCCTCGAAACACTGATTGTCGCTGTAGGTGAAGTTTTGACCAGTGGACTTGTCTGCACGTTAGGGAGATCTTCTTCAATGCATTCATCAGTTGCAGCCTTAATGGAATGAAAAATGTTTACTTCGTGAAACGTCGGCTCCAGAAACACCTTATGTTGCCTTCTTCATGGTTTAGAGGCCTTCTTCAAAATCTTCTTAAGTTGCAGTCCTAAAGGGAAATGTTTGCGAAATGTCGGCTTTAGCAACACCCCGTGTTGTCTTCTTCAGGACCGAGGGGCCTTCTTCGAGGTCTTCTTCAGTTGCAGGCTTGAAGGCGAACAGTTCGCTTTGCGAAACGTTGGCTCCACCAACACCCCATGTTTTCTTTTTTAGGGTTGAGAGACCTTCATCAAGGTCTTCTTAAGTTGCAGCCTTAAAGGGGAAACGTTTATGAAATGTCGGCTCCAGCTTCAAACCGCGTTGTTTTCTTCAGGGCTGAGGGGCCTTCTGCAAGGGCTTCTTCAGTTGCAGGCTTGAAGGAAAACAGTTTGCTTTGTGAAACATCGGCTCCACCAACACCCTATGTTGTCTTTTTTAAGCCTAAGAGGCCTTCTGCAAGGTCTTCTCAAGTTGCAGCCTTAAGGGGGACAAGTTTACGAAATGTCGGCTCCAGCAACACTCCGTGTTCCTAGAATTTTTCGTTCGTTCTTCATTCAGATGTTTCCCCACATAGACGGAAAGCGTTACGCCACTGGGGTTACAAAAGAAAGAGAAATACATATCAGTCGACACTGTCCACCTGCTATCGTCTCAGTCGAGTCTACTGAGGAATAGTTTTAAGAACGAGAAGGAAATTATGGCAGCTTCTCACTAAGGGTGCCAAGCCTGTACGAAACGTATTGCTGGGAGAGGGGGGGGAGCTTCCTGGTTTTTGTATGTTTGTTAATTTGTTTATTTCTTCTTTCCTTCTTTCCTGCCTTTCTTTCTTGCTTTCTGTGCTTACTTCATCACAATTCTCTCTATTCCTATCTTTATTTCTGTTTATCTCTATTTCTCTTTCCTTTTTCTCTCTCTCTTCTTCTATCTCTTTGTTGAGTCTGTTTTTTCCTATCTCTGTTTTAGGTTTAACTGTGTCTTCTTTTTCTTTTTTTTCTGTTTATATCTTTGTTATGTTTTGCTCTTACTTTCTATATTTCCTCCTCGTTCTTTCACTTGCTTTACGAAGGAGAGTGCGAATTTTCGACTCTCAAATTCGAATGCACACCTAATCGAATATTTTGATTCGACTTTCTGATAACAAGCATTCGAACTTTCGAAAAACTCGGCCGAACGAATATCTCCAGTGCGATGAAGACCAATGCTGCATTTTCGTTAGGGTGGGGAAGCTAAAGCTAACGCTGACATCGTTACATAAAATATTTCGTTAAATTGTTCGATAATATTCTGGTTAAAAATGAGCGTGTGTTTAATTCAAAGGTTACTATGTCATTTCCGCGCATCAAGTTCCGAAAGATTGATCCTTTGAAACAGTGGAAAGGGCATAGAGCTGCACTTTATTAAACTATCAAGTAAATTTCTTTGCAATACCTTCCAATCTTTGCTACCGAGGCACCTGTGAGCGCATATTCTCAACTACAGGAAACTCCACGACATCATGGCGAAAGTGTTTGAAGCAAGGTCATGTGAAACAGCTTGTGTTTCAGGATGACAATCGGTAGACTTTAGGTGGCAGAACTTAAATGCGTTATGAGCTGAATGACATGAGCAGATTGCATTTTTTCATCTCTTTCGGCTCCAATGGTAATGTTTCGTATTTTGATTCAATATTTAACATTTTAACCACCATTCGGTACTATTAAATTCAAATATGATTCGACACGACATCTCGATATTCTTATAGCCCGAGTTTTGCCTACTCCATGTCGCTGAGTGAAGTTTTCGTTTAATGCTCGCAGCTGCTGTGCTCACTAGTGGGTCTTGACCAACCGCTATGGCACATACCCACCCGTAGAGTTATCCAAGACGGTGAACAAGTTACCGGTAGCCTAACCAGCTTCACTGTTACAAAAGACTCAACTTCTCACGTGGTATCTTTTAGGCGGGGTGGCAAGGAAGGTAGCAGTGTATTGCTCCAACTGTGAAAATACGTGCCAGCCTACAGTGCGTCAACAAGCTAGTTGGTGCTTACCCATTGTACCTTTGAGCGCAACAAAACTACACACAAAATACAAGGCACAGCGCTATGTTCCCGTGCCGTTTCGTTGCACTAAAAGTTACTGTGTCGGCACACCATCATGTATTGCTATGACAATGTAACTGGTAAGCAAAACACGTGCTCCTAGTCTACATCATTCGGACTTTTTTTCCGATGTAGAATCCGTCTCGTTGGCTCTTTCCGGCCCTATGACCTCGCTCAAAGCTGATCCAGTTAGCTGGGCTGGCGTAGCTTGAAGAAGGCGGGGAAGGAACGGTGGGGGGGTAGGGTCATGCCTCTTCTGTAATCTCTGCAATGTTGACCGCTGGGTCGTCCTCTGCGAGGATTCCTTCTAACTGGATTAGCCGTCCCGGTCAGCGAGGCTGGCGCGATTCAGGCAAACACCTTAGACACGTTCACCGTAGCGCGTTTGCCACTTTGTTGGGCCACACTTAAAGCTGCGAACCGGGACAAGCCGTGATCGAAGGTGTCCTGTAAGGCGATCGAATTAGCCTATAGGAAAGTAATGAATGAAAGAACGAGACACTTTTGTTTCGCCACGTTAGCTTGTAGACACGACAAGGCGGCCTAACTAAACAGTTTGTTTACCTGATTACGTAACGACGTCCGTTTGCGCCGTTCTGTGTCGAGCCGGAGGGATAACGCAACTTGTGGTGGTGCGGCTACGGAAGAGACGTTAAATGTGGTGACTCTGCGATGGCTGTGCGGGACGTTTGAGTGCTGCCTTTCCGACACCCTGCCGTCGTCAATGGAAACAGAGTCGGACGAAGGCGACTCGTACGAAGAGTAAGTGGTGTTCTATGTTTAGCTGTGCACTGAACCAAGTGAGCCTGTCCGGTGAACCAAGCGAAACAAAAGAAAAATGTGACGCAACCACTTCTGCAAGTCCAAGTCCATGAGTGGAAGTTAGGAGTTAGGAAGATTGCTTAAAATACAGGACTTTAGCTGAAGCTATCTCTTGCAGTTCTTTTTTGTAGGTCAGTAGCCACTATGTAGACTCCAAGCCAGCTTTCTTAAGTAGCGTCAGCGTCACCTTGAAGCTTTGTAAATATATATATATATATATATATATATATATATATATATATATATATATATATATATATATGTATTGTTAGCGCATTTATTAGCCGGCACCAGCGAGCATACACAATGGCGACAGTCACAGCCAAGCACGGGCTTCCCGCGTGAGCGGTGTCTTTTTTTTTGGTAGACCCACTAGAAAGCACTTGAGAGTTCAACCCATTTCAGTATTCGGAGGCTTCTCTACAACTACACGGGGGTCGAAGAGGGAGCCGCCTGGTGGTTTAGCAGCTTGTCACTATGAGCGGGTTATAGTAAGCCTTCAGGCGCTCTGCGTTGACTACGTCGCACCTGCGACGGCGCATGTCCGAAGATTGTTCAATTGGTTCGATCGGATAGTTGACCGGAGATGTGCGCTCGATGACACGATAAGGGCCTTTGTATTTCGATAATAGTTTGGAAGAAAGGACAGCTAAAGAGGTCGGGATGGAGAGCCATACGAGGGAACCAGGAAGGAACGTGGGCTCCGAAGTGGCGGAGCCATCGCGAATACTCTTCTGCCGCTCTTGCTCATGCGTCGTAGAAGTCTTGGCAAGCTCGCGACACTCTTCAGCAAGCCTGGCAGTATCAGAAATAGGTGCACACTCAGATGGATCCAGCGTGTATGGCAGTATCGTGTCGATGGCGTGTGACGGGTGCCTTACGTATAGCAAGAAGGAAGGTGAAAAACCGGTCGTGCTCTGAGGGGCGGTGTTGTAGGTGTAGGTGATGAAGGGAAGTATAGTATCACAATTCGTGTGGTTGACAGCGACGTACATCGAAAGCATGTCGCCGAGAGTGCTCTTACAGCGTTCGGTAAGACCATTCGTCTGTGGATTGTAAGCAGTAGTTTTGCGGTGGACAGAATGGCTTTGAAGACTTCCGACAAAAGGACACGGCCTCGATCACTGAGAAGCTCGTCGGGGGGGGACCATGGTGCAGTATGAAGTTATGCATTTGGAAGGATGCAACATCACGTGCTGTAGCCGCAGGGAGAGCGGTGGTTTCGGCGTATCGTGTTAAATGATCTACGGCGATGATGGCCCAGTGGTTACCAGCCGACGTCAGAAGAAGTGGTCCAGACGAATCAATACCTATGCGCCCAAACGGACGGTCACGGCAAACTTACAGTTGCAGGCCAGCTGGGGACTTGTGTGATGACGGTTTGCGGCGTTGGCAAGCGAGGAAGGAGCGAACGAACAGCTGCACGTAGCGGTACATCCCGCACCAGAAGTAGCACTGTCGAATGCGATGGTAGGTTTTGGACACCCCAGAGTGCGCTTCATTGCGGATCAGAATGAAAAGATGCACATATTTTCGACCGCATACTGTGGAATATCACGAGTAACCACTGCCGGTCATCGGCGTCGTGATTGTGTTGGCATAGCAGGCCGTCAAGAATGGCGAAATGGTGAGCTCGATGACGCAAGGCATGCGTGGATGGTGTTGCGAACGGATCAGAGAGCAAGTCGATCAGCGGGGCTATCCAATTATCTTTTTACTGTTCGGTAGCGATGATGTGAACATCAATGGCAGAAACAGCAACCGAGGATACTGAACAGGGCACGTCGTCTTCAGGCAGAGGGGAGCGCGAGAGGGCGTCGGCGTCAGCATGCTGGCGTCCGTTGCGGTACAGCACGTGGATGTCGGAGTCTTGTAAGGTAAAAGCCCGACGGGTGAGACGGCCTGAGGGATCCTTCAATGATGTAAGCCAGCATAGTGCATGATAGTTGGTGACGACATCGAATGGGCGACCATACACATAAGGTCGAAACTTTGTAAGGGCCCAAACGATCGCCAGGCACTCTTTTTCCGTGACGGTGTAGTTTGTCTCGGCTCTCGTGAGCGTACGGCTTGCATATGCCTCGACATATTAAAGGAATCTAGATTTGCGCTGCGCCAGGACTGCGCAGAGGCCTACACCACTGGCGTCCGTGTGCACCTCTGTTCGGGCCGTAGGGTCGTAGTGACGTAGAATAGGAGGAGACGTCAACAAATGGTAAAGCTTCGTGAACGCGTCGTCGCACTCGGACGGCCACGAATTGAGGGGCCCGTTACCTCCAAGGAGCTTCGTCAGCGATGATATGATCGTGGCAATGTTTCGTATGAAGCGTCGGAAGTATGAGCACAGGCCCACGAAACTACACAGTTCTTTGACGGACGTAAGTTTGGGGAATTCGGCCACGGCCCAAAGCTTGGCTGGGTCAGGAGGAATGCCATCCTTGGACACGACGTACCCTATGATGCTGAGTTGCCACGCTGCAAAGCGGCACTTCTTCAGATTCAGTTGCAAGGTGGCATTGCTCACACGTGCGAAAACTTCTTTAAGACGTTGGAGATGCGTGAAGTCTGGAGCGAAAACAACAACGTCATCGAGGTAACACAAGCACGTGTGCCATTTCAAGTTGCGCAGAACGGTGTCCATTATGCGCTAAAAGGTCGCAGGTGCATTACATAGACCAAACGGCATGACGTCGAATTCGTCCAAGCTGTCAGGTGTGATGAAGGCAGTCTTCGATCGAGCGTCATCAGCCATGAGTACTTGCCAGTACCCAGAGCGCAGATCGAGAGAAGAAAAAAATCCGGCTCCGTGAAGGCTGTCTATCGCGTCATCGATGTGCGGCAGTGGGTAAACATCCTTGCGAGTGATCTTATTTAGCCGTCTGTAGTTCACACAGAACCTCACAGAACCATCTTTCTTCGCAACAAGAGCAACAGGAGACGCCTATGGACTGTCCGATGGCCGAATAAAGTCGCGTCGGAGCATATCGTCAACCTGCTCGTTGATTTCCCGACGTTCAGCAGGCTACACGGGGTATGGACGTTGCCTTAATAGTGCTTGAATGACTGGAGACAGCCTGGCGACCACTTGGGTGTAAATTTGGGGCGCAGGGGCCGGAAGTCGTTGTGGGTGGTACGCAGGCATGACCTCCGCTATTTCCTGCTCAATCGCTCGGCGAATGGGTGGAAGAAGGGTAGTGGCCGATTGTTGAACCACTGGTGGGCGAGCAAAGGGCAGGAGAGAGAACTGGCGTGCGATTTCCTCACGAATGAAGGACTTGAGGTCTGCCAGCAGCGCCACCTGGTCACAGCTCACCTCCAAGCCAGCAAGCCCTGCATCTCGTGGTGTGGAGCGACGGGTCATCGAACACTGCCGGCGGAGCTCCTCGTAGCTCTGGCACAGCGTGATGACATCAGCCACTGTGCCTAGGTTTTAGGTGAGCAGCGTCGTGAAGGCATCATCGTCAATGCCTTTCATGACGGTCCGGATCTTGTTTGATTCGGACATGCTGTCGTTGTATTTCTCGCACAAGTCCAGGACATCTTCGATGTAACTGGTGAATGATCCACCGGCCTGCTGAGCACGTTCGCCTAAGCGCTGCTCGGCTTGCAGCTATACGAACGGCAGGGTGGCCAAAAACATTGATGATAGCGGTACTAAAATCGGACCAGGTTGCAAACTCGGACGCATGCTTGTTGTACCACAAACTTGCAACGCCCGTAAGCTAGAACACCAAGTTGGTCAACTTGCTGTCCTCCTCCCATTTGTTGGAGACGCTCATGCACTCGCAAATGGCGAGCCATTCCTCCATGTCAGTGCCATCTGCGCCCGCGAAGATGGGTGGATCGCGGATCGGACACCGGGACAAGGGGGTGACACGGGAGGAGGCGTTTGCTGAGAGGTGTCGTGGGACATGGTAGATGGCAGGGTACGTGATAGTAGCTGCAAGGGCATTGAAGGAGATCGCAGCACTCTCCACCAATTTGTTAGGGCGTTTATTAGCTGACACACAGCGTTCATACACAATGGCGACAGTCACGGCCAAGCATATGGACTCTTCGCGCGAGCGGCGTCATTTTCTGCGTAGACCCACTAGAAAGCACTTGAGAGTTCGACCCATTTCAGTGTTGGGAGGCTTCTCTACAATATATATATATATATATATATATATATATATATTTAATCGTTGTTGCCTGTCCATTAGCCAAATATAGATGATATTAGCAGGGCACGCGTCCACCATGTGTGAGCTGATGCAGGCGAAACTTGAAGACTCGCTGCCTGACATTGTGAGGAGCGACGATCACACAGCTTGCTTTCGCACATAATTAAATAATATGTAGTAATTAACATAAAGAGAAATAGTACATTAGGTATGTGATCTCAACTCTTGCTTTGTGCTTTCTTGTTTGACATTTTTTTTTTACTAATCCTTCGGAGTTTTCAAAACGTTGTCAAATTCCACATAGGAAATGCGGTGAACTCCCGAAGGACCTTCCCATTCGACGTAACCGCCGAAGTCCACTAGCTAAAAAGTTAATTCATTTAACTTTCTTGACTACTGTCTGATATAACAGCTTAGCTGTGCGTAATGTCTACGGCTGAAAAATAAGTAGCTGTGAAGGTACCAAAAAATGTCGTTTTTCCCTCATTTTCTTTATAAATTGTTGATGCATTTCTTGAAATATCGTGTTAGGAAAATTTTCGCAAGTAAAAAAAACTGAGTTGGTAATAAACGCTCCTTCTCATGTTATTCCGAAGTCCAGTTGGTAGTTGTACGTTTTTATAATTAAACTGCACCAACATGCTCAATTAGTAGTTATCACAGCAAATATCTGGTTAGAGGAGTAAGTCATTTATTTGGATAGTGGTACTGTTCCAAGAATTTCACGTATTTCTTTCGCTTTCACTACGCTTTCACTCCTGAGTTCCATATGTAGACCTAAGATCTAATACCGATTGTTACTTACTTTCTGGCGACGATAAAAATTCACATTTAAGGACTTTTTTCCCACCACGACGCTGCTCATTTTCGGGAGCATCCCATTCGCCACGGCTTTTTTTTTGGTGCCTGGAGATTCCGGTCACGACTTCCCTCACTGAGTGAGCTCTGCGGCTAAGCCGGTTTGATGGTGGCACTTTGGAAAACTTGGCCCAGAAATCTCTAAGTGAATGCAGAAGTAACACTTTGAAAAGAGGAATCGCGAAACAAGAGTCGCCGACACCGACTTTCATTGGAGGCCTAGGGACGAGGAATAGTCGGCGACGACCGACCAAGTCAATATAGTGTAGAAACAAAAGCCCTGCTTGGAACCGTCACGTGATTTACTTCGCTTCTCACGAATGGTTGCACGTATCAAGTTTCCTGCTTTGGAAATCCCCAACTTCTCAAGAAAAGAAAAAAATAATTGCAAGCTTTACTTTATGTTTTTGTTGACCCTTACTGCAGAAGTCAGGGTTCACAAATCGACGAGATCCTACTGTCTAGTACATTCGCTAATACTTTTCGCAGTAAGCTGCTTCATTGAAACACCGCGTCAATTGTTGCGCTGTTTTTTTTTTTTTCTTCAAGGGTGTATA
Source organism: Rhipicephalus annulatus (assembly GCA_013436015.1). NCBI lineage: Eukaryota > Metazoa > Arthropoda > Arachnida > Ixodida > Ixodidae > Rhipicephalus > Rhipicephalus annulatus. The sequence goes on from WOVY01004898.1 coordinate 19,133, forward strand.
ATCAAGTTTGCGATTTTCGTTCGTGCTTCTCTCACTAGTTCTGTTTGCTTTTCTGCAGATATCTTCGTTAACTTTTTATCTATCTATCTGTCTATCTATCTATCTAGTTATTTATTTATTTATCTCTCTCTCAGTATATATATATATATATATATATATATATATATATATATATATATATATATATATATAATCTGTCTAAAGGAAAAAATCATCACAGTTTCATGGCGTTGAAGCCGAACGTTTCAGAAATAAACTTTCCACGACGCCATGACAAAAGGGATGGGGTGGAACGCAGCCTAGATTTTTTGCAGCTTTCTCATTTGAACCTTGCCCCGAGGAAACAGCATAGCGGTAGCTTGACGCACTACTGAGAGTCGTTCATTTATTATTCGAACGTAACCGAGTCACGTATCTCCGGGGCTTTCCGAGATTGAATGAATTTCTCGGTCGTGCGAAGCCTTTGCCCGCTGCCAGTGCAGTCGAGCGCCATAAAGGCTCCGCCTCTGTATTTTCGAGCAGTGCGGCGAAAGCTACCCGGCGTGCCTAGCCAACAGGAATGGAATCTTTTTTGAGTAATTGTAAGCGTATGGTCGACCTTGTAGTCATGTCTGCAAGATGGCGTGGACTTGTGCTTTAACGTGCGTGAAGATTTTGCAAACGTTGACGCGAATATTATGATGGCGGTTTTCATTGCGACAGCACTTGCATGAACCTAACCTAACCTAACCTAACCTAACCTAACCTAACCTAACCTAACCTAACCTAACCTAACCTCTCCAGTCGTATTTGCGCCATCGCCATGAAGACCAATGTAAAGTTTAAGGTGGATTAACATCACCCCACGTCTCGCATGCTCCAAGCGTGATCGAATGGCTGTGATCGCCGCCAGCGTACCGTGCCCCCAAGTGAATAGGGTGACGCGAAGGCCGTATTTCTTACGTAGAAGGGGGCCACAGCAGCTACCGGAAAGTATGACGCGATGCTGTATCGATAGATAGATAGATAGATAGATAGATAGATAGATAGATAGATAGATAGATCGATAGATAGATAGATAGATAGATAGATAGATGGATGGATGGCATAGATAGCATAGATAGATAGATAGATAGGATAGATAGATAGATCGATAGATAGATAGAATAGATAGATAGATAGAGAGTAGATAGATAGATAGATAGATAGATAGGATAGATAGGATAGCTAGATAGATAGATAGATAGATAGATAGCATAGATAGATAGAAGATGAATAGATAGATCGAGATCAGATCGATAGATAGATAGATAGATAGATAGTATAGATAGATAGATAGTAGATAGATAGATAGATAGATAGGATAGATACGGATAGATAGATAGATAGATAGATCGATGATAGATAGATAGATAGATAGATAGCTCGCTAGCTCGCTCGCTCGCGCGCTACGCTCGCCGCCTGCTAGCTCGCTCGCTCGCTCGCTCGCTCGCTCGCTCGCTCCGCTCGCGTCGCTCGTCTCTCGCTCTCTACATAGATAGATAGATAGATAGATATGATCGATAGATAGATAGATAGAAATAGATAGATCGATAGATAGACGGACGGACGGACGGACGGACGGACGGATGGATGGATAATTCTAACGTAAAGTTTAGAACTCAAAGCGCAAATGATTTCGTATTATATGACTACTTTTCGACAGAATTAACCTACTTTTTTTATTCGGGTGGGGAGGATTAACAAGATTTTGTCGGAGGTCTACTTACAACAAGAACCACAAACGATGAGAAACAAAGCACGCTTTGGGATAGTTACGTCACTTTGATTAACGCCTGCTCTGTCTGTAACATATACCGTATTTTCTTGCGTAGGTCCAGCACCTTGAGCAAGAAATTGAGGAAAATTGCCCCAAGGTAATCCCCATGCATTACGACGAATTTCGCATAGCTCAACAGCATTGCCGTGAGGCCAATTTTGTCAACCCGAAATGCCAGTTTTTTTCAGCAATAATTTTGAATAAATTTCATTTATCAAATGCGCTCTCGCTTCTGTCATTGCCTTGAGATTTCAGGGGGCCGACTTACGTTCGAGACGACGTACAGTTATTTAAATACCATATTTTCATTTTGTTTTTATCGGATCACCTTTCTGCGAACGATAATCGACATTTCTGAGATCGTCGGGGCGAATCTGTGTGGCAGAAAAGCACGGTCATTAAAGGGACCATGACAGCGAATTTTCGATCACAATCTGAATTACGTGGGCTAATCCTTGACCATTCCCGAATAAGCGGGTAAAGTTTTAGCGCATTTGGTTGAGCCCCAGAATGAGTATTGAAGTTTTTTCTCTTTTTTTTAGAAACGTGCAAGCGGCGTAAGAGTCGGACAACACTGGGCGCACTCGCTATCCCTGATGTAATTATTAGCCTGCTGTGCGAGCGTCTTCATTCCGGCGAAACATAATTTTTTCGTCGGCAGCTGCACAAGTATTATAGATATCTGAGCTTTATTCTGTTCAGCATTGATACTTAACAATTCGCGCGGGGTGAAACTCTGCTAGAAAACGATCGCACCACTCCTTGCTGCACGTGACGTCACAGGCCACGTGGCAAAATGACGGTCACCGGTGGTGGGCGGGATTATTAGCCGGTGACGTTTAGGGGCCTGCTTTTCACTCAAATATTCTTCCAGGAACATATTTTAGGGGTGATACTCCTTAACATCGATTGAGGCTTGTCTGTTTTCGGCGTTGGCGTGCGCTGTAGCCGTGATGACGATGACCCTGCGAGCGATGAAGATGATGACAACAATGATCACTGAAAATAACCGGCATGTACAGTACATAACTTCTCGATATGCCTTACGATACATATTCTAAAACTGGGGACAACTAGCAACCACTAGAGGAACTTACGCAGAGCTCGTCTTTGCCAACTTCAGTCTAGATTCGATACCCCAAAGCAGTTATGACGAAAGCGAAAGGAAATTCACCACTCAATACCGCAAAACATTTTTTTATCAGTAAGCATTCTATATAATTGTACAACACTTTGTGACTCGTTTATGTGTGTGAGTGATCAAGGTCAAAGTATTAACGGTAACACCGAGCCATCCCACTGCTTTGCGCACTCACCGTCATTCACTTCGTGGATATTCCAGGGTTGTTTTTTTAATATCTACATAGGGACAAGTGACCCTGTACTTCCAGTTTTTGCTAACAACAAGTTGTCGGGTGACAATGTCAATGATTTTTTAAAGAGGAACAGATTCGACTATAAATCACTAGAAAAGCTCTTCGACTGTCTTCTTGTAATCATAGTTCACGAGAAAGTGCCCTGAATTATAGTTGTCCCAGAGACACGCGACGCATACCGTGCTAGCCACTCACTCTTCTCCGAATGTACAGCCTTCGCCACGTCTGTGTAGAACACGCGCGCTGCCGGTTCTCGTTCTGCGCGGCGCCACCTTGGGGCAGTCTCGGGCTCTGACGTGGTGTGTCAGGATCATGGCCGGCCTAGTGGTCAGGCCGACCATGCGAGAGCCCGAAATTACCTCGAGGCATCACTCCGCATAGCCAAAACAGGCTGCTCGCGTGCTCTGCACAAACGTGGCCGAGGCTGTAGTCTGTTCTTGCTAGTGCTCAAGACGACGCCATTTTCTTTACCGCGCTGCGAGTACGTGCCAGCACCCTCTCCTTTTCCTCATTTCTTCTCACTTTCCTTCTCATCCTCTCAAATCCCTCGAACCCTCAATCGAATCAGGGTTGCGTGCTATCCGGTACCTCTCGTTTGAAACCTACACCGCGTCAATTTTTCGGCTCGTGCACCTGCAATATGGCGTGCCGTCGAAGATAACATTTCAGTTTTTTCTCTGTGCGTTTCATACTTTACCTTTTTTACGGCTTACCGAAGCAATCTTTTTCTGAAGATTGCCTGTTGTTTTCGATTTCTGAAATAAGTGCATGAAGTGGTGGTGTTTAGAACTCGTCTCATAGCAACGGTGTCGGAAACGACTCGGGTTTTGAATGCTATGGAGAGTGCATGCAAAGTGTTCACGCGCTGTCTCGCTGTTTTGTTATTATGTTGTGTGAGTGAACGTTTGTTTCTGATAGCAGCAAGGAAATTCGGCAGAGCTCCTATAATTAGGTCCTCATGAATATGTTTAACATCTACACTGAGTAGGGCTCTCAGAGTGCCTACTTGAACGCTCAATATAAGAGGGTAACAGTTTTTTTTTTTGTTTTCTGGAAACACGGCATTTTATATCGACCGGTTGATAAATATATTACGATTAGCCTATGGAATACACTGAAATGCGGCATCACATATTTTAGGGCGAAGACTTTGTGCTGCAGTGTGGCAGCTGCTTATGTGCTGTTCAAACCTGGCCGACCTCTCGCCCGCGAGACTTTGCGACACTGTAAGGGCTTGCAGATGCCTCGCAAGGTCTGAAAACTCTGCGTCTGAGAACATACAAGACCTTCTGTGGACCTTCTGACGACACATCGTGTCATCACAAATCGCCAAATGTGTGCTGTACTAATGGCGTCACTTGACACAAACCCTCGTGTAAGATGCCGTTCTTGGGTACTTGAGCTCTCACTGTACAAACGTGCTCCAGGACCAGGTCACCATTGTTCTTCGCTCCAGCGTCATAATAAACGAGACGTCACGCACTGTATTTCGTCCCAACAGCAGCGACCTCTTTTCGGTGCTGATGGGATGGAATCGAATAACCGCGTACCTCGACTTCAGCGGACTTGTAAGAGCCCTCTGGTGGTCGAGAATGATTCGGACTTCTCCGCTATTACATTGATCGAGAACGTTTTGAGGTACTGCAAGGTATCCGAATTGTATTCTTTCCCATTTGACATTTTTATGGGTTGCACTGAGCCGCACATAATTAATTCAGCAACAATATGTGCTCAAGAAAACTGAATTTTTCTTTGATTTCCCGAGGGAACCGTCATTACACTGTAAGTTTACTCGTGCTTGAAGGTCGTGTATTGTCGCATTTCACTGCTTACATTTTTATTTATTAATTTATTACAGCTCCTTCTAATTACCGTTAGCACTGAAGAATGGCATGCACAATAAATGTTTTCTTTTTTCGTGGGGGGTGGATACTTACGACACGAGACATCTGTTATCAGGAGTCACGAAAATTCGGTGATGTATAAGGCGATTCTATTTAGGTGAAAGCCTTACATGACTCATCAAACGCAAAAACTGACTGGGCTCAAGCTTCGGTGGCGTCAGCGCGTGTGATAGAAAAATTATCAGCTCGTTATGAAGTCGTCATGATTCGTTGATATGACGTCACGTACTGCCAAAACTTAATGCTTCATTATGACATCGAAATGACGTCACCGAATGACGCCATACCGTGACGTCTTAGCTTGGTCGACGGTAAGCCGATAACGATGACTATGCAAAACAACGTTAGGTGCGGAGAAATTTCGGTGGTTTGCGGGGCAGGAACCACTGCGTCGATTAAGAAAAATGACTTTGGCCTTCCTCTCGCCTTCATTGAGTGCATAAGAGATCCTGCGAGTTTTGTTACGCTGTCATGAGTGATAATGGGTGACACGATGTCCGTCCGTGCCATGGAACGGTGCCAGTGACAGGCTTCTTCTCACACTCTTCCTGCAATGACGTCATGGCATAGCGGCGCATAGCAACAGTGTCGCATCCATAGCACTATCTTCTCCCCCTCACTCTCTCTCTCTCTCTCAACAATAACGTCATTACTAAGAAAGTGTAAACTACTAAAATAAAGAAAAAGACGAATAAAAGCAAACTCATATGACATAATCAGTCGAATGGCCACAGGCTTTCGCAGAACATGCATTGAAGTTATTGAATTGTAATACATATCTGAAATTTACTGGGTGGAGTTCATTGAAAAATCAGAAGGTGTGTTTGTGAGTTGCTAGAATAGTTGTGACACCGGGCGAAGCATGTCTTAACCTCTATAAAGTTCAAATTGGGCTCTGAGAACGTTTTCGGCAGCACGACAGAGCACTAAGTTAACCACACCGATGTGCTAGATGCACTTCCAGACACGTTAGTCACGAGTTCATATATCTTCCTGAAAAGAAATCAAAAGCCCCCAATTGTGTTCTCCTCTGTATGTTCGTCATTCCTACCGTTCGTGTCCAGATAATTCAGCCGTATAAAGAGCCACTAATAATGAGAGGAGGCAAAATCGATAATATTTGAAAAAAAACAAAGAAAGCTCCAAGCTCCACACTTACCTTGGCATAACAAGGTTGCAGCCGTCTTTTTATAGTTTTTTAGCGCAATAAATATTCGGTTTATGCGCGAATTGGCCGCAACTTCTGCAGCGGAGAAGAAGAAAACTAATTTGAGCCATTGATTTCCTGCTCTCCTAATATTCTATAGCAATCCTGTTTGGTGATATTGACCCATCCCACTTCTTGTGTCCTGGAGGAACAACAACTCAAGCAGCGACTACGTGTGCAACTTTCCAATTCTCATCTCTATCTTTCTCTGGAACGTTTTTTTTTTTATTTGGCTCGAGCGCTTCTTTTTCTTTTCAAGTTGGTGTTATCTTCTTTTTTTGCTTCATGAAAGACTGGACGCTGAAGCAACAGGGCGTTCTTGCTGCGTGAGTGGACGTGTCTCGTTTCTGCGTGTGCTGCGGGACGAATTGCCGGGTATTGTTTTCCGCACCCATTCGTGTAGCCTGGGCCTCCCTCGTTGCCGACAAATAATCCGCCGAAACACGGACGCGTGCACATAGGTCTCCAGGGAAGCGTGACTCTGCACCGACACCGAGAAAATTGCGCATCGATTTGGCCGTCCACAAATCGAAGCGGTCCCAACTTCAGCGTCGTTCTCGGCAATCAGCGTCTCCTGTGGTTTCTCGCTTGCTTATTCCAACGTTATTGTGTGTGTGTGTGTTTCTGTATTTTTCTTCACTGGTACGACGTACCACCTGCGGCTAACACTAACTTTTTTTGCCACTGCTACTGCTACGATTGGCTCTTTCTCAGTGCGCATCCGTTTGCGTGCCTGTGTGTGTCTGGGTGACTCTGTGTGTGTGTTAATTGAATGTGTGATGTGAGGACAAGTGCTAGCGAAAGTTTTTCCTACAAAGGGCACTATAAGAGAATGATATTTTGTTTTGGCCTTGAGCTTTATCTAGAAGACTATTCTAGGGGGACATTAGCTTAAGACGAGAGGGTTTTTAACGAAAGTTTCTAAAAACAAATGTTTTTCTGGTAAAGAGTCTGGTGGATGTGCTTCAAGTAAAATTTCGCGAAGTAGTTTCGCACAAGATTTTAACTAGGAAATCTGGGTTCCTCTCAGCGCCTTCAAAAACAATTTGCCTCTGTACAAAATTTCTTTTTACCAAGGGTTAAAGAAAAAAAATTTGTTTAAAAAACATGATTTAATAATTACTCTGTCGATATATTCTTCTCATTAGAGTGTTTGGTACAAAAATTACTGGAAGAAAACTTTCTTCTACAAAAATAGATCTCGAAAGTATTCCTGAAAGTATATTGTCCGGATATAACGAAAACGGCCTTGCTGACCCTCAGGAGCTGTGTGGTATGGAAGTAGATCTGCCTGAAATTACTTTAAAATGGACCAGCACTTCGCCCTAATGACATTTTAGGGGCGAAGCTCCTTAAAGCGGCACCCGTTCGGCCCTCTTAGCAGTGCGTAACATGTCTTACGCTTTGACCTGCAAGGTGGTGCCGGTGGGAGATTTCTCCTGTGCGTTGCTGAACAACAAAAAATTGCAGCATGCGCGTTAACTAAAAGCCTTATTTCCAGTCTCTCATTCCCCATTAGCAGCCATTGGCATGTACATTCAGCACTATCTGACAACAAAGGGTTACTACGTTATACTCGCTGGGCGTAACCACCTTGGTTTTAGAAATGTTTAGCGAGCGTTGGGTAACAGTGCCATGAATACAGTGAACTAGTATATACCATCAACTCCAGGTGGTTTAAGCTGACAAGAAGACACGAAGCGCATGCCGTAAGAAAGTGTGCGTGTGCCACCTCTCGTTTAGTCCTTGGAATGCCGGCTGAATGGTGGTGCTTCTATATGCGGAACATATCATGTAAAGATGCGAGATAGTGGTACTTAGAGTGTTGACTAGATGGACGAACGGACACACAGATAGATGCATGGACGGACGCACGCATCGCTGCACGGATGGCTGCACGGACGGATGGACGCATAAACGGACGCAGGGTCGGATGAATGGACGATCGCAAGGATGGACACACGAATGGACGTGCGGACGCACGAACAGACGCACGCACGTACGGGCGTATGGACGCACGGATGGTCACACAGACGAACACATGGACGGACGGATTCTTCGCCCCCACACTCCATTATTCACCCCGTGGATATGCTGCCATTTTTTTCACGCCTAGCACGATTGTACGCGTCTACAACGGAATACTACATGTGTTAGGGAGAAATTTCCTATGGATTACTTCATGCAGGGTTTGAATTTCGAAGGAAATTCATGAAATCGCATGTTGTCGTGGTAAAAGAGCTGCTTGCCTCGTTGAAGGCCTACAATTGGTTCTCACTCGAAAAATTGTTAATTCATTTTTCTGTGCATCTTCCGCGAGTTCTGTTTTCCGCACATTACAGACTTTTTTGTTCAAAGCCGACGATGCAACACCGGAATTTCGGCGGAATGAACTGCTTCACGCTTTTGCGTTAATACTGCTGTCTGAAAAAGCCAATTAGTTAAACAACAATATGGCGACGTGAGCTACACTGTTGAACCAATTTCAAGCAATGTTTAACGAGCCCCTAACTTTTTCGTGATAACTGGAGTTTTTGTCTCGCTTCAAACGTGAAAAAGTACATGCTATCACATAGCGGGTTAGGGGAGAGAACTTTAAGGACATTCGACAGAAGATTAATCTTTTTCGGCGGCATGACGGATTGAGGGCGCGAGCAAAATCACTTCCGTTCCTCACGCGAAGCACCACCTATTTCGATTTCGCCATGTAAGAAGTTTCGGCTCGTAGAAATATAATCCAGCCCTGGTCCCTCTTCGCTGTGAACAGTGCATTCCAGAACTGCGAATCTCGTCGCTTTTCGTCGGCCCTTCTCCGCGTAGGGAGTTTGTCATGGCTTAAAAGAAAATGCCTGCGTCAGCTGCAAATGTCAAGGAAGATCTTCGCCAACCAAAGAAATTGAGAACATTTGGAATAGTCTCGACCGACACTATAAAGCCGGATATTCGGTGAGGTCAAAGCTATGTACATTTATTCGTGTTTTTTTATCTGCGTATGGATTATAGATCCCTTTGTCGTCGTTCAGAACAAGTTTTGGAAACAAAACGAATTTCACAGCAAGGTTCACGAGAGATTTGGAGTGGTGATGCCCATGACAAAGCCGTGTTGATATTTAAGGCTAGCGAGTTTGTGGTAAGTGGCGTCAGCACGCGAAAATTTCGCACTAAGGATTAAGTGCCCCTTGTTGGCGCTTGCGCGACACTGGACATGAATACTAAGGAGGGTATCTGTCAGGTGATGAGAATGCTGCTCTGTAATTGAATGTGACCTTTGTGTTACTGTAGAGCAAAATTGCCTCTGTTTATTCCGCACACGTGCTGTTCAAATTAAATCTTTTTTTTTGTTCTTCTTTTCTTCAAACTGACAGGCATCAAGAGGCATTCAAGGAGCAGCCTCTTTACCCCTAAAGAGCTCACATGAGGGCAAATATTTTTGTAGTGAGAGACTTTCTGAAAAAAAAAATATGATAGAAGTGAATAAACCTTGACAGCTTCAAAAGGACTTGACATCTTTACAGCTTCAAAAGAAACCGTGCAAGGCTCAAGGAGAAGAGCTAACGTACTCTCTTCTCTCGATAGATTCATTTATTAATTAATTTTCGCTACGACAAACCACACTTAGCGTCAACGCGCTGTTTGCTTAAAGATTGATTGACCGACAGAGTGACCGACCAACTTCTGTCTACCACCGTGTCCGGTATTTGGGTCAATATTGACCCAATACCAGGCACGGTATTCACCCAATACCGGACGCTGGTATTTTGACCCGATTCCGGACATCGTATCCGGTATTGGGTCAGCACCGGATCCGGTGCTGACCCAATATGATAGTCGCGGCTACTATGACGGACGAGGCATTTCGGTGGAGCTGACGTGCGAGGATCCCACTTATTGTGTATTGTCAGTGCAGAAATGTACACACTAGAAAGTTAAAACTGAGAAAGTGCAACTGCAGCGTCCTTCCTAATCATATTGCAGTATGGAACGTGAAATCTTAAAAATGACTGTCGTTCAAGGTAGGCTGTTTTTTCTACTGATGTTTTGTCATCTCTTCAATATAGCCAAATAAAACTTTTTTATTGTTGGGATTCACACATGCGTCTGTGTTTTACAGAAATATTTATTTCCTTTATTCGCAACACCAAAATAAATTATTACGCTTTCTTTTTCTCCGGGTGTAGAAACAAGTTGAGTGTAGCCAGATGAATGGCCTCATAACTACCACACTACACCCATGCCACAAGCCACGTCCTCTTACGGAGAATTACACGTAAAGTCTAGCTCACAACACGAAAACGAAAGGAAAGTGCAAGGCAGTGCTTAAGTCGAGGTAAAAAAAAGAAAAAAATGTGTCAGCTCAACAATGCTCTATGCAGGGTTTCAGAGAGTGGGTGTCTGCTGCTAAAAACACTAAAAAAAAACACTGCATTCTGAGGCTAAGATGTGCGCGTACAAAATCAAGTGGCTTAAACACATCGCCAACGACATTGTTAGCACAGAAGGGTTCTTTTTCATACCGGAGCCCGTAAGCATGTTTTACAGAAAAATAGTTGCGGTATCCTTGGATGTGGCTTGCTTAACTTCTTACTTGGGAAATTCTTTAAAGCAAAAGCCCCAGACACTAGGTGTCAGTGTGACGAATGGAAGAATTGTAATCCGATGACCTTCCCAACACACGAGCTGAGCAAACCCTTCCGGTGGCTCCAATCTCGGAGGCTGCGTTTAACCAAGTTTGGTGGCAGAAGTTGAGGTCCCGAGGCAAAGACCTCCCGGTGGCTCGTGAATTTCGCCAACCGACGGAGAAAGGGGATAAGAAGGGGAAAACAAACTGGCACTGCGCATGTATGTTGCTATGACGACGCATGTGCGAAGAGAAAGAGGCGTAAATTCGCGTTGGCTGACCTTCAAGGTCAAACACGCACACAATATTACCTTCTGGGTTTGTACTGGTGGGCGATAGCGAAGTTATTGTTCTGAAACCCTTACGGTTAACCAAACTCTGTGCACCACGCTGCGACAGCTCTGCGCGCAAGCTATATGTGGAACTTCGCTCTGTCATATCACGGGAACAAGAGGGAAACTTCGTTTTCGCCCTGCAACGAACGACAAGACACTTTATTGGATGTCAATACTACGCACAAAGTTGGCAGGCACCTCGTTTGTCCGTATCGCTATTTGCTCTCTCGGCCGGTAAACGAAGGACTTCATCGCGCCGGCGCTATCAATTAGAAGGAATATTTGCCCTTGTCTCTAGCGCACAAACACGAAGTCAGTAGGGATGCAAATACACTCCCGCCGTCTTTGTATCCATACCCGAGGCTCTTTAATCAAGGTTTGGATCCACTCGTCTTGTCGTTTTTGTGCCTGTGTTTGCTTAGGCGGAACGACGTTTCTTTGGCATCGGACACCGTATGTAGGACCTCTTGCTGAAGGACATGTATATTAACAGTTTTGAAGGTGCTGTCTTCATTTTCAAACCTGCACGCGTAAAAGTAGCTGCGATGACGCCCACTTCGTTTGCATTTGAAATAATACCGTTGATTTTGTTTAAAGTTGTTCACGGCTTGTGTTTCTTTTAAAATAAGGTGATCGCTGCAAGAGATGTCATGTTGTCAGTGCCCTGACCAACGCCCGGCTAAGGCACGAGACCAATGGAGATGTTGTTGTTGCAGGGCGCGTACACGTCACTTGTTCTTGGATCCACTTCACTTAGTATTGACTTCTATTCACCATCGGCGCCAACACGAAGTGAGGCCAAAAAATATATATATATAGCTATATGAGGTTCAAGACTGCACAGATTGTCGAAATTTGGGACACCATTCTGAAGTCCCAACGGGTGTCACACTATGGTGTCATCCCACGGCTTCGTTGCTTCGTCAAAAGTGGGCTGGACCTGTAGTCACTAAAAAGTTGTGGAACCCTTATGCTTCGCCTTGAACGTTATGACAATATTCTGTTTCTAGTGCGTAGATAAAACGTTTTGCGCATGAATAATAATCTTTACGAGAGAGAATAAAATGAGGGAAAGGCAGGGAGGTTAACCAGAAAATGGAGCATCCGGTTTGCTACCCTGCTCTAGGGGAAGGGGGAATGGCGAAGAAAGATGGGAAAGAAATCGAAGAGAGAAATAGACGCGCGCAAAAAAAAACTTTTCAAACTTGCTATGCACTTATACTACGTGGCCCTAAGTGTGCAGCAGCCTGTGTGCCTCTTGTATTAGGAGAATGGCTTTAAACAATGAAGACATTATGCTTATGCCATGTTCTGACGTCTGATGTCAATGTACGCTTGTTACGGCATTGTTTCAAGTTGAATTGTGAAGCATGCATGCAGGACGCGTGTTTGTAAAGCATGAAAGTTACTATCACTGCAGTTCCACGCAGAGGAAGTTATTTTCACTGTATTCACAAGCATAGGTGTGGCTTTGTATTGGAAGACCCACTTGCCTCACAGACGACCCAGGCTCGATCGCCACTCAGACCGAAAAATATTTATTCTTTATTTGCATATTTTTAAATTTTTCGGTCACGCGAAGATGATGATCTTTCGCTGACAACCAATGACGGCGACGCCGACGCCTACGCCACAATTTCTGAGAAATGAGCGCTTGACCGCTATTACGTTAAAACACTTGAGGGGCAGAAAACTTGCCTCACCTCCGTTCTCGCGAGGCTATACAGAGCTGCATTAAAGACGCAACGCATGACACGGCCGTCCGACAGTTTGTGGTATTCCGAAAAATTAGAAGTAGAGGGTCAGCTGTACTTATAGAGGTAAAAAACTGGGACAAAAAAGAATATTTCAGCGTAGAGCGAGCCCCAGAAGTCAGCGGTCGTAGCTCCCTCCCGCCCACCACCGGCAACTGCCATTTTGTAATGGCACGTGTGGCTTCATGTGCTGAATAACGCGGACCCGTCGAGTTCAACCGAAGCTTCAGCCTCGTCAAATCATTCCATTTTAGTTCCAAGTTTAAGAAAGCTAAGTGGTCTCTATTGCACGCGCAGCTGACCAAAAAATAATACCGTTTGTCGAAATGCACACACTCGTACAGCAAGCTGCTTGTGACGACACGGCTCGCGAATGTGCCAGCGTTGCCCGACTTTCAGGCAGCTCGCGCGCTTAGAAAGATAATAAACTATAAAATATGCGCTCTACCAAATGCGCTGAAGTTTTTCCACCTTGTTTGTGAACACACAATGATTATTCTACATAACTTACATTGCGATCGAAACGTGGGTGTCATGCAAGGAGTGTTAAAGAAAAATTGCTGGAGTGGAAGCTCCCGCAATGCCTTACCAGCAGAAGTGAAGCCACCTTTTGCCACAGTAAAGATGGCGGAAACATGCTCTTTTCGTATAGTGCGCACTTAAAGATTAAGTGACTTCGATACGTTATGTAAATGCTACGTTAGTTCTATATTAAAGGATAGTTGTTCCCGACGAAATAACACACAGAAACAAGTATGGATGACTGAATCGTCAAAGAACTTTGCCTCCATTTAGAGGCTCAACACGGAAAACTAGTAACTTTAGGACGCACTTGGAGCACTATGTGACTCGAAAAAGATCCCACATTATACTCGTTGGGCGTGCGATGAAAACGCTTCGTTTTTAATCGCTGAACGGTGATACTTTAGCATGCCCCTAGTAAGATGGCCGCCATAGCCGTCATCTTGCCAGAGGAACGGCTTCACTTCTGCGCAATCATTTCCACTCCAGCAATTTTTTTCAATCCTCCTTGTTGTCATGGCACCTTTAAGAGCAGAAAGTCTTCGAAGGAAGTTGATCCGTAGAATCGACTGGGAAGTAAAGTAATGCGGTTTCTGTCACCGGCGAGTGGCGTTTAACGAATGCATAAGTAAGCTCGTTACTTTTATTACGTACGGCAGCGTACAAGTTTCCAGCCTTCGTATAGGCTCATCTCACCTTACTTCAGCAACGTTGGCGATATCTCGTGTGCCCAGTGACAGCCGTGGTCACGTGATAAGCAAGCCAATCGGAAAGGGGGAGAAAGAGCTCCTCTCTGATTCCGTGCTTCGTTCGCGTGGAACGTCTTCATCAAGGTGCGTAAGTGAGTAGCGCTAATTGAAAGCGGCACGCTAGCCGCTGTTAACAAGATTATCCCCGGTGCCCAGGCCGCGGGAAGACGTGAAGATGTGAAGGGGTGGTGCCTTGCTAGGGCGTATTGTGATTTGTGTGCGAAAGAACGCAATTCTTATTTTCGTATCCGCAATCGTTGCGAATATCGTGCTTCCTCAATTACAAGCCGTGGGTCTGACTCAACATTACCAAAGTTACGGGATGAGTTGGTCTATTGAAATATAAATTATGAAAACATCGAAGAAAAAAGAATTAGCCTGTTCTGCTGGGCAGGCACTGATGAAACAGCGAATCTCGTAGCGTGCAGTGTGGTTGAGTGAAGGGAAATGAAGTTGGTGAATGAAGTAATATGAAGTGAGTAATGTAGCAGGAGCGACGGGAGGAGGGTTATGTGAAAGGGTCGGTTCAGGGAGTAGTGATTGATGGTAGTGAAGGTGGCGTGTCATATACTCGTCTTGAGATTTGCGTATATCCATAGCGATGTATGATGGTACCCGTACATGAAGGCCTCGACTAAAACAGATTCGTTTTAAAAAAAACAGATTCGGTAAAGAAACCAATAGGATGCGACTATAGCCGGGAACAAAGCTACTGGGGACACTGGCATTTTCCACGTGAAATGTGGCTGCTTATCGACGGACTATGGCAACTGAAAGCATCATCACGTGACGCCATGTAGTTACGTCCTTATGACGTCAGATACTTTCGGCGATCTGTGACGTCATGATGGCACTTTTGAGCGACATCTTCGTCAGTTCGAAGAAGGTCATATGGCTTTGGTTTTGTTCGTCGGTGAATGCGAGCAGTAAGGTCATCCAAGTCGGCTATTTGCAGATTCGCCGTAAAATAATGTGGTGCTACAGCTCCGTGATTTTAAAGTTCCAATAAACACACTAGAGGTCCGAAAACTGTTATCAAAATACATATGTGCACGTTCGCTTTGTGAACAGGCTACTGCAAGAATTTTGTGGATACGTGTTTTGTTAGGAAAGTTACAGGGGCTAGAACATTGGTATAAAATGGTTTCAAATTTTCGTGCGGCTTCGACAGCCTTCTGTCTCACAAGGAGCGGAAGGAGTAACCGGTCGTCGTGACTGATTTAGACCAATTGACGAGCTGCGTGTTACGTCAAGTCGCCGATCGGCAACTTTGCGTCACTGCGTGCGAAAGGCTGATTGGTCAGGTGTAGGAAATAAGCGCGGGAATTCTTTTTTGAAATGGAGGCTATGCACGGTGCGCAACGCTCTAATATTTGGAAAACGTGATCACCGATGTTTACTCTACGGATTAGCAGGTTTCTTTGGGGGGTGTAAAAATTGTGGGTGCCGGTTGACTTGCCCTTCAGGCAAAATTCTTTGATTCCTCTCCAAACGCCGGAATTCGCCGTCAGTACAAATATACGCAAAAAATGACACGTGATGATGTCGCCTTATGGCATCATCACGTCACACCGTCACTTTGCCAATGTGATAACACAAGCTGGGAGAATCGCAGTATGCTTGCAATGCCTCTGATGTCAGAGGCAGTGCAGAGCCACGTTAGGTGCAAGAAAATATTAGAAGATCCCACGTAAAGTGGGAATCGATGATATGCGAAGCACGAATGATAAATATTGATATGTCAATTTAAAAACTAGCACAACGTTACGAGGTGAAGGTAAATGGTGCCGTACATGACTTCCGTGTCATGATTATCATGTTTGGATGTGTCATTTACCTTCGTCATTTATTCGCACCACGTGATACCAAATTTAGTATGTGAGGAGATAGCGAAACGGCCACGAGCATGCTATGATCGTGTTATGTTGTCATGCTCTTACATGACACGCGTGTCAGGTCTACATGTTTGTACCAGTGATATACTTCGTCATCCATTGACGTCACGTAACACCAAATTAGGTATCTGTGGAGCTAGCAAACCGGCCGCGAGCGCATCACGAAGGGCCCATTGTACCCCAATGTAGCGTTGACGCGCGCGCACGCTGGGCACAGCGACGCTACGTTAGCAAAACGTGAGCACTTATAGTTTGACGCCAAGCGCAACCGGCGTCCGTTGGCGCGGCCCGACGGCAAGCGGCACGAAATGCGACATGCTGCAATTGGCGCCGATGCGTTACACAGACAACACAGCGTCCCCCTCTTTCGTGATTGAGGGACACTGGGCGCGCTGAAACGCGCATGCGTCAAAGCGACGCAGCGTGGCGCGCGCCTGCGAGTATATGGCTAGACCGGCGCCTGGCGTGGCAACGCCGGCGTGACCCGACGAAATGAACGCCGGCGAGCACGCGCACCGCGACACGTCGAAAGGTATTGGCGTCATGACTGTGGCATGTAGTCATGTTCTCACATGACACGCATCTCATGATTATCATGTTTGCACCAGTCACATGCCTTCGTCATCCATTCTCGGCGCGTAATACCGAGTTTGGTACATGTGACGCTAGCGAAACGGCCGTGATCGCATCATGAGCGTAGCATGTAGTCATGTTGTTACATGACACGCATCTAATGTTTATCATGTTTGCACCAGTATCATACTTCGTCATTCATTCACGTACCGTAATACCGAATTTGGTATATGTGACGGTAACGAAACGGCCGCGAGCGCATCATGAGCGTCGCATGCAGTCATGTTGTTACATGACACACATTTCATGATTTTCATGTTAGGGTCAGTCGCTTGTGTTCGCCATGCAAACATGCCATACCATACTAGTTTAGCAGCATGTCATGGGAACGAAACCACCACAAGAGCTGCAGGATCATAAAAGGTAAATCACGACATTCATGACATACATGTCATAATTTTCATATTATGACTAGTCAATTACGTTTTTATTACGTCATGTTATGCCACACCAAGTTTGGTATCGATACCATTATCGAAACGGCCAGGAGAGCTAAAAGTCGTGGGCGGCTAGATAGATAGATAAATAGATAGATAGATAGATAGTTAGATAGATAGATAGATAGATAGATAGATAGATAGATAGATAGATAGATAGATAGATAGATAGATAGATAGATAGATAGATAGATAGAGAAAAATACATCGAGGACAAGCGCCGCTGTAAGTAGCCCTTGTGCCTCGTGTGGGTTTTTTGTGGGCTCCTTGCATATTTTTGATCGGCTTGCCATTGTTGGCGTGACATTACAAATTGTTGCTTTAGAATTGAGTCATTCGCACTTGGGGTAGAAAGTAGCAAAATAAACGCCTCACTACTTCTGTAATGGCACGCTTCACATTCCTGTTATTGCAATTCCCATGACAATGGAATAAGCCATGTTTTTCAACACAAAAATGTTTTAAGCCGGGGTCGACCCCGGTTCCGCTCACATATTTCCGTCACGGATGTGACTGTAACATACATACTAACAGAGCGTGAAGTTACAGGTACCACAGCTTGACACTTGAAGCGCGCTGCTCAGACACAAAGGAGGACGCAAAAAATAATACACCTTTATGCACAGGCGTTCCCTAGATTGACGCACGGACGGACGCACAGACGGACAGACAGACTGGCAGACAGAAGTTGGGTGCGAACGAACAACTGTCACAGTTTTAACTTGTCACAGTTGCAAAGAAAAAAAAACTGACGAGAAGGGAAGGTTCTGTCGTAGGGCGGTGAGGCAGTGACCTCTAGGCCCGCAGCGCGCGGCACTAACCACTAGGCCAGTAAGTGTACATTTCGAGTACTATACAACTAACGGCAAGCAATGCACTTACACCAAATACCATTTGACGGTCCTCATACCTCCGCCACTTCATCGCGTTTGCGTTATCAGTAGCTAGATAACACGAGAAGCTTGCGTTTGGCGCGCCCTGAACGTTGTCGCTCCTTCCAGCAAGCCTCTAGCGTTTCGATGAGCGCTGCTTCTACGGCATAGAGTTTCCAACAATACTTACTAGAGGGAACTCTGGCGCTAGTGTCTATGGGAGTTGCAACACACGGCGCTTTAGCGAGCATGGAAACACACATTTGTCTAATTTTCGTACTTCTGGCCTGCTTCTGGCTCTGTGTGTGTTCAAGTGGCTTGGAGCTGTGTTTTCACGAAAACATAAATTAGCAAATGTTCACAGTTTGCGCTTCACAACCTTACTCTTTTAGGCTTACTATTTCGAATCAAGCCCTTAAGTTCAAAAGGGATCATTTTTTTTCAAAACAAAACCGTAACCAGTAATAAACGAAGCTGCAAGTACGAAGACTAGGCAAATGTGTGTACTACCCATCATTCCCATGGTCGCTGAACAATCGCAGCGTTAGAGTGCCCTCTAGTTAATTTCGAGAAGTTCTATGTTCTACGGATCATGGTCTCTCCGGCACACACGCTTATCAGACTCATGATTCGAGAGAGCACGGAAGCACCATGGTCAATTCTCTCGCCACCCACAGCCGCGCTTACAAAAAGACAACGCTACTCACACAAGGAGTAAGGATTGATTGTGAATGCTGTTCACGCTGGTCCTGCGTATACACCTGTGGGTTCGTTTCGTGCATCGTTCCGTCTGAACAGCGCGCTATAAGTGTCAAGCCGTGACAATTGTTAGTCCGCGCTGGCCCAGTGTATGCTCGTTTCGTGCGTGCTTACTGCTTAAGGAGCGCGCTGCAAGTTTCGTGCTGCTTGCCGTTCTTCGAGTGACTTTGCAATTTGTTGCTGTAGCATTGATTCCTTCGCTCTCGGGGTGAAACAAAGCGCCGAGAAGCTTAACTGCCTCTGTGAAGACATTTGTCACTTTCATGTTATACCGACTCCTAAAAATAAATATGAGCAGCGCTTATTTATTTATATAGCTCAACCACGGTATTACGCATTCCGAGGTGAAGGGAAGAAATTCAGGAGCCCTTTCCCGGGTAGGAAAATGAACGCAAGTTAAGGATGGCACATGTGTGTGTCTGACTTACTATCTATCTATCTATCTATCTATCTATCTATCTATCTATCTATCTATCTATCTATCTATCTATCTATCTATCTATCTATCTATCTATCTATCTATCTATCTATCTATCTATCTATCTATCTATCTATCTATCTATCTATCTATCTATTCTTTGTTTCTTTCTTTCTTTCTTTATTGCTTTATTCTTTTTTCCCTCTTTTTCTCTGTTTCTTACTATTTTTCGCATTGTGAAGTGCTTCATTGAAATTGTTACCCTCTTCCCAGCCGCAATTGCACCTTCCTCCACGCTCTCAGTAGCGCAAAAACCTGACTAGCTAAAAGTGCTTCTGCCCACAGGGACATTCATACTTCATATTTCAGACGACAATAGAGTTGCGAATGTCCAATTACAAGTCAGGTTGATAAGTCTGATAAAAAAATCGTTTGCCGTATTCAAAGCGACTGGTCTCCCACAAGTCGCTTGTAAAGAGAGCACCAGGTAATGAAAAATAGCGCATACAAATGCGCATAAGGCTTGCGCCACTTTGAGAGTCGCAATGTTTCACCCTCACGAGCAGCGACTACATCTTCCGCCACATATAAATGCCAACCATACGCTTCGGCGACTCGCCCAATTTCCCTAGCTTCGTTGCTGGGATTGCCACGGGACGGCTTTAAGCTCTCCCATAGTAGAGTATCTAGTACTCTAATTCGTTACCCCCTTTTTCTAATCCCTCCCCCCCCCCCCAATTTCCCTAGCTCCGTTGCTGGGCTTGCCACGGGACGGCTTTAAGCTCTCCCATAGTAGAGTAACTAGTACTCTAAATCATTACCCTCTTTTCTTCGACACAACCAATTCCTGTGGTAGTGGATTGGTTTGGCTTTCACTATCCGTTTTAAATCCCCGGGACGGCTTCATGCTCTCCCACATAGTAGGGTGCCTATAGTGCTCGAAATCGTTCACCACTCTTTCTAAACACACAATATGCTCGGGACAGCTTTCAACTTTTCCATAGTAGAGTACCAAGTTCTCTAAAGCGTTAACAACTTTTAGGGGCGAAGCTCCTTATAGCGTGGCTTGTGCGTCCTTCGTAGTACGTAACCACCAGTGGCACATACCCGAAATGCGTATACCTCCAAGGTGGTGCCGGTGAGAGATTTCTTCTGTGCGTTGTTTTAACTTAAAAAATAGTGCTCAATGTACATGCCAATGGCTGCTAATAGAGAATGAGAGACAGGAGCATTCGGCTTGTAGTCAACGCGCGCACTGCGATCCCCATTAGCAGCCATTGGCATGTACATTGAGCACTATCGGACAAGAAAGGGTTGCTACATTATACTCGCTGGGTGTAACCTCCTTAGTTTTAGAAAGGCTTAGCGAGCGTTGAGCCGCAGTGCCATGATACAGTGAACTAGTATATACCATGAACTCAAGGTGGTTGAAGGTGGGAAGTAGACCCCAAGCGCAAGCCGTAAGAAAGTGTGCGTGTGCCACCTCTCGTTTAGTCCTTGGAATGTTTACTGAATGGCGGTGCTTCTATATGGGGAATATATGATAAAAAGATGCGAGATGGTGGGACTTGGAGTGTTGAATAGATGGACGAACGGACACACAGACAGATGCATGGATGGACGCATGTAAGGACGCAGGGGCGGATGCATGAACGAACGCAGGGACGGGCGCACGAACAGATGCATGGACGTTCACACAGACGGACGCATGGACGGACGAATGCTTCGCCCCACTCTCCATCATTCACTCCGTGGATATGCTGCCATTTTTTTTTCTACACACATTAAACTCGCTGGGCGTAACGTCCTTGGTTTTAGCAAGGGACGGCGCACTGCTCTCCCATAGTTGAGTACGAAGTACTCGAAATCGTTAAAAACTTTTTCTAAATACACATGAATGTGTTCCGTGTATGTATGCTTCTTTCAGAAGTAGAATTCTCTTAAAGAGCGTCTCATTTATGGACGCGGCCCCATGACATGCGAAGTATGTGTACTCAAAATTGTTTGAACACATTTTTCTAAGCACATAACGTAAACCACGGCACAGCTGAAAGATCTTTCCTAGTAGATAACACGTAACTCCAAATGGTCAAACATTTGTTCTAAACACACGCCTTGCTTTCAAAGTTATGATATCTAGCTTCAATATTACTTTCACTCAAGTGTGAGCAATTACAAATAGCAGCGTTCTGAGAATGTCTATCATACTTTGAAGTCTGTGGGGTTCATCCTCAGCCGCAGCAGCCATTTTGGACGGAGGACAGAGACGAGAGACCCGTGCGACTAAAATTTAGGTGCACGAACTTTCCGGCGGCCCTCTCTATGAAGTGCTTCTTAAGCCTATTGTTATTTGGTACGTAAAAGACCAACAATGATGATTCCATTACACCTCAATGTTGGCGCAAATAAAACAAATTACATCGAGAGAAAAGGCGAGCCTTTGGTCCCATTAAGTGATTGCGACTGAGCTCCTTTTGAAAAGTTGAGAGCTGTCAATAGAGTGAAACGAATAAAGTGTGCACGTAACTTTGACACCATGAGTGATAGCCGCTGTCAACTAGAATCACTGCGTAATATGAATGGGCTCCCAAATTTAAATCACCTAGAGCATTCGGAGTAGCGACCCGAATCAGAGAGCAAGCGCAGACGTTTGTCTTGGCGCGTTGCCGCGTGATATCACATCCGCCTTTCTGCGTTCCCGATTTTGGCTTGGCTTCGCATTGACTTGGACGTTTTGGTGTCTCTTAACGACGTTAAGTGAGTCGTGTGTCTTTTAGCGTAGCGCCCATCATCAAATTACTGTCCTGACTTTGGTCCATGGTCTCGGCTCTGCTTTTTATATTCAGTGAAGCCACACGATGACTCTTTAGAATTCTGCTTGACGTGTGATCGGCAAGGCGTAGCCGAAGCCATAGCGCAAAATTGTACTTCCGCTGCCTTTATGGTTAAGTGTACGCATGCTTTCGAAGAAATATCGTGCTGATACGTTGCACAATTGAAATTCACGCAGTCCCGTTAAGCATCCGCTGAAGTCTTCGATGCAGAGAACTCCCTTCTTGACAGAAAATAGAGTTCTACTAAACAAAAATGTCGTGCTGTTGATACGAACATTTTTACCACGAGAAAAAAAAATAATGTCACTTTTAGTTGGAAACATGTAGGCTGCACACCTCCGGTGACGCCTATGCCGTGAGGGTTTGCTGGTCACTTTCACAGGAAGGTTGTAAGACAGTGTTTCATTCGCCGTAGGGGAAACGGGTAATTGTACGCAGTGCAGTGCCATCTCATTTTCAACGGCGTCTCCATTGAAACCCTGATAATAAGGTACAATACTAGTCTGTGCAACTTCCAGTGATACTCTGTCGTCTTGTCGTTCATCCTGTGACATTCCAATTTCTTGCTATAACACTAATTTCTTCTCCCTTTAGGCAAAACCGAGGCTTCTTTTTCTTCTTTTCCATAGTTTCGATATCTAAAACTTCAATCCCTGCGTCATTTGCAAGACACATCCACTCTTAAGTAAAGAGCGACAATTTACGCGCGGATGCTGCTATTTTGAGCGCGCTATGCCGAACTCTATGAGCTTTTCGCGTGGTCCCCGATTCCGGTTGGAGTCGTGCACTTTAAAAGAGGGCAGCATCCATGTTCCTGACGCTGCCAAGAGGTACGAAATGCGCCCACCATGTTGTGTTTCTCTCTCTCTCTCCTTTGCGTGAACTCGTGTGCGATGGTGCATTAGGCTCTGACAAGGTACACAAACAGCGTGTCATCGCTTTTGCGCCGGATTCGTGGAACGCTGCAAGTCGAACGGAACGACCCGCCGCTCTCGTCGGGTCTTTCAACTCGGGCCGGATATACTTATAGGACGTGCGCGCCCCGTCGCACGAGCATGCGCGATCTTCTTCGTTCGCATTTCGTTCGGTCGCTATCGCACTGCTATGTGAAGCTGAACGAGTGCACTCAAAGCGATAAAGTGCGAAAGAGCGTGGTCCAACTTGGCGGCATTTTTCGGGGCGTGCATCTCTGACGGGTCGATGCTTATCCTCGGTGGGCCCCGCAATCGAGGTGTGTGGGTCGAGCATGAAGGGTGTTCCAGCTAACTTGGGCCTATCATAACTTTTGAGGGGATGTCGCGCACCGTAAAGTAATAATGGGAATTCTTACAACTTCACGTTCCATAACCACGTTAGCAACGTGAGAGAAGATGTATGAAAGGTTTTTCAAAGCAGCAGCGTTTTTCAAAGAACACTAATCACAAGCAAATTAAAAAAATAGACGCAAAGATGAGCGTTGTACTGCAACTGTTCATTTATTGTCGAAAAACCCGGCTTATGTGGGAGAACACGCACCACGTGCACACTGAAAACAGTCAGTATGACAAAGACAAAATAGAGAAAAAGTCACACATACAGAAGCATCAAAGAATCAAACGGTTTTGATATTAAAAACTGCAAGACAGCATGTCGTTACGTACCAAAGTATCGGCCCGCTTCTGTAGATAAGGGCTCTAGAAATTTCAGTTGTCTGTTGGTTTTGAACAATAAATATCGGTGACATATGAAACCCTAACAACGGCAAGCCTTCGCCATGATATAGTGCGCGCCGTTCTGTTATTACCATTAACAGGCGCACGCATAATGTTCGGCAGCTCTGCGCGTATGTGCGTGCTTTCATTGGTTATAAATGGACGGTGCGCACTACACCAACGCGAAAGCTTGCCGCTGTTCAGGTTTCATTTGCCGCCGACAGTACATAATCGAAGTACAAGAACATATGTGGCACATAGCCTTCATGTATAGCCTCCGCGGCCTGGATTCGATCCCGTGATTTATGGGTCAGCGTTCAAACACTTAAATTCCTAAACGAGCAATGCTCAGCTATGAACGTATCGGGGTCCACTTCTTTGGTGCTGGGAGGGATGCGAGGCTATTGTATGACTTGGGCTGGCTCACTGAGGTGACTTTGAGACACGGGCTGTAGACTTTAGGTATGCGGATCGAATCTGTACTTCTTGGGATTTTAAACTTGAGCGAGCTTCATTAGCGTTCATCCTTGCTTGAAGCAGCGCAAATGGGAAGACGAGGACGAAGAAAGAAGGGCACCGAACAGGCGCTTTGCTTCATCAGTTCCGGTGGTTCTTTCTTTTGAAACTGCCGCATTCGGCCTTAGCCACGGGCACGTTTGCGATGCTTTATGCGATTTCCTAGCGATACAGAATGAAATGAATGTTAAGGCTGACTAAATGCAGCCCATTCTTCAACAAGATTCGTTTTTCGTTTTTTTTTCTTTTTTGTCTTGAATTACGCCAATGAGTTATCTCAAAAACTTTATGTTCGTAAAAATTTTGAGAATATGAAGAATTTCATTCATACAAGAAGGGACAACCCGTTCCATGGCCGATCCCATGCAATGCGAGTTTTATTAGTGTCCACCAAGCAACAAATTTTTATTTTTTCTCCTCCTGAGGCTATTGCTTCAACTAAATTTCTGCTTCAACACAGCTTTATACAGTGACCCCGGGAAAGATATCTGAATTCGTAGCAGTACAGTTTGTATTTCAATGAAAATAAACCAAGCCGTGTCCAGATCGCTACCTCGATGAAGAAATGGGAGATGCGAAAGTTCTTCTTGTGGGCTACACAAACATCAAGAACGACGCGGTGGCCTGGTTTTTGTCGAGAGGCTTGAGAGGCAAAGCGATCGTGACGCGAAGGAGGTGCTATTTTCCACACATTCACTTCTTTCTTTACTTCTACGTCACTCTCAAGCACCTCAAAATAAACCGCTTCTTCTAACGACGTTGCACACTTCAAACACTCTTGTTCTTACAGATGCTCCTCAGGACGAAGAACATTTGGGTTCTGATGGTATTTAAGCGACAAGAAAAAACAAAAACAAAGGGAAACGTTAATGGACGTCGAGAGTTTCTTATCGCGCTGAAAGTACCAAGTGCCCTTCTGAGCCAATCCGAAGCCGAAACTGTGGCTTGGTGTGCAATGTGGAGCCTGCAAACCTGCAACGGGCTCTTCACGCCCGATGGTTCAGGGCAAATAAACCATAATTCGCGCCACTTTGTTGCTACTATTCTGGTAAAAATAAAGTGACAGAGACACCAGCCCTGTTGTCAGCCGCATCTGTTTCCAGTCCCCGAGTAAATAAAACAAGCAAGACAGCACATAAAGAAAACTGGAGAGCTAAAGCGAAAACACAAAAACAAAGAGTACGGAAGTAAACAACTCAGCCCTTCCAAAAGTGTACCAAACGAAAACAAACGCTGTAACTTTTTTATGAGCTATAAAAGGCGTCGGCGCAGATTCGTACGTTTGAAATAACATAGCCGACGTTCATGAAAAAAATTATTAGGACAAACAATTCTCCGACGTATTGCAAGGCACTATTTTTTTGTAACATAATTTTTCCTCCAGGAGGGGATGCTCTGATGTGTTTCTAGCACAGGCAGTGCCGGCATTAGAGGGCAATCATGAAAAAAAAACTACACTAGTTGTTGCTCCTATTTTCTTACTGGTTTAATATTTGGTACCACAATTATTATGTACACCGTGACGTAGGTGTGTACATAAAAGCTTTGCAGCCGAGGGAGTGATGAATTCTCGGATTCAAAGAGTGAGTCACTGACTCATTGATTTAGTTATTGAGTAATGTAGCAGCTGGGTGAGTGAGTGATTGAGTGAGTTAGTGATTCTATAAATGACTGATTTAATGATGTAGTGAGTCAGTGAATGATTCACTCTTGAATGTACCGGTGAGTGACTAATTGACTGATTGGTTGGTCGATTGAGCTAGTTTGTTTACGACTGACTGAGTGATCGATTGGCTGAAATATTGAGTCAGTTACTGTGTGAGCAATTGAGTAAATGATAGGCAGATTGCGTGAGCGAATGGTCGATTGAGTTAGGCAGTGAAAACGTTAGTCTATTCAGTTAGTAAGTTAGTTATTTAGTCATTTCCAGCGCGTTCTCATTTTTGGTATGTCCTCGGGTATTCATTTTCATTAACCACACTGAGTTTCTAAAGGAGGCGGAAATGTTGTAGGCCCGTGTGCTCAGATTTGGGCCCACGTTCAAGAAACCCAGGTGGTCGAAATTTCCGGAGCCCTCCACTACGGCGTCTCTCATAGTCATATGATGGACTTGGAACATTAAACCCCATATATCAATCAATCAATTGATTAACCACTTTTACATAATAAAACAGAATCAACTAGAACAGTTCACTTCGTAACCTTTCTGTTACACATTTACTACCTAACGAATCCAACCAACAACAAAGTCAGTTAAATTACGTGGGCATTATTTGTAGTCGTTAGCTGTAATGCGGTTTTTAAGATGCAAATATAAAAAAATAAAGTAGATGAAAAGACAACCGGCTGCTGGTAGAAACCAAATCTGAAAGTTTCGCATGTCGTCTGGTGCTCTGGAAATTATTCTACAGCAGTTGTCATCCTGCAATCCGTCTGAAGACGGAAGCCTGAAGTAACCAACAAAACGCGTAAGTGAACCATCGATGCACGCAAAAACAAAATCAGGTGGTGACGTTATTATGTCACGTCAGAGATCACCATGGCTGTGACGCCATCATGGCTTTACAGGAACATGAACATCATGTCACATGGTTTTGTAATCTCAAGACGTCGTCTCTTGGTAAAAAGTGAACCGATCATGGAGGCCGGGCAAAAGAAGTTGAAAGGCGGAATGCTTGCGAGGCTTGCGAAGCCTCCAATCTTGAAGGCAATGGGAAATGACAGTTAGTCGCAGAAAGCTTTGGAAGTGGGGCGTGGGTATGATCAGTGCATCGAGTGGAAAAAATAGATGCAGGCTTTCGCCTGCTAAATCGCCTTAGGCGAATGAACAAGGGACACTACCAGATTCATTGGCTGTTTCTGAGCATGGAAACCCATATAACTTCCTAAAATAACTGTGGGGGGCTCTGGCACTGCTATCGTTCAGCGACCATAGAAATGACAGTTAGTACATGAACACACCTAGTGTTTGGGCTTGCGGGCCTCGAATCACACTTGTGACTTCGTTTATGTGAGTTTTTATTTTTGTTTCTAATAAAAGAATAAACCGTTTTGAACTTCGTGACCCGATTTGAAATGCTGAGCCAGAAGGTTGAGATAGTGAAGTGCAACTGCTTAACATTTGCGGATGTTCGCTTTGTTACAAAGCAACATTACGCCACGCGAAGCCAACTAGAGCCGAAAGTATTAAAATTAGACAAATCCGTGTACTACCCATCAATCCCATGCTTGCTGAAGAACCGCGCCTTGCAGCTCCCATAGACAATAGCGTCATAGTTTCCTCTAGTTTATTTATAGGAAACTCTATGCGTGAACCCGGGAGTGTTTAGTCCCAGTTTCTATGACAACCTTAGTGAGCGCTTCTAGTGCAGATGATTCTGAAGCAGCCCGACGCATAGCACCTAACGGGATGCCAAAGTCATCCGTAGCGAACTGTGGCGTCAACAATGGCGTCCCACTCCCGTCTGGCGCTCGGGGTGGTCCCTTCGCTTGGTCTCTCCCATCTCCGTTGTTTCTGGCTAGACCCAGAAAGAGGGGGTGAGGAGGCCGTGTCAGCCGACCAAAAATAAGCGCGAGGCGTCTGTCGCGAATGGTGCTTCTTCTTTGCTCCGACTCGACTGCCATCCTCTTCACTTGTCGGAGAGGAGAAGCCACGTCGACTCGCGTGTCGCCCGTGTCTTAACCAGGCGATTGTGGTATTTGTGACATCGGTAGCGGGCAGCAAGCGAAGCAGAAATTACCCTCACACCTCCCCCCCCCCTTCCCTGTGATTGCTCGAGCTCGATAAACCACTTGGAAGTGTCACGTGGGAGTCAGAAAAAACAAAACATATGATTAGGAAGTAACACGGAACCTCACGCATTTGGCTAGCACCCATGCTTACAGAGGCAAGTTAGCCGCAGTTACGACGAACCGTGGTTTCTGCGTTGAACCGCGGTAAAGCGCCAACCACGGCTAGCAGACGTTATCACCGCCAAAGCGTCCTCGGCTAAGGCGGCTAACGCCAACTCCACGGACGTCGCCACTACAGCCTCGTTTAGCTGCCTGACCGAGGTTGCGAAGCTTCGTTTCTTACAACCGCGTTTGCAGGGAACTATACAACTGTGAAACGTCAGTAAACCGCGGTTGCGGTAACTTTTTCAGGCAGGGTGGAAAAACTACGTGACAATGAGAAAAACAGGACTAGATTGTGTAAAGATTGATTCTGTAACCTAAATCTTCCTAAATATTTTAATGAAAGCGTGTAAGGCATCGGCAGCCTTTCCTTAAGGTGCTTGTTCGAAGTACTGTGTCCTTCGTTATCTTCTGCATCGCACGTAAGTGTTTCCATAGGTATGTATGATCAGCTGTCTCAAATGAAAATGTTACTAGATCTTAGGTTCCCCTTTTCGGCGTCATTTTGTTCACGGCTCGCGTATTAACGTCATCCAAGCCTTGGCTCTCACTCTTCTTGGCACGCGAGAAGGAGCAGGCTGAGCTCTTACGCAGCAGGTGCTCAGACTTGCAAGGGCAGCCTTTCTACTCCGCCTTGCCTAAAATGCAAAGAAAAGGCAGGTTGAAAGCAAAAGGCAACGCAGACTGCACATACGGCCGAGACAGAAACGGAGATACGAAGAAAAAAAAAGAAAAGTGAACGAGCTCGCTTGCTCGACCATCTGGCATTCTCTAAGAAAAGAAAAGACAGGGTCTGGCGACACGCTCGCAGAAGAGTCACAACGCAACTCTGGGCTAAGGTCCACTTTTTCTTTTTCGGGCCACAGACAGCACCCGCTGTTTTAAAATTATTCCGGGTGCCAGCCAAAGAGACCACTCTCTCTCGCGAAGGAACCTCGGAGCTGAAACCCCGCGTCGACATGCCGTCGAGGAACAGCTTCACGTGGTCGCCCGAAGCCGTATTTTTGGGGTTCCCCTCTCGTGGTTGGTTGTGGCGGAGGCGACGTCGCGGTGGCGGTGTTGTGTGCGGTGCCGGCGCCTTTGCTTAACAACGAGGAAAGAAGACAGTCGTGGTCTCGGTTCTTTGTGTGGGACCAAGGAAAACGGTGTGCGTTCTGGAATTCGAGGAGAACTAGAACCACCGTGTGTCTGCGTGTACCGTAACGGTACGGATCGACATGTGACCTTAAGTTGACTTGTGCCAGCATCTTGTGGGCCCCCTTTCGGATGATGCATCTTAAGTCAGCGACGCCAATTTTGGATTACCACCCCATTGTCCGGTGTTTAATTATGCTGCAGGGAATAGATTAGAGGAAGACCCTCACTAGGCCCTAGATTGTTGGCGTGCGTTGGATTTCGTGTGGATTCACGTGGACCGTTCTTTTTGTCTACAAATGGATGGTAGTCTCTTCGCTCTACCGCACTCATTCCGAGAGTACACATGAGCGTGGGTCAAGATGTGGAACCTCATTGACTGCCGAGAGAAATGTGCTGTTACATCACTTTAATTAATTCCGAAGCCGTATATCAGATCAAATTACATTTATCAAAGCGAGCAGCCAAGTGATGACGGTTATTTGTCGTGTCGCAGCAAGTATTGGCATATACCCGTAACGTAAGGAATATGACAGAGAAGACAGATGCCCAGAAGACAGATTCCCAGAAGACAGATGCCCTGAAGACAGATGCCCAGAAGAAGGTGCTAACGCAGGTTTCCGGAATGCTAATATGGTTCGGAATTTGATAACCACAACGTCACAGTGCGTATTTGTTGAGAGAAGAATTGTACCAGAAACTACAATGGATATCATGTGGTCGGTAACAGACATCTTGCCGCTTTCTGAAAGCATGCAGATGGTGTAGTATATTAGTGATAAAATGGAACGTATTATTTTTGTCAATTCATAGGCTGCCTGCCAATGTTATAGCGGAATAGCAAGTATGTGATAAGGGCTGCATTTACCCTGTGGTAAGGAAGCTTGTTCTGAAGCCGTGGCAGGCCGAAGGAAATCTAAAAGCGGCGAGAAGCGCTCGTACGTGTTGTTCGAGCAGTCAGTCTGACCGCTGATTACGTAACGTTTATTGTGCTTGCGAGTGCAGGTCCAAACGTAAATACTTTAGGTATCGGTGACATCGACCGTTAGTAAAGGCTCTTGAGGGATTTCAGATAAGTGTGATTATCACGTCGACATCGTCTTACCGATGATAAGTTTTTCGATAAAGAGTGGGCGAAGCTACCAGTTTTTGTTGATTGCAAACGTCTACACGACGTTCAAGCTGTTACTACATGAGCTGCTCAACAACGTCAAAGGAAGCACAGCGGTGTTTATCTTCGGCGTGAGTGGTGTTGACACTGCTTAAATCATGTGCCAAGAGTGCCCCAGCTTTGGTGTAATGCAGTGCTGTCCTGGTGTTTGTGGTGTGGTGATTGCGTGAGATGATGGACACTCTCACCGTACCTGAAGTGCACGAAGAGGACGGATCCCTGGCTTTAAGGCAGTACTTCCAGAATTGGACACGACGCAGGTCAGTATGTGATCGGGTTTGCTTATAAGGAGGGTTGTTTTAGCCCGGCAACTTTTAACATATCCCTTCGCAGAAGTTAAGGTTGGGCGTCGTTAAATGGAGAAAAAAAATGCGATGGATTCACACAAAAACTCACAAGGTCATTGCATATTCGCTTACGCCCGATCAAGACGGGACACATCTACCCTTTTTTCTTCTCAATCGATGTATTGATCCTCCGCACCAACATATGAAAGTTTGTCTGCATCTTACCTGATTTCACATGGCTTCCAGGATCTGAGGCATAGCAATCTTGTTGCATCTCACCTGTTTTTGCATTGCCTTCTTGAACGCAGCTTCGATGCCATCACGTGACCTCACGCTATGCGACATCATGATGACGCCATTTTGCAACGTCATAACTGTATGAGGACCTGAGCATTGCTCGGAGTGACACCACCAATGCCGGCCAATTTTTATGTTCAATGAGGGATCTTCGTAACCCAACCGGCGAGCGACCCTACTCGAACATTGGCGCAACTATAGCTAGTGTCTCGCCGCTTGGGGCACGAGTGGCACTGGCTAACACAATTAAGCACACATCGATACATTACGAAAAAGTGGATGATGGAGCAACCTTCACTATAGCTCACATGTTAGAGTGTTGAACGCACATTTCGTGTGTTGTGGGTTCGGATGGCACAGACAAAGGGGTGCCTTTTTTTCCATATAATTTAATTTGAGCTTGAGTGAAAATAGCTTCACTTAAGAATAAAAAAATAACGTGCTTTTTGCTTTCCGTGTCTTAATTGTGTGTTGGTTTCATTAGTCGTGTATACGAGCACCGCAAACAAATCTTCCTGGCTGTTTCGCAAAAACATTGTTAGGAACAAGCATTTGTACCTACCAATATAAGTCCCAAGCAGCTATCTTGCCCCGCTTAACGGCAAACTTCATTTCATTTCCACGTCTTCGAAACTGACAGCTACAGAAATCTCGATATCTAAGTTACAGAAACGCTTTTAGTAGCAGAGAGTTATAACTTCCAACCTAATTGTAAAGCGTCTGCTTTCCAATTCATGGCGAAGACCATTGCATTATCTCGTCTTTGAATATTATAGCAAGAATTTTCGTTTCAAAATTATAGATACGTTCTAAGTAACACATTGTCGTACCTGCCGACGCAAGCACCACCAAGCGGCTGCTTTCCGCTTCACGGCGAAGACCATCGCATTGTCTCCTCTTTGAACTACAAAAATTTTTTGGTCCGAAATTACGGAAATGGTTTTAGTAACAAACAGTTGTACCGGCCAATGCAAGCACCACCAGGCATTCACTTTCCGCTTCGTGGTGGAGACCGTTGCATAGTGACGTGTTTTAATATTACTACAAAAAATCTATGCATGGAAAAACAGAAACGCTTTAGTAACACATAGTTGTACCTGCCGACGCGAGCACCACCAAGCGGCTGTTTTCCTCTTCACGGCGAAAACCACTGCATTGCCTCGTCCTTGATTACTACTACTAAAACTTCTGTATCAAAATTACAAAATCACTCTTCGTAACACATCGTTGTAACTGCCAAAGGAAACACCCAGCGGCTACTCGTCGGTCGGGTTCTTTCAGCACCTGAATACCAGAGACGCGCGAACCGCTAAGGTGATTTCCCAGGCTATACTGGCGAGGCAGCTACTTGCTCTGTTGCACCCTGGGTCCCTCAACGATGGTACTGCCTTGCGAGGTAATAAAGCGAACCAATAACGTAGTTTCCCGAGCACACTCCCGTCCCGTGTACTGTTTCCAAAGCTCGAAACCCAATCTCGATTCACTGTACACCTTATAGGCTCAAGGGGGGAGGGCCTTTCTTATCACACTCTCGGGAAAATGGCCTCGAGTACCCACTAACATTGTCTCTGGACATTGCGTCGTTCTTTTTATACGACTAGGTCTGGCTGTGGAAGGGTGCAGGTAGGCAGAGGTCGCCATCGGTAGTGCACGGTTTTGCCTTGTTACAGCACCTGAAGCCATTCCTCGCTCGCGTTTGAAATCTTTACTTTTCCCGATTTTCGTTTAGGTTCTTGTTGCGTCTTTTTCGCGTTGCTGTTCTCCGCTATTCATTTACGGCTCTGAAGTTCCTGACCATTCACTCACCTGGATAACCAGTTTTCTTTCCGTTCACGTCGATTGCGCGTCGCTCATTTCTGGGCAGGGTTCAGCAAGGCATTAGCGAGGGCCCAATACCGCGTTTTGCTGTTCGCACTCCGAGGACTATCACACAAGTGAACTTCCGTAGTCATCTGTGGCCCTCACCAGCAGCAGCAGCAGGATTCTGAATACACCCACTGCAGGACGAAATCCTCACCCATGTACTTCTAATCAACTCGGTCTGGTGCTTTTAATTCAGAAATATACCGAGTCCTTCCTAAACCTCAAGCTTCTGCGCTTCTTTTTTTGTTTATTTGACGTGAATAGTGTTTAAGAGCTCGTTTCACAGAACTTCCGGTATTGATGGTTGTGTCGTTGGCGGGTCTTTGCTTGCGTGCCAGAAAAAAAGAGCGTTGAACGTGATTGAAAACTTCAGGTGGATGCAATGAAGATAGGAGCCGAGGGGGGGGGGGGGGTTGTCTCTCTGTCTGTGAGTGCGTGCGGGGGTCGCTATCGTTTTCAACTTTTAAAGGCAAAGCTTAAGGACCCCAGCATTCTTTCCCTTGTTTTTATTCCGACTGCCTAACTGAAAAACGGATAGCGCTGTGGGACTCCAACGGCTTGTCGTCCCAACTGTTAAAACTCCAAAATATCTAGCAAAACTTCCACGAATTCTCCCTATACGCAGGTTGGGCACAGGGTCATTGCGTTGAGGGTCTGTGCACATACAGCGGTGAACGCGAAGTGGTCCATATTTCTGTTGGGCTTTCAAGACTCGGAACTTTACATCATGTAAGTTACTTGAGATGCGATATTGTTTCGAATCTGCAGGTAAGCACGAATACACACGCGCGAACACACCCTAGCCAACGCACACACATACAAATGAACATTGAATCACGATTGCCACCCAGCTAGACGCTATAATAAAACACACTTGAAACATTCTTTTACTTCTGTTTCCCCAATGTGTATTTTGGAATGCAAGTTGCTTTCCTGGCGGAACTACGGTCGCTAATGAATTCATTATAAAATCTTTCAACTTGGGGCGAATCACCACATCGAAAGAGTGAACTAGAGATATGAAGTTCTAAAGTTTGTTTTGAAAATAAAGGTCAGGTTTTGTGGGTTAATAAAGAAAGAACAAATACAAATGTAACAAAATATGAAATTAGTAGTATGTGATATAAAGGAGTTAATTACAAATTTAAATTACGAAGCCAAGCAATTGCACCAAAATAACGTTCTTCTGGCGAAGCTGTTACGACGCACGTAAGCTAAGAGTGGCAGGATATATTCCGGAAATAGTGGTATGCTACGGACAGCGGTTCGAAATGGTTGTCAGGCACTATCGCACCTCATCTCCTGATTTGCTCATTTCTTTTTTACTTTGTTATTTTCGAATTTAGCGAGACGAATAATAAGGCTGGAATAAAAGG
This sequence comes from Rhipicephalus annulatus, assembly GCA_013436015.1. Taxonomy (NCBI): domain Eukaryota; kingdom Metazoa; phylum Arthropoda; class Arachnida; order Ixodida; family Ixodidae; genus Rhipicephalus; species Rhipicephalus annulatus. The sequence goes on from WOVY01004898.1 coordinate 53,473, forward strand.
AGTGTACGTGCCGATTGTACATCACGCATTTTCCTTGTTAGCTAGCTGACACGGGAAATGAACCGATTTACGTAGACTGCAACACTGTCTTGTTTTGGCTTATCGAGTTATCACTAGACAAAATGCTGTTGTTGTTGTTCACTTGTAAAATGTGTTTCAGGTAACGAGTTTATCTGTACCATTTCCTCGTTGCTCCTCTTGTCTGCGGTGCATGGCTCTTCTGCCGAGCAAGGCTAATTCCAACTGTCTACGCAATCGAATGGACGTCAGTTTCCCCTAGACGTGGCAGCACTTACGTCTGCTTTTGTAATTGCTCCTGCGTTGACGTGTTTTCTCTGTGGGCCCATTGATCGATTTGGAGTATGTATAGTTGTCGGTTGTTGATGATCGTTTAGTGCTTTTTATGCATTTAGAACGAATGCCTATAAATGCGTGACATTTATTGACTTTGATTCCAAGGCTCGGGAGACTGGGTTTTAAAGCGGGTGCAAATGCTAAGACAAATCAGTCTATTTTGTAGCGATTTCACGTTCAACGCCAATTGTTTTCCACATATTGCACATTCACTTAGTCATGCTGTATTCACAAAACAATTTCAACGTCATACTCAATTACAGACGATATACAGTTATTTGCTGGTGGCAACTACTGTCAAAAAGGTTAGAAAATATTTCCCAATTTCTACCGGATGAGCACCCCATGTACAGAGTATTTTTAGACGTGGTACTGCCTTCATCTAAGTGATCACGTGTATAGACGATGTTCCGCAGATGGTTTGTTCATTAAAAACTAGATGGCGCCACAACACCGTGGCCGTCTTCCTTCCATGGGCGTCCTCCTGCCGCGGCCTTGTGCAGCACTTCTCAACACCCACGTCGCGTCATCTGCTCGACGTTTCCGTAGCGTCTGCGCAAGGCAGACGCTATGGGGACGTCGAATGAAGCAGACGGACGCACCAGAGAAGTCAAAATGGCAGCACATATGGGTTCAGTTTCCTTCCGCCGTGATCTTATGTCGTTGTATTGTCTTGCGCTGTGTTGTCCGTAAGATCATAACAAACGCATTTGTTTGCTTTATATTTTTAAGTCCTGAAGCATCGAGAGCAATGCATTCGTTCGCATTTTGGAGTGTTTTCAAGATTAACTCTTAGAACTCTCGGAGACTAGGCTTAGCGAGTATGGCTAAGTAAGCAGAGCTAATTTCCTGAATAAAGAAAATACCTGATCCTTTGTCCCCAGCGTGAGATAACATGAAGGGCTAGCTGATTTCCCTCTATTTATTGCTGTAGCAACAATGGGCGACAGTAGCAAGCACTAGTTAGGATGGAAGTGGGCAGTAGCGTCTGAATGCGTGCTGCCATGTTGGCTTCTAACCACAGCTACAGCCACGGACGCTTCGCTGGCCCAATGCGTTAGCTGCGCAACTGGCTGGGAGTATGTCAGTTAGAGTCACGTGACCAAACATTGCAGCACCCATGCGCTGTCTGTATAATCGTCTGTAAAGCGAAAGTGTTAAAAAGAAACTTTAAAAGGTATTTTTGTCGGCTTTTTGGTACTATCGGTGTGAAATGAAACGTGAACAGCACAAACCTTAGAAATAGTATAGTGCGTGCCGTCCATTCTTCGCCATGAACATGCGCAGCGCCGCCAAACCAGAGTGCTGCGCACCTGTCAATCGAGATGACAGTATGGTTCGTGCTTTACCACTACTAATACGTGCCTTTGTTCGAGTGCATTTGATGAAGAAAGCCTCAGCCAAATGGCCGAGGCTTACTTAATCAAACTGTTAGACAGTAGCAGTAGCATCGGTCTTCTTTCATAACAAAGAATAAGTTTTTTTTTGCAAGAATGCGTTTGATATCAGCCCTCTGCGCATGGGCATACTGTTACATATATTGTTTCCTCTCGCAAATAAGTCAGTTAGTAGTGTGCCCTTGTACTTTTTCTCTCTTTTGCGTCTTTTTAACCTGTTGCGCCTTTTTCGTGTATTTTCACTCTGCACGAAGCAACAAGTTTGTAAAATGCGAGCGGAGTCGCTACTGCGTGGAACGTAGGCTAACTTCATCGCGACACTGAACTCCCTTTTATCACCGAAATAATGTTTAAAACATTGAATTAATCTCATGGAGATATGCTATCACGGAGATAGCATATCAAAGCTTATGAACATTCGCGAAACCAGAGACATCTCGCATTCCAAACATTACAAAACCTTCAAAGAAAGCAGCGTATTTTCATTATAAGGATACGCTAATTTCGATGGCACCTTCTATGAGAGCTGATGGGCTTTTTTGAGCAATGCCCTTGCCTCAAGGAACTGTCCTTTTTTTTCTGAAATATAAACGGTAAAAAAGAATATTTAATGTCTTCTTAAGGTGCATAACATTAGCGCTAAGTGTATGAAAGGCCCTGATAGACGCGAAGCGCCGCATTAAACGCGGAATGCGATTACTGAAGCCGCAGAGGAGAAAAGTGGCTGATGGTTCTGATGAAAGAAGTTTTCATCCTTTAGGAAGAAGAAGAACCGAGAGAAAAAAGTGTGGGTGCGAAGAAATTTTATCGTTAAATGACTGCATTGGGAAGTTGTGGGAAGTAAAGCTCTAATCAGCCTAAAGTATTATAAAAGGTAAAAGAATGAACATGAAAAAAAACTGAATTATAGCTTACGGCTCACTTAGTTAAGTACAAACTTAAAGACGTTCACTCATAATGGACCCGCCATTAGCGAAGACGATGTGAAGAGAGTGCTTATGCGCTCCAGTGAAGTTGCTATACCATTACCTGGCGGGGACTTTGAAGTACCGAATGAGCTCTATTAAAAAATAAAGAATTAAGAAGTAGCTTGCTACTCCGAGTGATCTGTTAAGGCGCCAGCAGTGTGAACTTTCAGGGCAAGCAGGTAAAAAGAATTTTAAGAGGTCTCGATAACCATGTAATGGTCATCACAGTTTTCTTTTTCTTTCAAATAGTGAGACCAGTTATTTGTGATTGGTCCTCGGCTTATCGCCCTCTATCGGCGGTGTATGGAACGAGAGAGAAACGTACAGCAGCCTTGAAAGCGCTGATGTCTATTTCTTGACCACGTGACACCTTCGAATGTGTTCCCTCTTCTCCCTTCATTTCCTTTTTTTTTCACTCCCCCTCCCCCATTCCTTTTGCGGAGCCGTGTAGGTATATAGCTTCCTTGTGAAAGACAGCAACAGCTCCACGATTATGTCTTATTTTTTCCTTCAAGAACCTCTACTACCACTGAAAGAACTCGAGAGAGTTTCCGGGCTGACTGAGATGCATGGACGGTCTTAGCGGTAGCCGATACAACTAGGGCTTTGAAAAGCTTTCTGGAGAGCAACCCCGTTCGCAACGTTTTTGCCACAACGTAACATCTCTTCACAGTGCCATCCTCACAAGCCATCGCGGATGAAGTCAGCGAAGGCTATGCTGAAGTTTTTGAATACGACAGGCTTGCAGCACCGCTTACAAAACAAAGGCTATGTTGTGACTTGGAGGATTGTTACTGTGCGCGGGCACTCTTCATTTTTTTTTCTACCTGCATGTAAGCTGGAAACTAGTCTATATTCTTTTCCCCGGTATAATAGACCCTTTTCAAAACTGGAAGGTAACTCTCCTGCCATGAAGTTTGAACAGCTTGTGGTGGCTTGTCATTTTGTAAAAGTTGCCTGTTCAAGCGTGGTTTGCTTACCCAATGATGGGGAAAATGTTGAGTCGCCTCTCTTGATATAAACAACCCCAATAGATATGTTCCATGACGTTCAACTTCGACCGCGTTCTCGCTGAAAGCACGACAGGTAGCGTTATTACTTTTTCAAATACACAGTGCAGAAAAGCGACCTTGCGAATTATGAAAAGCGTTCATTGTTGGGGTTTAACGTCCCGAAACCACGTTATGAATACGAAGGATGCCGTAGCGGGGAGCTCGAGAAACTTTGATCTTCCGGAGTCCTTTCACGTGAGCTCATATTTAGGCTTGGCAACACAGTGTTTTTTTTCCCTGGATGGTTTAAACATCCCATGATTTTGCTGTTACGCTTGTTTTTTTTTCTTTTCGTTCGTATTCATATAGTAGCTAAGAGCGTGACAGACACGGATCAAAGACGAAAAAAATATAAGCAGCATGGTGCTAAGTGCTAAGTAAAGGTTTTTGGTTCATTGGTACAATTAACGTTCTTCGTATGACTGAAAATCTATTGTGTTCGCCTGTAGAGCTGTAATTTATTACGTTTTTGAGCGTTCTGTATGTGCGTGGCTCTACTAATAGGCTTCACTTGATAGACAGCACCATGTTTTTTCTGTTTTTTTACGCTCTTTTGACTGTGGCTGTCGCTTTTAGCCGCCGTGAAGTGATGTGAACTCGGTCAGTGTTCTGTCTCGCTGTAATATACTTGTTTTTATATGTCATTCATGGAAACAGTCTTTAAGTCGGCCGAGTATAGACCGCTTTGCTTTCCCTTCCCATGCCTTCTCTTATCTCTGTCAATAGCAACACCACGGCTCAACAGATCCGGCACACCCTGTCAACGTCCGTGCTTGTTTCGTAGTGCTTCATAACATTCTACCTCGATGTGATCTACGTCAGTGGTTACGTATCTGCTGACGCGCCCATAGGCGCGACGGCGTAGATAAACAGACGCGCAGTCAGGCGGGATGTTTTTCCTGCTCTGTACTCGATCCTGGACTTCCCGCGAGGTCCAATTGTAAACGCCGCCCTCACTGCCTCCGATCCAGCGCCCTATTCCCAGTTCTCAGGGGCAAAGGGAACAAGGATGATGGGAGACTTTATTTCGGAGCTCAAACTCATTTAGTGTCTTCCTGCTCGGAAGGAAAGTCTTGTCCGACTTAATATTTTATCTTCGCTCGGCTTAGCAGTTGATTGAGCGGGCGGAATCAAGTGGACCCGCCCAGCTGCCTTGCGACGAATCTTTTTTCATCCACTGCTCTTTACCTGCCTTCTATCTCCGCTTTCTGCTTCGCGCTGCTCTCTATAGAATCTCTGCCACAGCTAGGGAATGAGGGACTGTTGCAAGATCGGGGATTAGAAGGTCCCGAGAACTTCGTTCGTGGTTTCTTATCTTTTCTTAGCATTTGCCGGTACTCGTTTCGCACCTCAGTTCGGCTGGCGGTCCCTCTTCTATCTGCACCGGCCAATTGGTCTCCAAAATACTCATTCTTTCTTGCCATTCTATTTTTTTTTGCCTTCCGTGATGCGGCGCTTGAGTCAACTAGCGAGTCCAAGCTTTCCTCGTTCTTGTTATACCGGGCTTGTTTTCTTTTGTCCACTGCTCTTTCTTGAAACGAGATCGCTTATTTCGCCCAGGAAAAGGCCGAAAAATAAAAAAAACCTTTGCTGGCCTGAATGTCAGCCCTTGTTAGAGCAGTAGTTTGGAAAGCACGTCGAGTTCCCAGTTCAAGTTTGGAGTAGCTTTTGCCTTTCTTTTTTTCTGTTTCGCGCGTCGCCTTCTCTTAGCAAGCTACACTAGAGGGATCTCCGAGCACGTCCGAAGTAAGAGATATGTCGAAAGTGCCCACGACTGTAATTATAATCGAAGCTAACATCATGCGCACTATATGTTGGCGTTTCTTATTTAAGTAGGCCAGAAGCAAATAATGACTATGGTCAAATGAAGAGCAATATTTACCGAGTCAAAGCAACTCCTCCGCTACGAAAGACGTTGATTGTAGGTTCTGTTGAAGGCAGTTGCTATAGCGCACTTCTTCAGGTACAGCACTGTTAACTTCAAATGAAAGAAAGGCGAAACGAGTGCGTATAACTAGGACATACAGCACCTCATTGCCTCATCTTCTATGGTTTTCTCACGTTATAACACGCTGTATCTGCAATAGGCGGTCAGTCATAGAAGCATGAATGCCTGCCTAGTAGAACAAGTTCCGCTAGAAAATTTCTGCTAGGATGGTATCTATTTTCGTTAATACCAGCTGTCTCAATCGTTATTCATAGTTGATTATTCATGATTAAGACGCACCTCTCCCCGTGTACATTTATTTAAAAAAAGACAGCTGTTTCAATCAAAAGTAAGCCCTTCACCAGTCGCCATGAATATTTATCTCTTCTGTCTAGTAGACTTAGACGACATTATTATGAGAAATTCAATATCCGTATTTTTCTGACACTTACATTTGTTCAGTTTCCTGTTACCTCGTGCTGTATTCGGAATAAAGCGTCTAGAGTAATTGATTTTTGCCCATGCAGAAACGTTTTGGGAAAAAAGGTTATGGTTGGGTTATCTTTACAAGAGGCTAAGAAGAAGAAAAAAGCAGTATTGGTTTCCCCTTCAAGTCGTCGAATTCGATTGGACACGAGGCTCACTGCTGCCTTTTTTTTAGCAATTTATCTGTTGCTGTGAACACCGAGTGAATGGTGATGCCACATCTGTTCCCATGTGTAATTGGTGTGATATTTTATTAGTCGGTGGTGTCTTCTAGGGCTTAATTATTTGTTTTATACACAGAATTGAATTTACATTCTGCTATGCGGGAGGCATAGACAATACATGGCAAGCTTTAGTAAGTTTTACTAAAGTGATTGGGACAAAGACCGAACATTAAGAATAAAACTGCTTTATATATGACCTATGTCCCATTGACATTTGGATCATGAAGCTCTAAAGAAATAATCGTTCCCTTCGTAGTCCTATCTATTATTCACCCTGATGGTTGTGAAACTAACAGCAATATAAACATCAAACAATGATCATAATAAAGCAAGTATTTAACATGAGTATTTTGAAGTTGTTTAGGAATAATGAACAAAATTAAATATGCAAGAAGAGCTTAGTGTTCAAAGCTTGATTACCCATTCGTAGTATTCGCTAGCCTAACTAAACCAAGAGAGCAGCACCTATTGTTCGTAGTTAGTAGGTGTAGTTGAATGCGTATTTAGGAGGATTTAAAGCTCGAATAGTTATTCTCTTCCTAGATGCACAGTGATCGTTAGCGTAGTTGCCATAGCTCAGCGTGCGTTAACCACAGCAGCGCGCTGAGCTTGTGCTTAGCGAAATAAATCACACAAACAGGGTGATGTTCCAAACAAGGCATGAGGATCCGGGGCAACTGCTAATTTGTATACATGTTTGTAACTGCACTACCGCAGGTTCGCGTATTTTTTTTTTCTAATGAGTCCTTTGACATTTTGTTGCCTCTAAAGGTTCCTATTTTGTTCTAGTACAGTCGAATATCATGAGAGATTTGGAATGAAAAACTGCTCTAGTTGGTATGGTTTTTTTCCCGGGACTGTACAGCTCGCACAAAAAATGACGATGGATCAAAGAAGTGCATATAACATGCGCTGAATCTAAACTGAAGGTTAACACAGAAACACAAAAAAAGGTTAGCTAAGAAGTTCATAATATCACGTGACAGTGACCACAAAAACGAGGAATTTTTCTGCTCTTGTGTTTGCTGTATCTAGAAACCGACAAACTCCAGAACATCGTGCCTGTTGCTCTTCGAATAAATATACACATCATCATCATCATCATCACCATCATCATCAAAATTATCAGCCTGACTACGTCCACTTCAGGACAAATGCCTCTCCCATGTTCCGCCAGTTAACCCGGTCCTGTGCTTGCTGCTGCTAATTTATACCCGCAAACTTCTTAATCTCATCTGCCCACCTAACCTTCTGTCCCCCCTGACCCGCTTGCCTTCTCTGGGAATCCAGTTAGTTACCCTTAATGACCAGTGGTTATCCTGTCTACGCGCTACATGCCCGGCCCATGTTCATTTTCTCTTCTTGATTTCAACTATGATATCCTTAATCCCCGTCTGTTCCCTAATCCACTCTGCTGTCTTCTTGTCTCTTAAGGTTACACCTACCATTTTCTTTCAATTGCTCGCTGCGTCGTCCTCAATTTAGGCTGAACCCTCTTTGTAAGTCTCCAGGTTTCTGCTCCGTAGCTCAGTACCGGCAAGATACAGCTGTTATATAAATTCCTCTTGAGGGATAGTGGCAATCTATTTGTCATAATTTGAGAGTGCTTGCCAAACGTGCTCCACCGCATTCCTATTCTTCTAGTTACTTCAATCCCATGGTTCGGCTCCACGGTTATTACCTTCCTTAAGTAGACATAGTTTTTTACAACTTGAAGTGCACTATTACCTATCTCAAAGCGCTGCTCTTTTCTTAGGTTGTTGTACATTACTTTCGTTTTCTGCACATTAATTTTAAGACCCACCTTTCTGCTCTGCTTGTCTAACTCCGTAATCATGAGTTGCAATTCGTCCCCTGAGTTACTCAGCAATGCAATGTCATCGGCGAAGCGAAGGTTACTCAGGTATTCTCCATTAACTCTTATACCTAACTGTTCCCATTCTAGGGTTCTGAAAACCTCCTGTAAGCACGCGGTAAACAGCATTGGGGAGATCGTATCCCCCTGCCTTACACCCTTCTTGATTGGTATTCTGTTTCTTTCTTTATGAAGCACTATAGTAGCAGTTAATCCCCTCTAGATTTCTTCAGAATGTTTATATATACTTCATCGACGCCCTGATTCCGCAGTGTCTGCATGACGGCTGATATTTCTACTGAACCAAACACCTTCTTGTAATCGATGAAGGCTTTGTATAGGGGTTGGTTATATTCTTAGCATTTCTCTATCACCTGATTGACAGTATGAGTGTGGTCAATTGTGGAGTAGCCGCTCAATACGACTTATAATAAACACAATACGACTTCTAAGGAAATTTACCACAACTGCTGACCCAATACTCGTATTCGTTTTCGCACAGTCTAACCTATGGCTGTATCACGCTCATTTTTGTATTTTTATTTTGAATAAACAATCAGTAAAGAGTTAATAAATGTTGTGCACACTTTTTTTTTCCTTTTCCCTACCTCTTTTAGGAGCACTGCGTAGTCCTGAGTCTGCATCATGAGGTGTTTCCTTGAAGATTCCTTTTCCTGAATAACTGTCTCTGACTACACAAGGCTCATATGAAGTAAACTGAAGAAAAACAGATCCATCGAGGTAGCGATCACAATTGTTCCAATGACCCACGCCCCTCGATGCGCCCATGTTGAAATTTTATTCTCTTCATATGTTGATGTTCCGCTGAAGTACGACTGAACACCTTGAGTGGTTCTTGTGCAGATTTTTAGGCGATCGCTTGTTGACTGCAGGGCACCTAACCATTGTAAACCGATCGTCTAAAAGCGGGAACACAAAAGTAACGATTTGTTAATCTTTGAATAGAACATGCCTCTTGGAGCTTTTAAATACGGCATAACGGCACTGTTGCTCTGGAATTTCGCACTCTATATATGTTGTAAGCCTCTACAAAGGGTCGTAGGATGCGAGCTATAGTGAGGCAGAATAGTGAAGATTGCAAAACAAGCAAAATAAATACCCGGGAAGAACACCTCTGAGTGAGAATGTGCGCTGTGCCAAAAAAAAAAATGAAGATCCCTCCGTCCATTGAGCGTTCAGCTAAAGTGTCTGGAAGGCAATAGTCACTTTCTTCCTTCTATTCTTCTGCCCCGCCGCGGTGGTATAGTGGCTAAGGTACTCGGCCGCTGACCCGCAGGGCGCGGGTTCAAATCCCGGCTGCGGCGGCTGCATTTCCGATGGAGGCGGAAATGTTGTACGCCCGTGTACTCAGATTTGGGTGCACGTTAAAGAACCCCAGGTGGTCTAAATTGCCGGAGCCCTCCACTACGGCGTCTCTCATAATCATATAGTGGTTTTGGGATGCTAAATCCCACATATCAATCAAATCCTTCTATTCTTCTTTTCAATCGATCCTATTGAAATCTTGGCATGACATCTTCGAAAGTACTTTGTGTCTCCGCAAGCACACAACGTAAGGTAAGGAATTATGCATAAGGTTGTGGGCAACAAAAATTTTGACCTTCGAAGCAACTTTGTTTATTAAAAAGCAATGGCAAATCAAATCGAAAATCTTTCGTATGCGAAGTCCATTATAGTATATTCTTTAGCAAAAGTTGCATCGTTTTTTAGGCCATATATAAAGTTTGTTTATTAAACGGCATTTCTAAAAATGTTTTTCATAAAGTAACTTTACATAGCAATAAGTTTTTTTTTATATTGCGTATACTTTTATGGTCTTTTCTTAATGATGCGAAATTTTATGTGAAATATTACTTTGCAATAGCCAAGTTACGTCTTGTTCGCTCTGCAATATACTGTGACGAGTTTTGTAGTATATAGAGCTGAAATGGTTCGAAGCATGTGTTTTTGTTGCCAATTTGATTCGTTTTATTTTTTACACATAACGCATTATTAATTTACATGCACGCATATGTTAGCATGACTTCCCTGTTGCCATTTCTAAATATAAATATACCTCTTCCTTTATTCTTCAATTTTATTCATCAAATTACCACACATGCTTTATTATTAGGGGCGAAGCACTTAAGGGCTTGTCAGTGGTGCATTGGCCGGGACGATGATGACGCTAAGGACGATTAGGTGTAAATGCGTTCTATACCGCACAATATATTTCTGCTATGAATGGAAACGATCGGGAGAGTGTTCTCGTCCGCAAATGGCAAAGCCACAAACGCTGGCAACCAGCTGCTGCTCCGGAGGCAAGAGCGCGGACAGCGAAATTTACGCAGACAGCAAACTACTGCAGAAACAAGAGCTCAGGAAAAAGTGGCAAAACAGCAACGCCGACAACAAGCTGCTACTCTAGAGTTCAGGGAGCGGAAAGCGGCGACTCAATGGCAAAAAATGCGTAATATATACTGTACACAAGCGTTGTCAGTAATCTGAATGCGTGAGTGGGCATAGTCACGGCTGATTTGCGGTTAGAACGCTCCACAGGTATTCGCCCACTCATCATGTTCACCATGTGGAAATGCTTAGTTTTTTTCTAATGCCTCGCCACCCTTATGCAATACCTCTGATGTTCCGTAAGGCACTAAAGAATGAGCTAAATATAAAACAGTATTCAGAGAGTAATTCGTTGTATAGATCAACGGTTTACATAATGGCATCTCCAGTTATTTAGGGTTGTAATGAATTGAGCATAGCTGTTCCGCATTGTATGAGAACAACGATACCGTTTTGCATGTGGCGGTTCTCCAAGACAGGCACCCGCCAACTAGGCACTACGCTTACGTGTGCCAGCTTGTTATAAAGGAATTCTATAAGCAAGTTATCCTAATCGGGAGAAGCGAAGACAACTGCTTAGCAAGACATACATGTACGTGCATGCACTGTGTGTCCGCGTGTACGTGCCTGCAGTGCATGCACTGCATGCTGTGCACTGCATGTACGAAGTACGTGCGCGTACTTGGTTGCAGACGAACCAGCCAAACTCTCCTCTATCTTTCTCCATCTTTCAAATAAAGCACCTATTTATCGTGTGTATTTTTAGACTGGTTAACGTCCCTGCCTTTCCTTTTCCTCAAAACCCTTCCTGCCCGCCTGAATTTTTTCATGCGTAGGCGTTCCGTTGTCTCACAATGGCTGACAGCTTTGACCTGCGAAGCAGTTACTCCACAGGCACACAGGCACAAATTTTTGGCTATAAGCAGAGTTCTTTTTTTCTGAAAAAAGGTGAAATATTTTGCAGAAATTAATTTTTTTCGCAACAAAAAGTGGCAATTTTATTATAAAAGATATGATGTGGTCAGCTAAGGTGACGACCACGGAGCAAGGGTCTACGGGTCACTTTCGGGGAAAGTGCAGCTCTTCATTTCTATAGTCCTTAGCGTTAGTTATTCAAACATGCTTTCCTAGAAGATCAACATAGTAGGAACAGCAAATACCTTTATCTCCATTGAAATATCTCGAGTCTACCGTCTAGGACGCCTTGAGGGCGTCGGCAGCCGGAAGGAAGCAAACGTAACATCTCGCATTGAAACCGAAACGATGTACCGTAATCTCTGTCAGATTGCCGAAAGCTTTCATATATGCGCCATTTGAAATCTGACAGGCAAGGCTCATGTGTTTGAACAGCAAAAAAAAAAGAAGAAACGTGGTTACCTGAGGTGACCACTGTGCTGAAAAGAGTTTGTGTCATTCTGATGTCATCTCATGTGAAGCGTTGGTGCCAACTAGTCCGAGCTAACAAATCATCAACGAAACACCAGCGTTGGGAGTCTCACAAGCCTCAAAGCTGAAAACTTTAGAATAGCAGCAGGAATGCCATTTTAGAGCAGGAAATCAATAATCGCAAAGCAAATATCATTGTCACACAAAAAGAGCGGAAAGGACCAGATCGACGCAAGAAAAACGCATCGTAAATGCAGCCTCAACAGTTCGTACAGGCAGTAATTTTTTTTTTTGTGTTTGTCACGCATTTTGCGAACGCATTGAAACTGTTACAATTTAAGGCTTAACTACGGTGGCAACGCCAATCGAACCACACGCAGCAAATCAATTTAAAATTCGTTTAGATGTACTGAATTGATTTATATATGAAAGCGAGGATTGCCATCACACGTAGCATGCCAATATTCTTCACTGAACGAGCCTTATCGGTGAGATGGGAACCACCCAACCACAAATATTTATATAATAGATTGACATGATACGTTTTATGTGTAAAATGATATGTGGATCTGCCCATATTCAAGGTGTATTACCGTGTAAAGTCACGTTGTTTTGCATGAAAATAGGTGGCAAAATGTTAACTTCAAAACGATGCAGTGAACTAGAATTTCGTACTGGATTTTACAGCTATCTGTAGGTTCTATTTTATAACAATATAATATAATTGCAATAGTACTAATATTAATATATTACTCTATATAAAACTGCCGTGGGATTAAAAAAGGCTTCGGTGGCTTGAGCAGCAGTGCGTGACATGCAGCAACACACCGAGTGCATCGTACTTATGGGATGCTTACCCACCACTGAGCACAAAGAATCGCACAACGAAACTACAATAAACTGAAAATGCAGTTAGAAATACACAAAGCAGTGTGTGGTATGAATTCGTGTACATGGGGAAAGCATGTATATAAGAGATTTCGAAGTTTAATGTGAAACTTCCAAGCCTCATCAAATTTGGCTGAACCGTACATAAACGAAACAGCTTTCATGGAATTTCATAAACAACTTTTCTGGAATATCGCGAAGTCTTCGGGGTCAGTTTGGTGATCTCGTGAAAGTGGTGGCTGTGAGCTGGACACCGGACGGTTCGGTTCACCAAAAAAAATAAAAATACAAGTTTGTTATGGGCACTTCACTGAGTGCGTGGTCAACTCTCGGATAATTTATTATTGTGTTCCTGGAATATATATATATATATATATATATATATATATATATATATATATATATATATTAAAGCTCTTACTTCAGTATAACTCAACCAACAATCAAGCTACGTCCTTCGGGGATCGGCGGACCGCAGCTTTGGCAACTTTCCAGGAAGATAATTCACATAGTAACCCTGATGCAGGACTTGATATGAAAGTTTCTGCCGGCCCTGTATACTTTCGCGCTTTCTTTTTCAGCTCAATCACCATGGCTCTTGAATTCTCGATAAGCCATCCTTCTAATGAGAGAACTGCTTGTGTGGTCCTGGTCTTGCAGCAATGTTTTTACTTCGGAAAAAAAAACGCCTCTGCTACACTTTAATTACATTAGCCTCACTCGCTATGAGCAAGACGTTTATTTTCGTTCTTTGTTTTGTTTTTTTTGCTTCAAAGCTACAGCACACAAGGAAAAAGAGAGAGAAGACGGTTACAAAATACAGAACCAGCAATACTGTCAGCCTACTCAGGGAAAAATTTTCTTTGGGGAAAGAAACCAAACAGATCTAGATATTCCGCTATGTCACGTGCTGCGATTTGTGATTAATAACTTATTATTACGGTTGTTACATATTTCGCCATTCCCCACAGCCTGCCTTGGATCAGCGTTTCTAATATATTGGATGTGGTTGGTGGAACGCTTGGGATGCGAGCAGAAGCGACGAGTGGGTATGCTTACGAATTAGGGGATCTCGATCGAGTAGCTGGTCAGCTCTCGTGTAACCTAATCAATATAATGCATACTTCGGCCATAGTTTCTGGTCGCTTTTTCGTAAACTCTACTTGTCATCTTTTCTATTCTACGTAAATCTCACGAGCTGTTTCTCTCGTGTACTTCATGTTTCGTGCTTTTCGAAATTGTCTGTCCCTCTGCTTCGAGAAGCACGCTGTTCTGTATATTATTACCGATTTCTCCTCTGTAACTTAGAGTTCGCACATGTATTACATACTCACTTAGTCTGGTTTCTCTTTTTGTGTGTGTGCCACTGTGCTTACTTCCGCACTTACTTTCGTCCTCCATGAGTGCTCACAGAGCTCGGTCGCTGATCTGAAGGGGCGTGAACTCGATCCTGGTCACGGCAGTCACATTTTCATGGACGCGAAACGCTCGAAGCATTTGTATCATGCGCTCTTAGTGCACGTTAAATAACACGACGCGGTGGGTCTCTGGTAACCATGTCGCGGTTTGGGCACTTAAAAACCCAGATAAAATTATTGTCACGGTTTTATTCGTAATGTGATATTTCATTATTGAATTAGTCAACATTTGTGGTTTGTTGTGCTTGTAAAATATCCTCATCTGTGTTATTTTACTTGAGATGTTTCCATTCCGACTAACTTCACTTCTTGCCCCGCCGCGGTGGTCTAGTGGATAAGGTACTCGGCTGCTGACCCGCAGGTCGCGGGTTCGAATCCCGGCTGCGGCGGCTGCATTTCCGATGGAGGCGGAAATGTTGTAGGCCCGTGTGCTCAGATTTGGGTGCACGTTAAAGAACCCCAGGTGGTCGAAATTTCCGGAGCCCTCCACTACGGCGTCTCTCATAATCAAATGGTGGTTTTGGGACGTTAAACCCCACATATCAATCAATCAATAACTTCACTTCTTTCTACATTCTGTTTTGCAATCCTCTTCCACGTGTTGACATTGTTGTAATATACTACTTCGTTAGACACTTATTTTCTGTCAGGAGAGCGGAAAAGCCATGTGCTCTGCATTGTTCTCCTGCGTATTTACGAAAGCATGCATATTTTACACCCGAATAAATAAATGAAACCTAGAATGTTTTTAGATAATATGAGTAGCTTCCATGAACAATCCGTGCAACTGACCGCTCAATCCTAGTGTAATATGTGGGAGCATTTGTTTCTAGCTGTCCAACTTCTAATATATTTTTTACTCAGTGTGTTGGTCGATTTAGGTATTGTTTTGTGACGTCACATTTATTCATGGAGGCAAACATTTGTGTCATATAGCTGCTCTGCCAGTCATGAGGGCATCAAAATTTAAAACAAAGTGTCATAAGATTTCTTACACCATCGGAAATTTGCCAAATTATTTGCCAAATGTAAGAGGTCACACTAGTCGGAGTTCAAATAACGGTGAACTCATCTCCGAATATGAGCTCTTGTGCACTTGCGATTCTAGCAGCATGTCAATGCTCCCTGCGGTGAAACCGAAAATAATTTAATAAAAGTATTAGGGAGAAAGCCACAGATGTCACGTGAAGTGCTAAAATTAACCTTCGATGGCGCTAGACAAGTCATGCAGAAGGTCATCGTTATTACGTCTGTGCTTTTGCTTTTTATTAAATCAACGAGAATACAAAATCATCATTCTATGGTCACTGCATCGGGTCTTGTCAATTACTTCTACATCCTGTACAATGCCTGGGTGTGCACACGGAATGAAGTCCGTTTCATTTTTAGTTTCGCCATTAAGACTTCGCCACGTCCACTTAGGGTTAGCCCATTTTCTGTAGAAGGTATTCCTGGTAACTGATTACTGATGGCAACGAGGAAACCATTCCGACGAGAGCCCTTGTAGTATTTTCGATAAGCAATGAAGTTCGGTACATTGGCCAGCCCTTCTGCATTGGTGACATCATTTCTTAGCCACGTTTTCGTTACTATAAGAATTCTGCTATCTGAAGACTTGAGAAGATGTGAGAAGTGATCACGTTTAGTCATGAAACTTCAGGCGTTCTTGAAAATAACCGAGAAAAAGGATTATTTTTACCTTAAGGTAAAAATTGGCTGTTTTGGTTTGATGTCAACATGATTGCTATTTATTTCTTGCACTGTTCATGGGGTTTCATTGAACTAGTATTGTTTCTGGCCTATGTGTCGCGTTTCATAGTACAATAAAATTAACAGGTCATATGCTTTGCAGACTCCATCAACAGGCTTCTGGGAGTTTGAACACGACCTGAGAAATAATCTCCATAGCTGTATGTTGTTCTGTTGAGCTTACGTTCGTTTGATAAAATTCATGCTTTGTCTGAGAGAAAGTGAACTTCACAATTATTGGTTTGCACTTGCCGACTCAGTGGCGGTCCAAGCAATGCACGCGATCAATTTCGTTAGGGTTAATACCCATGCCTAAGTAGTGATGCCAGTGGCGAATGAGTGGTTGCTCCCATTCGGCGTATGTTTCCGAGGGGTTAGCATCTGGTAGGCCATCTATTACGCCACGACCTGTTTTCTGCGTAATCCAAACGTGTCCCAAGGTCATCTGTTTCGCCTGCTGAATGAACAGTGTTGTTCTCAATTTGTTCAAGTTCTGTTTTCAGGGGTAGCCTAACTTGATGACTTTCTTTTTTCCATATCAGTGATTCACTTTGTTAGGTTGGAGAGGGCGCGTTCTGTTGATAGTATTGGCTTTTCAGTTCCTGTACGTCATTTAGGAGTGTTGACTGGCCTGCGGAAAATTTTGCAATTCAACTACTGTAGCATCAAGGCCCGAATTACACTCGATGTTTCCCGATAACAATCTCACGGCAATGACACAGACAACTATAGTCGTACAGCAGCAACGTGGGCTCGGCCACTCCAGCAAGAAGTAAAACTGCTGTTCTTGGTGAAGAGTGATTGCGGAACGCTAACCTGCATAGCGAACAGCAGTGGGTTTAGTTAGTGACGAAACCAAGCAGCGACTAAACCAATGAAGCGCTGCTGATGGGGGCACACTTTTTTAACCGGTGGTGCAGATGAAGTTGCTGGTGATCGAACTGTACATCCACCATTCAGGAGCAGGCTTTGTGATTGTGCTGACAGGTTGGCAGGCGGAGGTGAGATGAAATCCGATTATACGGTTATTTGGCCGATGGTCAGGACAATGTCGAAGCGCCACAACCCACATTCTGGCATTGTGTCCTCAGATGGGGTCAGAACGGTAGCAAGAAGCAGATGTCATCAGCAATAACTCATCAAGATGATTAACTTAAAATCACTAAGAACGCTTCGACGAAAATATGGTTGATTCCTGCGCCGCCCACAAGAGGGCAACACCGTTTCACCAGCTGCCCCATCGCTCCTGCCACCTGCACTTCTGCGGCACTTCCTCGCTACGTCTGAAGGTAGGCAACAACCTGATAGATCTCCCAGCAGACGGCACTCATCTCAATTGCCGTAACACGCGAGAAGTTGATGGAGGGCATCAAAGAGTAGTGTCCCTGTTTCACACATGTTTTGCACATCCCGCTAACAGAACAAAAGTTTACTCGCGCCTGGAAAACCTCACGTGCTTAACTCAATTTCATTGAGTTCATCGAGGGCTCAGTAAATGGAACAGTAGGAACTCTATGAACGGTAGTCGCAGGGTGCCCGTGCTGCGCAATTCCACGTGTTTAACAGTAGTACAGTTGCGGTTGATTTTGTTTAGTCGACTGCATGCTTTAAGCTATGTCCATACATACAGTGCTAATTCATGCATTATAAGTCCTATAATGTATAAGTATGTACATAATGCCTTTGATTAGGTTTTTTTCTATATTATTCTTATTTTTCTTGTTTGTCTTTATCCTATACATTTTTGCCATTATGTTGGGATAGCCAGCTCTAGCGTAGCCTACCTTCCCATCTAGATTGTAATGTACCTTCCCAGCTCCAGATTGTAATGGGCAGCACACGGCTTATTATTGGCACCATTTCGGCACTTGTCCGACTGAATTACACAGCGAGCACTTTCCGTTGCAGTTGACCCACACTTCGTTCAATAGTGTGAAAAAATATTTCTCGTAAGAACGAGCGCCAGATACAACGAGAAGTCTTCACTGATGTTTTTGCAAGAGCATATATATTCTGACCTCAAAGATAAATAAATATGAAAAGAGGCCACCAGAACTTTTAGACATCAGACATACGTTTGTTTGCTCGGAGAGAAACATCTAAATCACGTTATCGCACAAAGGAGCACTGCTGGTAGTAGTCGTATTATTAAAGTCTTTGCAGTGAGCATGCACAAATAGTTTATAACTTAAAAAAAACTTCAAACACCTAACGCTCGCAAAAACAGAAGCTCTAACATTAAACGGCAAATGTTCTGTGGCAGCTGGAATTGTGTCTGGGATTGAAGGTCCAATAATAAGCTTTTTTTTCCTCTTTCCCCGCATGAAAATCACCTACGCAAGCCTCCGGCCTTTCTGATAACCTTACAGCGCATTTCCAGTCTTCATACTTGATGCTTCTTTGTGTACCTCGCTTCATCGCTAACGTCTCGGTGCTACCTAAATCACCTAGCATATTTCTCTTCAGCGCTCCGCACCACGTCTCGACCTTGCAGACCGCCGCCAACACCTCAGCACTTCTCCAACCACGCAGACCATGCTTTCCTTCTAATTTGCCTACCTTACTGTACGCTAATAACCTGGACACTCAGCTTTAGCTTATGAAACCGCGGGGCCACCCTCTTCTACCTTCACGACCTTACGTCAACTCTCCTACGCCACCCACCGGGCATTAGGTGCATTTTCCCTTCTAAAAGCTACCAGCATCCCCACGCCCCCTTCTTTCCCTCTGTTTCTTTCAAGTTCTCTTCCCGCACATACGATTTCGCAAACTTTGCTTCCTCTGACCACACTGCGCAGGCCACCTTCACCTGCAGAGAATGACGTGATAATTAGGCCCCCATAGAGAAAGTGGGTGGGGCGTTCGGGACTCCTAGAGCACATCAACCTGGTTGTTGTTTTTTGTTTTTTTTGCCCGGGTGGCGTGCTGCGCAGTAGCGGGCCTTCCACCACTGGCGTCATGAGCTAAACAAAGAAAGGAAACCTTGGGAAAGAGGCGTAAGGAAGGATAACGTTGGGAACGGAGGGCGAGTGCCAGGATACAAGGGGGGAGGCCATTACGGTCACCCGCCTCTAATGAGACCCCGTACCACACCGCAACGTCGAGGTATGGCAGCGGCAACACTAACAGCAGCGTAGAAACTGATGATCGCATTCTTATTCCGCAGTGCTTTCAAAACCGTTGGCGTCAAAGAGGTGTAAATCAAGGTAGGGCACCAAAAGACTCCTTTATAACACTTTCCACAGGATTAGGAAACTGATACTACTATTTGATGCTGACTTTGCCCTTCGACATTAACCTCCTTTATACAGAGACAGCTCTGAGAAAGCGTGAATATAAGTAAATGCCAGTAAGGTATTTTGTTTTGGCTACTAAACTTGATTTGCGCGTGGTGCAGCTACTCTAATCAACAGTATCATGACGTCAGGTTACAGTGTCCATCCGGGTGGCTTCACGCACCTGAAACTTTATTGGTGATTACGTCAAGAATAAAAACAGTCAACGTGACCGCTTGTTCGTCTCCATTACAACCACAAAGGCAGTATGAAAACGCCACATATCCAGTGCGTGCACGTGACAAGCTCGTGCCACATCGTGACGTGAGGGTACACTTGAAAACGACAATGTCTGTTAAAAACATACCCTGCATTTTGAAGGTGCAGTCGTGCTTGCTAGTCCATTTTGTAGCACTTGGAAGGCTTGACCTATAATTTGACGCGAAAACAAACTATACGTTTATGCCAGTACCTTGAGGTTAGTGATCAAGAGGTTTATATCAAAGTGTAATATTGAAAGCACCCTTTTATTGCCTTTTTCGCCTGCAGTGCGTAGAGTCGCGATCCTAGGATCTTCTCGTCGGAAAATAATCTATCGTCCAGTTTGCTCAGAGTATCACGTAGAATGTTGCGTTCGCTCACAAAACATTCATAGCAAAGCACCAGATGATCTATTGTTTCGTCAATATTGCATGAGTTACATCTCGAGGCATCTGCTATTCTTATGGGAAAAAAATACCCCTTCATAAAAGTTACTCCTAACCACAGGCTGCACAGTAATGCTGCGTGCCGGTGAGATAGGTGCGATGGAGCCAGAAGCTTCTTTGATGGGTCAAATATATGTATGCTTTTCTCTTTAACACCCTTTTGGGTGTTAAAAAACATTTGATGGCTCCTGTGTATACAGGCTAGGACAAGGTACTCCATTACAAAAGTTGGGTGTTGATAAACTGTAAAACGATGTGTAATATCAAAAACACATTAACACCTTTCAAGCTGAAAAGAGAAATCGAAGTGCGGTGTATACGTCCTCAAACAATTCGCTCCAGGACGGCATATTTCATAGTTCAACCAACACTCCTATATGCACCTGCACACAATAGTCAAGAGCAGGGGGCCTGGTTATGGTCCGGGCCTGTAAGGAATTCCCACCTCTGCCAGCTTCTTGGCGCGTCTCTTGGGCATTAAGACAAGACCGTAGAGACGAGAAAAGATAAATATAAAAACAAGAGGGCGTAGCGGTACGAGGGGGGTGCTATATGCGGGATAATTTTTCCCAGGTGACTCCATGGACACCTGGAGTACTTGGCCGGCGTTTCGCAACGAAATTCCACGCTTCATGAAAGTCTGCCCTTTACCGCCACTTGCGCAAGCTCCTCGGGATGCCATGATTCGTTCATTTGCTGATTTTTATCTTAATTATGATCCTTATTTTTTTCTTCTTTTTCATTCTTTTTTTCTCTTTGTGCGGTAATCTTCTTGTTCTTCTTGGTCTCACGGTGCTTCGAATCACCATTAAGAAAGAAAAAACTGGTGCCCTGCACGAAAGCTTGACACATACCAGATTCTTATTGTGAGCTACATTTACCACACTAATGTGTCCTGGCTTCTGCGGGTATGTGCTTCATGATACGTTAACCACTGTTTTCTTACGGTCAATGTGTAGATATGTCTACTGTTTTGGCATACCTTCAGCTGGATGCTACTTGGCGAGTAGCCAATTAGTTGCTGGGTTTACGATATTGCGTGCCGCAGGATGGCGCTGAGTGCACAATACCAGGCCTTCGTGATATAACTGGGAGATGATACATCAGCCAGGCTCGTAGCCAAAGGCATGGGGGGGGGTGAGGGGTGCCAGCTGTTTTTATCTTCTTGAAATTTTGATGAAGGGAGGTGTCTTGCCGGGAAAAAAATCAAAAGTGGTATTTCATCGAATAAGCAAGGTGTTCAGCAACTGTAACTCTCCTCTCTCCAGAGCAACGTTCCTTGCCATAGGCCTTACTGCAACATTTTGATGAATTGGTACGAGCGCTATCACCCCGACCGGGGTGGCAGCTTGGAGTTTTCAAAGAGTAACTATTTACTCTTTCTATATTTGGGAGAAAGAATGCATCATTAGTTCGGGCACTCCTTGCCTGTTTCTTCACCCTTTCTCACTTTTATGCCCCTTTTTGCGTTCTTGAAATCCATCTCAGGAGCTATTATATATATTTTTTGCAGTACTTTGACCGTAACGATATAATGACTACCGCTGATGCTACAGGAGATAGAGGGCCAAAACAGTCACTATATTCAAACAATGCCTATACCATAACTTGTGTCTGGCTCTTGTTCTTACTGGCCACACAATCTGCGTTTATTAAAATAGTATTTACACGTTAGAGAAATATTACTATTCAACCACTTTGACTTTGGTTGTGTGAACTGACACCACCAGACATTTCCCCAAGCACCTCGTAAATGAAAGAAAAAAAAACTGTTCGATCTGGAAGGAATACTTATCCAATGATCTTCACTGAGATGAACATCAAACTTGTCGCATGTTCCCGGAGATCAAAGCCACAAAGTAGAAACATGTCTGAAGTCTGTGGTGAAGCCGAGGCGCGTAAAGCTAAAGCGGGTAAGCGCCAATTCCAGGACGACATTCCGAAGCTGTTTCAATGAGAATAACACTGACAATTAAAACGTTGGTTCAGATTTCGTGTACTCTGGTGAGAGGCAGGTGTAAAGAAGCATTCTTTCTCATCTCACAACCACTGAGCCCTGATGACCTGTTTTGACGCGATGATCGATAAATACTTGCACCGTTCGCTCAATTTTTCACTTGTGCTCGTGGGAAGTTTTAGCTATTACCAAAACACGCACAATAAGGTCTCCGATCAAAATACAAGCTATAGGACTGAAGGGATTTAAGGGTTTGAAAATCGCGAGAAGAAGATGGGGGACACCAGAGTGAGGAATTCGAATGCACAACGCCAATAGAGAAGTCTGGAGAGCTTTGTAAACGCGACTCGTGTAATTACAATGAGACGTTTATTTACGGCTTTGATGCGTCATCTATAATAACAGAGCACTTCTCATTAGTCTTTAAGTGTTTGCCGTACCTTAATTATTGTTTCTGGGCCAGTAATCGACGGTGTTTGTTTTATAATGAAAGCCGCCCATATAACCATGCTCGCGCTGGTTAGGAAGCCGCTAATTAGTTTATCAGAAGTGTTTAGGAACACTAACTTTACAGCTATGTCCATCCTAACACTTTTCGTCGACTCTGGCTTCTCCATTATCGCCAACAGCTGGCTATAGAAATCGGTCTCCACCTATCTTTTTTGTATATATACTTTATCATCGCGGTATATCAGGCACAGTTCCCGTTCTGCCAACTCGGCATTGAGGAGAAACGTTACTGTCGCTGCCGTATTCTTGCCCAGGATCATCTGACGATAATGGTGCCATCTCCAATGTCCGCGTCATTATTCTGTCCGCGGTTACACTACACCCGAGGGGTCCGCGGTGATAATTCAACCTGCTCTAGACATCCGATAAATATCGTCGTAATAATCCTCTCGTTATCTTGTTTACGCCGTGGGGCTATTGGTTGATCGCTTGTTGCACGGTTTACGTGTCACGTAAGCCTACTAGTCTGAACCATTGTAACGGGTTTGCCTGCTAGAAGGACCACACCTTAGCGATAAGGCCGTAAACTAAACCAAATACTTGACGCGTAAGACATACTGGGCGGGGAAATTCGTGACACCGAAGACCCGCTCAAAACATATTGCGAAACGTCCGCGAATGCATGCGGTTGCACAACGTGACAAATTCGATAAGCTATCCACTTAAACCAGCGTGCAGGATGTCTTGTCGGTGGGTATAGCGGTACCGTAAAGCTACGGATACCAAAGAGCAATGGTGTCGAAAAACGCAGTTGAGGCCATCTTACTTTCTTGCTTGCGTAAAGTACTCCAAGCGGTTCCGCTTTCATACACAGCCGTGATAGCATGTCAAGGATCGTTGCATACCGCGATGGGTGTCGCAGGGAACTCTAATGCCCTTACGGCAATTTTCGCCGCGGAGTGTCGTAGTTTACGTCATCGTATCGGCTGAATTCGAAGCTGCCACGTAGACGAAACGGATGGCTGTGCGTTTGATGCGCGTGTTATCGCCGGATCGCATTACTAACTACTTTGGCGGCGCGCTTATGACTCTTCGTCGAAGTGGCCACCCACACATCCAATCATGCACTCGGCTTCGGCCGTCTCTTGCGTTGGGGGTATCGTGTTTCGTAAGATAAGCCTAACTAATCGCGTGGCAGAGAAAGGTGAAGCCCGTCTAAGTGCCGGATATTTCTTTTTTGTTCCTATTTATCGCGAGTGGTGTAGAGTTGATAGCAACCTTTTTTTTTCGTCACTAATGCAGGCTACGAAAGTATTTTCTATATAGCGAAAACATCATATATTCATGCCGCGATTGAGTGTGATAATAATAATAATAATAATAATAATAATAATAATAATAATAATAATAATAATAATAATAATAATAATAATAATAATAATATCTGAAATATTACGTCTCGAGCCCCGCCGCGGTGGTCTAGTGGCTAAGGTACTCGGCTGCAGACCCGCAGGGCGCGGGTTCGAATCCCGGCTGCGGCGGCTGCATTTCCGATGGAGGCGGAAATGTTGTAGGCCCGTGTGCTCAGATTTGGGTGCACGTTAAAGAACCCCAGGTGGTCTAAATTTCCGGAGCCCTCCACTACGGCGTCTCTCATAATCATATAGTGGTTTTGGGACGTTAAACCCCACATATCAATCAATCAATATTACGTCTCGAAACCATGATGCGAATATGAGAAACACCGTGGCGGGGGGCTCCGCAAGTTTCGACGATCTAGTGTTGTCTAACGTGCGATGACATCGTGCAGTACATGAGCCCCAAGCATCCGCCATAACCAGAATCGAACTCGATACCTTTGGGTTGTAGCCGAGTAGCACAGCCACTGCTCTATTGTGGTGAAATGAGCAAGATAGAAATAGGTCAACTATATTGATTGCCCAAGCTCCTTGCAATTCAACCTTCAGGTGTGTGTGGCAGGATGTGTGTACCACAGGAGAATCCCTAAAATTGATTTCTGCTTAGAAAATTAGCGCAGCTAAAGAAGGCGTTCTGAAGAGGGGGGGGGGGTGCAAGAACATTGATATGCGAGTTAAACCACCATCAGACACCTAAGCCAAATGTTAGATTCAAGTTAGGTGAAAAGCACCTTAAGATATTGGCTTCTAGGCCTGTCCTGTCGCCATGGTATGTCGCATAGTATAAGGTTAACTTCAGGTTACGACGTCACTCTGACGCGACACCATGCAGACGCAAGGTCGACACCTTTTTGTGAGGTAATCACGCCGTCATCGTGACGTGGAGAACCACTTCTGTATTTCACCTTTTCGGCGTCTCCTGTTGTCATGGTGTGTCTGGTAGTTCATTTGCAAACCAAAGCTTGTATGCGACATGAAAATTGGATAAATGCTACTGTTCGCCACTGGTTTAGTCGAGTTGAAGAAAGTACCAGTGAGACGACGATGCTATAGTTGAGCTGGAACACTCTCTCCTACATATTTCACTCTTCCCAGTTTTTTTTCTTACTTGTTTCGATAAGAGCAGCCAGTATGTCAGACGTGGTTTCAAAATATCACACAAGTAAAAAAGGTAAGTATAAAACATGTAGATAGTAAAGCTAAGAGTCCAGGTGGCTTCATTGTGAGTGTTAACGGAATCGCGCTTCAATCAAAATCCACAGATCCACTCCTTCCTCACCGGACCCTCCAGCCTGTTCTAGTTTTCATTATGAAATTATCTGAGGGCTTGTGCGTTAAGCAACGAACGGGCCTCTTAATCAATTTTGATTCTTTTTCTACTATCCCAACAGGAAAAAAAAGGAGAGCGATACTCACTGAAGTCTCCCCAATGATGGCTAGCCGCGTTATCGATGGAGGTGATAAGGCTTGAGGTCCGCATGTATTACTTCAATTGAGGTGGTTAGGGCAACACAAGTAGTCAAACATTCAAGAGCCCTTCATCTAGAGCGTTTCTCAGAATCATATCACTGTGTTGGGACGTTGAACTTCATCAATTATTATTTTCATATTCAACTTGCTCACCTGGACACAGTTGACCATGGTATGATGTCATGTGTTAGTCTTTCTCGCTCACCTGATGTCCAAAGGTGCTCTTTCGCTGCCATGGAGAGAATGGACGGTTGGCTAATGCACTTATCGGGGTTCTTTTTGATGTAGAAAACTTTCAATATTTTATCTGGATTGGGCATCCTTGTGCTTGTGCACAACAGAGGCTTAGAAAATCTGGGGATGCCATGGGCTGCCCCCGCAATCTCTCCACCGCGCCACCTAATGAGAACATACGGTGGTTCTTTTCAGAATGTACTTGTGCTCGCTCGACATCTCGTAAGACACCACCTCGTTTGTCTTCAATATTTGGAATATCAGAATTTAAGGTTTATAGCGCTGTTTCCTGCTGCATATGTGTCTTAGCAATGTTCTCCGTGCCTGTCACGCTGTAACGTAATGAATCAGTGCGAACCAGCCCAGTTCACTGCACCCCTCCCCCCACCTGAGCCCAGATCGAAATTTATTTGATGTTTCTCCAGCACGGAGAGTGTTGTAATCGCGTTGCGTTGTGGTTTTGCCACAGAAAATGTATTCAAACATTGCGAATGCATTCCGTTTTCTTAAGGCTGCAACGTTTCACTCCGATTGCAAAACTACATTCCGTTCTGCTCTTTTGCTGTTCGTGACTGAATCGCATTCTCCAGTTTAAACTCGCTTCCCAGCTTCGCTTCTACTGAATATCGTTAATATTCATTTGGGGCCTCCATCATTTATTCTTGCTTAATACAAAAAAACTCTTTCAACTGCCTCGGAAACGTAAGCTAAGTTCGGAGGATGAAGCGGTTGCGACGACTGCTAATTACTGCGCTAAAAATGGCTCATTCGTTAAGCGCACGCCACTTAAGGTCACAGTTCATGTCGCTCGGCATTTGAATTCTGTAACTGTGGTGGCTGCGTTTTTGCATGCAAAACCTACTGAGTTTTAGAATGTAACAAGCGTAGAAACTGATTACCCTGTCGTGGTACGCAAGCAATCTGAAGTGTGATGATGATAATGAAGAAGAAGAAGTAGTTCACAAAGCAGCAGAAGATGCTGCTGATGATGATGATATGCTTTAGTTGAATGACAGGGCCCCTCATTCATGGAAATCTTTACGCACTACCAGTACATGTTTTTTTCTAGCTACTGCCTTCGCACTTATGGCTAAAAGGTACCTCAAAATATGTGAAATCAAGGATCAAGAAATGACGCCTGAAAGAATTCCTTGCTTTCCTGGTCTCCCTGATTTTCTCCTTATAGCGAAAATCAACCTGATAAAAACTAACGTCAAATACATCTAGCAAACGCATATAAAGAATTGCCCATAAGATGTGTACACTTTTATTAAACTAATCCTAGTCATAATGGTTTGAACGAATTGATGAGTACGAAGGCAACAGCGCAATTGGGACAAAGAACAGTAAACACACACTACACACGAGCGGTGTGTATGATCTGTGTTCCCTGTTCTTTGCCTCAGTGGAGCTGTGCCTTCCTATTGGTATATACTGCTCGTCTGGCACAAAAGCGCCCATACTCAACGCTACATCTTGACTTGTTTCCTCCTTTCTTAGATAGATAGATAGATAGATAGATAGATAGATAGATAGATAGATAGATAGATAGATAGATAGATAGATAGATAGATAGATAGATAGATAGATAGATAGATAGATAGATAGATAGATAGATAGATAGATAGATAGATAGATAGATAGATAGATAGATAGATAGATAGATAGATAGATAGATAGATAGATAGATAGATAGATAGATAGATAGATAGATAGATAGATAGATAGATAGATAGATAGATAGATAGATAGATAGATAGATAGATAGATAGATAGATAGATAGATAGATAGATAGATAGATAGATAGATAGATACTAATTTTTAATGGTGTCAACGAATACGTTAGCTTGCTTTATCGTCTGGCTTGCTACTACAGGTGTCGGGTGATCACTGTGGTATACAGAGTGACAACGTACGCAGAAAAATACGTACAAGCACAAACAGACATGTATACACGGAGTTATGGTGATGTGCTCAATGTTATTTGCCGGCTAGCTGTCGTTGTTTATTCGGGATTTGATTCTCGGTTCCTGTTGACGCAACCTTTACTCATTCACTTTATAGCTAAGCCGGGACTTTGTGACAAACATGTTACAACAGGATTCCTCTTTTTTGAGACTCCTAAAAAAAAGCAGCTATATGGCTTCGTTGAGGCCGCTGGCCTTCCTTGTACCGAGCTGCGCACTGTACCTAATGACGCAAACGCGCAAGTTAGCTTGCATGTCGCCAGGCAGCAACATCGCGTTGTGTTCTATATGTTAAACGTGGGTGGCAACTATTCAATGGTGAAGGCTTCGTTTGAGAACGCGAAGACCCACCCGTGTTCGAACGGCCGCTTACCAACTGGCGGTGGTTGTCTGGCTTCTCTTTCGGACGTCTCTGGGAGCCAGCTAGAACTCGTGTTACTTTGAGCAGTTGAAACAATTTTCTTTTAGGGGTCATTCAGCTGGAATAACAAGGGAGCTAAGGCTTAAGGAAAACTTGAAAGGTTGTTTTGTTCGTTCGTTCGTTTGCTTAGATGGTTCATTTTGCAAACTCAGAGGGTTCATTTTGCATTGGCCTAACAAGAGTTGAAAGCAACAGCCGCCGTTTTGTTTTCTTCTCTGTCGGTTGTATTCCTCCCCTACCCACGAAAGCTCTTTGCCTCTAGCATGCTTTAGCACCAGCTCCGTTACCGATGGAAAGAGAGGCAATGCTATGTAATGAAGTCATCATAAGTAGAGAGAAAGAGGGGGAGAGCGAAGGGCTTAGAAGAAGAAACTACGGGAAAGTCGACGAGGCGAGCGTGTGGTTTACCATCCTACACTGGGGAAGAGAATTGAGGGTTGAAAAGGGAGAGATCGAAAGAAGAAAAATAAATCCTAAACTAGAGAAGGATGTTGAGGAATGAAAAGAGAAAGTTTAAAAGAAGAGAACATAAAAAAAACACGTGAGCCTAAACTAAACAGTTGCGTTTGATAGCACTGGATGCAGTACTTCAGGCGCATCATGTTCCACTGTGCATGGTCGGTTCATAGCGCCTACTGAAGGCTTGCAAGCACTGGACACCACACGTCATCATAAGACCTGATCATGAAATCATAAGGTGACGTCATGACAGGATGATTTCTTGCGCGTGTTGACACCAGCAGTCACTCTCTGCTTGGTGAGGGCTATCTAAGGCAACTCAAGATACCATGGACGACACAAATCAACAAGTTAGGGAGATTAGCCTGGTAAGATACGCTACGGCTAATGCAGAATTGTTGTACTCCATTGAAACAATCATAAATAGGCACATAGACTTTAGCGGCTAAAGTTCCCTAAACAACTCAGCATACGCATTTTCAAATACTCACCGTTAGTATAATGGTGGGCCATGGTGGTGTAGCGGTGACAATTTTTCTAGGCACTAAAGCGAGATCTTTTTCGTGGCACTGAAAAGAAAACAACAACTAAAATTTTAAAAAGTGCGAAGATCTTCCTGGCGTGAGCTGCGTCTATCTCAAACAGCTCCACATAGATTATAAAAGAACTTTGATATTTCTCACTGAAAATGCAAATCTTCTCGTGAAGCTACATTGACTGGCGGTAAAATAAACGCTATTTGGCTCTGAAGTCTTCACTCTAATGCCGAGAAAAAAATTCGGCATAACCAAGTAGTGAATTATGATGAATGAACTTGTTCTAGAAGTCAAGTTCGGTGAACCGCAAATCGGCTGTACATATGCTCAGTCATCATCGTATAAAGACGTGACATGGGAGTTGTAGCGGTGTTATTGATTATACGCATTATAAATACAATGTTTATTATTTACATATCAATGAACTATAATTGAATATTTACATACTAATGCGTTATATATATGGCTCAAGAGCTTATTTACGAATCACTCAAGCTCAGAGGAAAGTTTTCCTTTTATGATTCAGGCTTTGTGATCCATGAAGTACAAATCCAGAGGATCTTGAATTAGAGGGTGTAGGGGACAGCTTGAGAAGGGTCCTTACGGCGAGCCTGCGCTGAAGCCACAATTTCATATTGGGTAGCGGTATCGACGCGCACTGAGAGATGTACGACAAAAGAGTAGGGAAGCGCGCTGAGAGTGAGCACTATCTATAGGCGCCGCTGCATAGTGGTCTCCTACCAAACTAGAGCACGCACCGAGAGTGGAGCGAGCTTCGTATGGATGGATGGATATGGCTGTACCCTTTAGATCGGGCGGTGGCTAGCGCCACCAAGCCGTAATACTTAATGAACCAAAAACTAGATTTATTTTTTTTCCTTAAATAGCGAGGTTGAAGATTCGTACTTTGCAGCGAAGGGTTCAATTTTCACTCGTGCCTTGACTTTAGCCACCAATCAGATAACCTACTTCTAGTTAATTCTACCCACTTAAAGTCTATTTTGCCCTCACTGTCCCTAAACCCCAGTGCTTTGAAAAACTCTGCGCCATCAACCTGAACTACAGGGTGAAGCCCTTTACAGAACATTATCAAGTGTTCGGCAGTTTATTCTTCCTCTCCGCACGCACTGCATACCGTGTCTACCCCTTCGTATTTGGCCCGATATGTCTTTGTTCGCAATACTCTCGTCCTGGCCTCGAACAGTAGAGAACTACCCCGAGTATTATCATAGATCCTTTCCTTGGCTATTTCCTGCTTAAAAGTTCGATAGATCTCTAGTCCGGACTTCTTAATCATGCCAATTCTCCACATATCGGTCTCAGCTTCCTCCACCTTATTCTTAACCGATAATTCTTTTTGTTTGGCCTCCTGCTGTTTTCCAAGTATTTACCAGTCAATATTCTGGTTCGCTTCTGCCATTTTGTATCGACATTCTTCATGTGCCTAATCAGTGGCGCTCCATCTAGTGAGTACTCTTGAAACTAAGAGCACAGCCGCTCCCCCAGCGGGAGAAATGAGCCCTAGTGTACATGTCGGCACAACGACGAGAGACGACTGTCCAGCAAAAGGGGCAAGCTCCTAAAATTGTCTCCGAGGCCAGGCTGCTGAGCCGCAGGTCACGGGTCCCATTTCTACCGCTGCGGTTGCACTTCGATGGTAGTTAAACGCTAGAAACCATTATACTGTGTGAAGTCAGTGCACATTTAAGAATAGCAGAAGATCGAAATTTCCGAAGTCTTCTACCATGGCCTTTCTCATAAACCTGTCGGGGGTTCAGGACATAAAACCTCACGTGTAAGTAATATTAGTAGTATTACAAGACTAATAGAACAGCTGCTGCCGAGAGCTCTGTGTGGCTTTCAACTGTTTGACGTGTAAAGCGCCTTGACGGGACATGTTCTACGGAAATGCCAACTATGCAAAACATTCTCGCATTTCTTCATGCCTGGCCCAACGTTTTTTTATTGTTTTCTTACACAACTGTTCGCACCTGACTTTTCTTTCTCACCGAAGCGGGCGCTGAGTGGAATGTGATGATTGTGCGAGAACACCTGAAAAGAAAAAAAAAACGAAAATTACATTGGAATAAGTTGGCATATCCTTGAGCTCAAAGCTGAAACAGAAGAAAAAGAAAGGCAGGTCCAAATAGTATAGGTACAATCGGGGGCCACATATTCTCTAGCTAATAGCGTGCAGCGCAGTGCACGCTAAGGAAGACTTGAGCCAATCAGAACGCAAAGATCACGGTGATGACCTTTTCTGTGCATCCGCGTTTCATCGCCCTCTCAGGAGAACTGAGAGGTTGTGCAGATCATAGAAAAGTGGGAACAGCGTACGTACAATGGACAAGTCAACCTCCCAACTTTGGAACCTTCAAGGAAGTTTTTGTTTCAAATAATTGTTAGGCGCACAAGCAGACCATGACTGCGAACACGTAACAACAACAACAGCAAAAACAACAACAACAACAACAACAATAATAATAATAATAATAATAATAATAATAACTAAGCACTAATAGCAACAACATAACAAAATTGATAACAACTATTATTTTTATTTTGGTTGTACCTCCCAAAATCATGATATGAATATTAGGAACGCCATTGCGGGGTGCTCCGGCAATAATAACACTCCAGGGTTCTTTAACCTGCACCTAATTCCCACGGGCCTTTATTTACCCTTAATCGTAAAGCGGCTGCCGTGGCCGGGATTTGCGTCTTTCTTGTCAGCAGTAGAGTACCAAATACACTGCTCTAGCGTAGCCTGTGGTGTGAAACAAGCGGGCTGCTTTCCTGGTTTCGAAGTGTTGAATCCCGAGACGGGGTTGCACACGAATCCCGTAACCCCTACCCCCGTAATTGTTCTTTCCCTGGAATGCAGAGCGAAAAGTGACAATTTCATGGAGATGCCCCCCCCCCCCCTCTTAAAATATTTCTGCCTACGCCCTTGGTGGAATCCCAAAATTATTGTACCACCCACCGCGGTGGGTTTGTGGATGGGGTTCTCGGCTGTCTGACACGATGGTCACAAGTTCGATCCTGCCGTGGCGGTCGGGAGCACCAGTGGTCCCACCTTAAAGAGCACCGGATGGTCGATATTTCCAAAGCACTCCACTACGGCGTCTCTCAAACGTGTGTTCCGTTTTGGGAAATTAAATCGCAGTTATTGTTATTACCAATATTAACAACCATTATATCAAGATATCTTTCCTTCCCCACTGGCTAACATTTAGAGCCTTGCAAGCTTTTCTGCACTGCACAGAACCAACAAGGTGGAGCTAAGGCACGGATGACGGGCGAGAAAGAAGGTTGAGGGGGGACACGGGGTTAATAATTTTTGGCGCTCCCGTACTAAGGAGCGAATCTTAATTGTAAAGGCAAATCGCGCGCATATTTTCGCGCTCCTCACAGTCACGCGCGCTCTCTACTTTGCATTCCAGGCGTCGCCACCGAACGGAATGCAGATCTGTCTTATATGCGAAGGTACGCGCTGGCAGGTGTTGCCTAAGAGGGCACGTCTTTTCGTTGAATGCGCAGTTAGCTCTACTTGGGGAAAGTTATCGAGAGAAAAAAAATAATAAATTCACTTCCTCGCCGAAGCATTAGAACGGCTGCCATAAGTTGCTATGCGAATAGAGTTTCTGTATTTGTCGATATATTTAAAAAGAAAGCTCGAAGCTGCTCGTGAATTCGGTTCTTCCGTTTTTTTTCTTTCATTTGAGCACAAAGCTCGTTGTGAGGTTTCCACGTTTCATGTGCTTTATTGGCACCTTACGTGACAAGGTATTATTGAAGAAACCCAAAATGCCTGTTTTTTTCTTCTTTTGTCACTTCTATTAAGCCAGTATGAGCCTTGAGCCTGCTATAGTTCGAGTTTACCCTTTACAGAGTTCACGCCCAATGTTGCGTGCAGCAAGTGTTTATGCTTTACACATACTCTTGCAAACTCCCCCGCGTTACGGCTCCACCCATCTATGCATTTTGGCAATGTTATGACACCCCGCCAGACATTCATACGACACATACACAGAAAACTCATATAAAGGCAGATGAAAAGAGACCCGTCTTGTATATTGTTATTGGGTGTGTCTTGTGAATGGGTTTCTTGTGAACGTGTTCAGTGCCCTAATGTTCCAGAATATGCGCACCATCTCGACGAACTTCAGTTTTGTTACATTCATCTATGTATATTGCGTAGACGTAACCCACTGCGCAGGTACATGCACGTGACCCACCCTTATTGTGCCCGCTTTGTTCGGAACGTACTACAGAGGACCAGCAACGTTTTAAACTTTGACAGGAATGGCTAGAATTTTCAATTTCTCGAATGCTTACATTGGTCGATGCTGAAGGTGCGTATGGATGCGAAGTCTAGAGCCGTCTGCACCACGTATTGTCGGTGCAATCGATCGATTGGGAAAAAGAAAATAGTTTTGGCCTTCCAACAGTCTTAAGCAAGTACATACACGACGACATAGTATTATTAATATTATTATTATTATTATTATTAGTAGTAGTAGTAGTAGTAGTAGTAGTAGTAGTAGTAGTAGTAGTAGTAATAGTAGTAGTAGTATAACCATATTCAAAAGTCAATATACTGATGCATCAATTATCCCACTAATGCTTTTTCATGTCGTTTTGATTACAACTATAAATTGTTAAGTGTGCACTATCCTTCACTTCATATTTGGCCTTAAAATAAAAGTTCAATTGTTGTGCCTAAATGCACTGTAAACAAGCTTCATACTCGTTCGTTGTTTTTTTTTTTAATTCGAATTCGTTTCTTAGTCAGGCTATGTCAGGCATCCGGCGTTTTCTGCGGCGTCAGCGTGGGCACGTGTTATCTCTTCTCTGTCCCTTGCTCTCCCGTAGCAACATTTGCGGGCGCACGCGCTTATCCTCGCCCTTAGCAACCAGAGCATGTGGGGCGAGAGAACGTAGAAGAGAGTAGTGGCAGTGCCTTGCCGCTCCTTTTTTCGCCGTTCGCTCTCTCTCCTCCCTTCGCGCCACTCTCCCTTCCGCTCGCACTTCACTCTCGAACGTTCGCTGGCTGGACGCCTCTCGGGAACATCCGCACATGTGTGCTGGAGATGCTGCTGTGAAACGCCAACGCCGAGCCGAGAACACTCGCGCCCTACTCTCCCGTCTGCTCTCTCCTCTCTTTCGACCGCTCACTGGCAGGGCGCCTCTCGAGGCGATGGCAGTAGTCGGCGAAAGCGAATTTCTGACGGCAACGGTGCCCTCTCTCGGTGCAAGAAATGCGTTCGCATTTCCTCACGATTTCTTTCGGTGAGGCGGGGGCGTTTCTTTCTCTTTGATTATTATACATAACAAACTTCAATAAGCCTATACATTGCTGGGTGTCATTTTCATACTCTTTGATGTTGCCTTTCCTCTGTCGCAATTTCTTTTTGTAATTTCTCCCTCTCTTCGCAACATTTCTTTTTAACATCTTTTATTCCCCTCACCCCTTTTCCCAGCACAGGGTAGCCAGCCGGTCTAAGAACTGGCTAACCTCCCTGTCTTTCCGCTTAAACTTTCTTCCTTCATTCCTTCCTTCCTTCCTTCCTTCCTTCCTTCCTTCCTTCCTTCCTTCCTTCCTTCCTTCCTTCCTTCCTTCCCGTTTGCCAATATACTGGGCATTGTAATCAGAGCTATATTTTTGGCTATCACAGACCGATTCATTACGATATACTTTTCGAAATGGCAACAAATATTAATATTATTATTGTTATTATTCCTATAATTGTCGCCACTATGAAATTGCTACGTCTGAGAAACGACTTCGTTTTGTAGGGCAAACATCGTCTTGTAAGGCAAACATCACACAGAACAAGAGAAGGTTGGGCAATTCACAACAAACCTCCTAAAGCCGTATTTTTTTTCGGATGTTCAATCGTTTTTGAGAGAGAAAAATCACCAGCGGGACGGAATATATAATCGTACTTTAGCGCTCACTCCCATATTTATTGCTCTGCTTGCGAGCAAACAATGCGCGTAAGTAATATGCGCTTTCGTTTCGTAAGCAGCCATTGCGTTGCAAGCATTTTTCCCCCGGGGTGGTGTGCGCATATGCCTTGAACGTGCCGAGAGTCAACGCGCAATTCATTGCTCTCTCGCTGCGTGAATGCGCAATTTCCGATGAATGCGTTTGTTTGTACTCTTGCAGGCGTAAGAATGCTTATCTGTGTGTCTCTTTTTGCAAGTGGGTCTGAATGTTTGAATTTTTTTCAGTATTCTTGAGTTTGGGTGTGAACTAATGCGTGTGTTTGCGCACGCGTTACAAAAGTCCTCGCGTATACAAAGCGCCCAGACAAAGTTCATATCGCCCCCCCCCCCCCGCCTTTTTTGTGAGAATACCGAAAATAACGCTTATTTTTCGATAGTTTCAAAAATGTATTGCGCTCATACTCAGATTACGCAACGGACAGAAAATTAGAGAAGAAAGACACGGAGACTTTTTTTTCAAACGAGCAATTCAGGTCATATACGTGGGCGCACAATGAGAGACGGTAGGGGGGGGGGGGGGAGGGGATCATATCACTTTTGTCACCTAAGAGGAGCAGCTGTGAAATAGGCCCCACACATCAACTTTCTAGGACGGGAAAGGGGTTGCTACGGTAAGCCTTCACACCTATCCCCCCTCTCGCTGCTGAAGGGCGCTTGCGCACATCTAGGTGTCAAGAAACGCAGTATGTTAAGGCTAAAGCTTTGAATGCCTCATCAAACACGAAAATTGATCCGGTGTCGTGTGTGAGAGGCGTCGACGCGAGAGATGCAAACAATCATCACAGAATGAAGTTACATAATTACGTCGTCATGACGTCAAATGTAGCAAAGTTTGCAACGCCCCACCATTGTAGTCTAGTGGCTAAGGTACTGGGCTGCTGACCCACAGATCGCGGGATCGAATCCCGGCTGCGGCGGCTGCGTTTTTAATGAAGGCGAAAATGCTGTCGGCCCATGTGCTCAAATTTGAATGCACCTTGAAGAACCCCAGGTGGTTGAAATACTACGGCATCTCTCATAAGCATATGGTGGTTTTGGGACGTCCAACTTCACATATCAATCAATCAGCAAAATTTGCCGCGTCATCATGGTGTAGGTTCAACGTCACTGTAACGTCGCATGCCGTGCCGTCCCATGAACACATCATAGTATGACGTCATTGTTTGTACAGGGTTCCCTACAATATTTAGTAGAAAGAGCTCTGGTACCGCAATCTTTGAGCCATCATGTGGATAATGTGTATAGTACATAGATTTACCTAGTATTCGTGGTTGCGGGCTTCAGACGCGCTTGCGGCTTTCTTGATTGTTGAGTTTTTGGTTTTGTTTCAGATGAAAGATTGTACCGTTTTCAACTTCATAAGCAACATTGAATTGGCGAGCCGGAAAGGTTAAGGTGGTGTAATAGAACTGCTAAATATTCACTGAATGTTAAGCAGTTTCAGCAGTGATAGTCAAGTGTATGCAGGCCTTGCGAAGTGAAACAGAGCCAAAAAAATGAAGTTTAGACCAATCGGTATGCTTCCCACAAATCCCACGTTGGCTTAAGCGCCATGCGTTGTGGCTCCCATTCACACTAGGGCCCAAGTTCCCTCTAATGTCACCTTTTTTGCGCAGAGGAGGATTTTCTCCTTTCTCGGCTGTTGCAAGAGAGTACAAAAGGCGATGTCACAGCCTCGGCAAGGCATTTTTTTGGGGGGGGGGGGAAGGGGTCAAGCTCCCTAAGATCAGCCCTGAAAGGACAATGGCGGCTCCCACGTAGCTTTTAGTGAAAAGGTCTATATTTAGAAACTCTGTGCCGGTGGTCATCAGACTGATCACTATCATCATCGGGTGTGTGCGTGCTCTGCCTATGGTTGCCAGCGCGCCGCCTAGTCCTTCGTCCTCACAGCCAAGGCGCCGTACATGCATGATGCAGGTGCTGGGTTCAAGAGCTAAGCAGACATCAATGGACTGAAGCACCTCTTTATTAGGCACGCTGTGTGGTCACCACGCGTTAAAGCATGATCCTGTAATGAAAACTCTTTATGCTAGAGCCTGCGAAGGGGTGTTCGCACAGAACCAAGGTGAGGCTGCGCAGTTTTCACCACCATCGTCATAAACGCAAACCGTATAGCGTATAGACTGAAATGACGTTACTCGTCAGCCTAGGGTAGGTACGTTCTGGTTTAGTTAAGATAGGGATGTTTTGAGCCGCAGTAACATTGTGAACAAAGTCGCCAGTGCAGAAAACCACGCCTCTCGCCTCACAACACTTTTGCGAAGTAAGTACAGGCTCTGCGCATTTGTCAAGAAAATGCAAGTGTGTATTCGCGTAATGCACACTTTTTTATTATTTTGTCAACCCTTTCGATAGTTTCGACTGGTTAATGCAAACATGTTTCCCGGTCTCATGAAATCCAAAATAACGCACTTGTATTATACACAACCCGTCGTGAAGAAGCTCCGGTGAAGGAGTGAATGCTTGGTGACACCGAGTCTTAACGCGATAAGAAAAACACTCCACTCAAGACGGGATGTAATTAAGAGTGCGAAAAGAGGTGGAGGAAGAGGGGGGTGCATAGGCGGAATACAGCTTCCATCGTCTGCGGTTTCGCGAAGCTGTGAAATTCGTTTTTCCGATACAGGATCGATCGAGGCAGCTAGCGGCGAAGCCAAGCCGTTGGCAACCTCGGTAGGAGCCCACTCGTGACGTCACTTCCGAATTCAGTTAACATCGACCAGCAGTGGAGTGGAAGACGGCCGGCACGCCGCCGGCAGGCGATGTTCGCACAGGTGTGGTACTCTCCTGGGTGCATCGATCGCCGATGCACTGCCGCCACCGCTAACCACTTCGAGCGCCGTACCGACGCAAAGGAGAGGCGTGCGAATGCGTATTTGCGGTCGGCCGGACCCGCGCGCTCGGAGAGTTGAATCGATCAGTACACAATAATTGATGGGACTGAGGCGGACCGTGGCTGCGTGTTACGAAGCGAAAGCCTCTGCTTCAGGGAGACTCGACTCACCCCTTGCAAAACGCGCCTTACGAATCAATTTCGACAGAAACGGGTGTTAAAGTGCGCGGCCTCACAGTTTGGTCGAGATGTGCTTCCGCTAACTGTGTGTCTTTCGCGTTGTCTTACTTGATTCGTGTATTGTAGAACGCACCAACCACGTTACATTGATTGATTGATATGTGGGGTTTAACGTCCCAAAACCACCATATGATTATGAGAGACGCCGTAGCGGAGGGCTCCGGAGATTTCGACCACCTGGGGTTCTTTAACGTGCGCCCAAATCTGAGCACACGGGCCTACACCATTTCCGCCTCCATCGGAAATGCAGCCACCGCAGTCGGGATTCGAACCCACGGCCTGCGGGTCAGCAGCCGAGTACCTTAGCCACTAGACCACCGCGGCGGGGCCCAACCACGTTACATTGTCTAGAAGTTTTACTACTCGACTGCTGATCCGAAGGTGACGGGATGAAATCCCGGCTACGGCGGCCACATTTTCGATGGATGTGAAAGGTGATGAGGCCCATGTAGTTAGGCTCAGGTGCAAGTTAAAGGAAAAACTCCAGGTGGTGTAAATCTTCGATGGCCTCCATCAGAACGTCCCTCATAATTATATCTTGCTTTTGCGACTCTAAACTTTAACAGTCATTGGTTACTGTGAAACGCCCTTCTGTCGATGTAAAAATTTAACTCAACAATACATATCGTTCACTTTCTCATTTATTTCTAAATGCGGAGAATCCCGAGGAAGCACCCTGTAGTCGTCTCGTGTCTCATGTTTTTGTAAGGCAGGTGTCACGTTTGCTGCTCGTCAGCTGAGACCTGTAGCGTGTTTGGAACGCCTCAGCGCTAAAGCAACGCCAAAGGCTATAGCGTCACCAAAGGGCTAAAGTCTTTACC
Source organism: Rhipicephalus annulatus (assembly GCA_013436015.1). Lineage (NCBI taxonomy): Eukaryota > Metazoa > Arthropoda > Arachnida > Ixodida > Ixodidae > Rhipicephalus > Rhipicephalus annulatus. Next base: position 92,327 of record WOVY01004898.1, read on the forward strand.
ACACGTACGCGTTCCAGTGCGTCAACACGTGGGTTGTACACTCGCCAACGCGCCCTTTTCTTATGAAGGGAGAGAGTACACAGCTTTTTGTATCCGCTTGCCCTCCTTCCTTCACAGGGAGAGGGCTCAGTGGTGACGCGTGGGGCTCTCTCCCAGTGAGCTTGGCTTGGCCACACGTACGCCCTCTATGCTGACGCACGACCACGCTTACGTTTGGTTAGGCCTTAATTAATGTGTCCGAGTGAGCAAAACTCCAGCATTCAGGGCGTTTGGAGACCGAATCGCTCAGAATAGAAGCGGAGGCGGGATGAAACTGTTACAAGTTATACGCGCCATGTTGAGAGCAACAAAGGGTACGATAGAGAGCAGTAGAAATGTGCCGTTAATAGCTAATACGTATTCGCAAAACATGCTTTTCAGGGGGATTTCTTCTTTATTAAACAATTGCACCACATTTACCGAAGGCGTTATAGTAGAACTTACAGCAAGAAAAGAAAAAAATCTTCACTTGAACAGCGCAATTGCTCGTCACAGAGCAGATCGCACTGCACAATAGTTTTAGGAAATGTTAGGCAAACGAATTCTTCTTGGCAGGGTAGTTGCGTACTTTAAAAGAGTGGTCAAAGTTTGAAGCATACTAAAATTCACACGAAAAACAAAGAATATAAAACGACACATAACCACCCGAGAACAACAGGAAAGAGCAAAGAAGCACAAACAAAACGAACTGGAAACACGGGTGAATCACCGCCCCGTAGTTCGTGGAACTTTAGTGTGGGATGGAACCGGCGTTTTGTTCTATTCTGGCGTTTGGTTCAAGAAACATATGACGTACGAATATGCACCCGCAGAATTGACCACTCAATGTAAAAAGATAATATGTGGTCATTGAACTTCTGCAATGTTGAGGGCGAATACAAACCTACACTTATCGACGACAATGAATGAATGAATCGGTCATTCACGTGCAGGTCATTGGTCAGTGATGGATGTTGTAGCTGTGAAGGCACTTCTCATCGATAATCTGCAGTGGCCTCAACGAGACATCAAGGGTTTGTTATTAGGTCTGCTAAACATTTAGCTCTCTTTTGTGTGTGTGTGTGTGTGTGTGTGTGTGTGTGTGCGTGCGTGCGTGCGTGCGTGCGTGCGTGTGTGTGTGTGTGTGTGTGTGTGTGTGTGTGTGTGTGTGTGTCCTAAAAAATGGGCGACCAATTTTCTCGCTCCATTTTGAAAAAGAGTGATGACACTATGAGGATGTTCTCTTTTGTAAACAAGCAGACATATCGAACTAACAGAGCCTTTGGGTACGGATCTGTATTCATTAACGTTGCAGGAAGTTCAATAGGATACGAACCTCAACAATATAATCTAAAGTGCTGTAAAGTGCCTTTTCTTCTTAAGAATACGCCTTCATCTAGCGGCCCCATATACAAAGCTGTCAGAATACAAGATGCTTGTTAGAGGAGTGTTTGAGTACACCATTATTGCTTGGTATCCGTATACAAATTAACTATTTGCAATTATCGAAGAGGTGCAGAGGAAGGCAGTGAGGTTTGTTTATAATAAAAACAACCCAACGAATTCCTTTACTGAGTTACTAAATAAAGTCGGTCTACTAACACTACAAAGTCAAGCGTAAGTAGCAAGACTACAGTGTTTCTTTCAAATGATTCATGGGGACATAATCATCGACACGTCAAAACTAACCTCTTTCTAGATTTACACGTTACTGGCGCTCGCAAACATCTAATGAATACACTTCCAAGTCTAATTACTTTAAATATTAATATTTTCTACAAACCGTAAGAAAATGAAACTGACTGAGTCCTACTGTTACTAACGCCTCATCTTTACATGTGTTCTTAGAAATGATAGAAGCAAACGTACATGGTGTGATGTTCCTGTGAACCTAATTATTGGTTAACCTTCGATGCAAAAATTTTCGTATGTCTGTACATTTGTCTGTTTGTCCACTCCTAACGGCAACAGCTTCTTGAAACGGTCGACCCCATCTGCAGCTCCCACAAATGTTGCTCAAGATTTACCATTCATACTTGTGCAATTGTCAAATAAAAAGCACTTACTGCGCATTTATGGGGCACTATATCGGCACATATATTCTGCATATGCACCTTTTACTAGAAAAGGCATACATAAGTAATTTTATGGGATCACAGCGCTTACGATGCGCTGACCATGCAACGCTCGCGCGAAAAGGAGACTGTTTCCGATGTTTCGCTATGACGAGACGGTGGTGGCACCTACCAGTCGCCTTGCGTTCAACACCTTATCAATTCTGAGACGGTCGCGCACACCCGTCTCAGAGCCACGCGTTTCGTTTTCCAGGAAAACTGCCAGATGGCGCTCATGTCTCACGTGTGACGTGACTTGATGCGCTCGTTCGCCTCAGCTGCACGCTCGGGGTGCTCTAACGCAGCGCCTCCACAATACCATTCACTGATTTTCATGAGCGGAGCATCACAAAAATGTTTCGTTCACTCTCTCCACACGCGACTGTTGTCTTTCGACGACATTTGCAGGTTAACATGCAGATACGTGGCCAATTTTTGTTTGTCTTTCTGGCTCCTGATGACTTGCGTTATGTGTGTCCTCCTGCAATGGTCTCCTTGTGATATCATCAGTATTGCTAAATAAATAAACTTCATAATGAGAATTCTCTTCCCCGAACTTCTCGCATTTTTAAAATCTGTTCAGTTGTTTACGAATACTTCTTCATTTTGTCTTAAGTCTATCTATCTATCTATCTATCTATCTATCTATCTATCTATCTATCTATCTATCTATCTATCTATCTATCTATCTATCTATCTATCTATCTATCTATCTATCTATCTATCTATCTATCTATCTATCTATCTATCTATCTATCTATCTATCTATTCGACAACGCCTTCAATGAGGACACTTTCTCTCGTCGTTATCAACCGCCAATTTTAACATTTCGCTTCATGGCCACTTACCGACGCTCTCTTATTCTTCTCCCCGAATGCGAGGGAGAAAGTGTCGTCTTTGAGGGCGTCCTTCAATGTCCATTCTGTCTTTCCTCCTTCCATCCTTCCTCCTCCTCCTCCTTGCATTTCCTGCAGTGTTGATGGTACCTTTTTTCCAGTTCTCAAGCACTCTTTAAAAGAGGATTTGAGCGTTTCTCTAAAAGCTGCCTTGGAACGACTGGGCAAACTTTGTGTCATCGCAGAAAAGGAAGTGAAGGAAAAAAAGCAAAAACGCGTTTTTTTATGGAAAGCTCTGTCGGAAACGAAGGACAGACGCCGAAGGTGCTCCAAAGGTGACCGGTGTTAAAGTGTAAAAGAAATAGCACGAAACAGTTTTACTGCTATTGCTGCTGCTTCTTCTTACAGTAAGTCATTTATCCTAGCTGCATTCGGAAACTATAGCTCTGATCCTCTTCGAACGTGCTACGTTTTTATCTTGATCTCCTTCACTTTGGAAAAAAACACAGCCTCTTGCCTTTGTCTCAGCCTTCGACTAAGCTCAGGCTGAAGCTAGCAATGACGTCGCAGACCCAGTGCTTTGCCGTGGCCCTTTCTCCAAAATTGGCCTCTCCAGCCATCGACCAAATAGACAACCCTAAGTGTATGGAACGAAATGTGCAGGACTCACACTATATATATATATATATATATATATATATATATATATATATATATATATATATATATATATATATATATATATATATATATATATATACTTTTCTTTATTCATTACCGAGGGTCTCGTACTAGCAGACGTGTTGCCGTTAGGTTGTATACGAGGGACTATTGGTCAGCTGCAAGCTCATAATAAGTTCACGTGCTACGTGGTGCCATACATGCTTATAAAAAGAGTGTACCACACTCGCCGCCATGACTACAGGTGGCGCTGACTAACACACCCACGTTTAAATTCACAGATAAACCCAATAAAGTGGCTGTGGGAATAGCCGCCGTGATAGCTGAGTGGTAGAGCATCGAATGCGTTATTCGAAGGTCGTAGTTTAGATTCCTGCTCATGGCAAGTTATTTTTGACACCCACTTTTTTTCTTCTTATTTACTTCACATTGGTTCTTATAACTTCCCCTATACATTCCTTGGCATTATTGTCCGTTAGATCTCATTATTATTGTGTCAAAAGACGGAAAAACGCGCCCTTAGGTATACACTTCTTTCCCTTATATATATATATATATATATATATATATATATATATATATATATATATATATATATATATATATATATATATATATATATATGTATATATATATATATATGCCATGGGCTTGTCTACAAGCGCATTGGATGGATCATGCACTTGAAACGTATTCCAGCAAGAGCGGACATTTTCGCAAGGACAAAATGGGCAACAAGTGGATTGCCGGCAGCGTCTGCCTAACTCAGTGAGTCTGTGTCCTCCGGGGGTTCGTGCGGATCGGCTGGAAAAATAATAGAACAACGAAGCATTTTGAAAGTCCACTGAAGGCTTCTGGCTTAGTCACTGTCATACTGAGAATTCTGCGCGAGCTAGCGGCTATGCAGAAATGTGAAAAAAAATATAAATGAAAAAAAAAACACGGAAAGGTGAGTGGCAAGGTCTGAAGAATAAAATGCAGGCGACCAGATTCGAATATAATGCAGGAAACGGAAGTTGATGCACTGCGTGCGTAAGAAGAGCGCCTGTATTTTTCTCTTTGTAAGTCTGCTGTAGAATGCATTGCTGTAGAAAGCATTGCTATGGCTGTAGAATGCATTGCTAGGCGACAAGCAGCTCGAAAGATTTATTGGTTTGCTGGATCTTTGCAGAATGGTAATCTGCAACCGGATCTAAGCGGTCTGTTATCGAGCATTAAACAGAAACGAAGCATTGTGTTAGGTCGACATGACCGAGAGTTACTGTAAAAATTAATCTTCGAGGCACTGTGCAGCGACTTTGACGTAAAGGTAAACTTGAATTAGACCAGGCAAAAAAGAAAGACAAGTGTGTTCGTGGTGGATTCTATTCGATGCTGACAGCTGTCTCCATTATTTTTTTCTCTTGGATGATGTATTGACCTTCCCCAGAAATTGTCTGAAATATTTCTGCATATAACGCGACTTCGCAAGGCCTCCGGGTTAAGAGGCCTGTGATTGGCTCGCTACTGACCAAAAGACGACGTCAAGTGATGACGTTTTCACGTGGCGCCATGCTAATGTCATCTCCAATGTGACGAGGTGTATCCCAATAAACAATTGTATCGGGCCAGTTGGTACAAATCCATCTTGGAAGGAACGGATAAGTAATGTACGGGACTGGCACGTGTGCTTTCTGTTGGTCTGCCTTTTTTAATATTACTAATATTTTTCTTTTTTTCTCTTTCATCCTCTTTATAAAGCTCTGACGTTTGCGATAAACGTTTAGTTGAAGTTAGGCGCTTGTGTTGTGTCGTCTGTGTAATAGTGGCTGCGTTTCCTACCAAGAAGAGGTGTATCCGTCACAAACTAGGGTGACATGTGACGTTGTGATCACGTCATATGGCGACAGAATCACATGATCTGCGCGCGTAATAATCTTATAAAAAGTAAATTGCAGTTTACCGCTGCTGTCATAACACCGACAGCTCTGTAGCCGAAGACAAATACACAAGAGGAATCAATAAACGCGCCGATATATCCAAGTTTATTGTGCTTGTTTGCTTGCCTTATGACCATTTGCACACGTGGGAGCTATCAAGCTATCGGCGCACAATTACTCATGTTCGGCAGCATATTAACCTTTGGAGCATGTAATTTGGGCAGCAGTAAAGTTTTCCTCATCTGCACCTGGTGCAGCACCTCTAGATATTAACTTTTGAATTACGACAGTCCATAACTGCCCAAATCTCTCACGGCAACTTAGAATCTCATTGAACGTTCATTCATTGTTTTACTTCATTTTTCTTTTTTTTCTGTTCTCTTTTTGAAGAGATCTTCGTTCCATGAACAGTCTGCGGCAATTATTTCGCAATCTATGCTGTATACGCAATACAGTGCAGCACACTCATAGATTTCCTTTTTTCTTACTTTCTTCATCTGTTTCTTTCTTTCTCTCTTTTTTTCTTCCTTTCTTGATATATTTCTTTATTTATACGACACGCACTCCACCTGAAAATGCAGCGATTTGTCAGACGCCCATTGGGACTACCGTTAACACACCGAACGTCATTTCATGCAGCTGGACGCCTCAACAATAGAAGGACGTGTACCAGAAAGAAAAATAAATAAATAAAAAAGAATGTGAATGCAACAGAAAGGAATAAAACGCGAGTGGTTAAAGCAAAAACTCAATCGAGCATGAAAAAAGAAGAGAAAATGGAGTGACGGTTTTCGTGCACCTTTGCAGTGCATTGTGGGGGCTCTGCGAGTGAATTGCATAGCAGTGAAAAGTCCGGGTAAGAACCTCCTTTCCCCCTCCCTTTCCACCTTTGTTCTGCCTTCTAAGCAACGATTTCAGTGGTTGTGCTAGCTACTGTTGCATTGACGCAGAGAAACAGAACACATCAAGCAAAGATCGAGAAAAGCTCAACAGAAGTCCAAGAAAAATCGTGCGCCGTAAGAACGCAATCTAGTGGGGGAAAATAAAAAGACGGGAAACGCAAAGCAACCGACAATCTCTTCGTTCGTGTTGCGGCCAGACTGTGTTTCAAGATCAATGGAGTAGCAAAGAGGAGGGGGGGGGGGGTGCGATTTACTCCGGAACATGGACCAGTGGTTCTTTTGATCTCGCTTCTGCCACTTGAGTCACGGTGTATTGCGTTCCGTTCGATGGACTCTTGCTGCTGAGTTGTATTCTGTGTGGTGCAGTGCAGTGCTGCTGGTCTGCATTCCGTTGTTGGCGAGTGCATTGTTGCGTATGAGTTTGTTTTGTGTTTTTGTGTGTGTGCATGCGTGCGTGCTCCACCAAGCGGTGAAAACGATTTGTGAAAATTTCCACCTACAGCCCCCAAGAACATGACTTCTCATGAAAAAATGGTACCGGGTCTTTACGTACCGTAAACCGCGGTGGCGACCATGACACATGACTAGGACGGAAACTTGGATTGATTACGGTCTCCTGGAGTTTTCTATCGCGAGCTTACTTTTATGAACACATGCATTTTGGCAGCGTCCCTTCATGCGATGACTTCAGCTTTGCACTCAGTGCTTCACACGCGAAGTGCGTCACTAAAACTGCTGAAGCGCAAAAAAAAGAAGGTAACCATGGACTAACAGGACAACGAGGACAAGCACTAAGTGAAACTTCACACAATTAACGGATCCCGATCAACTAGAAGTATACCGAAGCAAGGTGTGGGAGCGGGTTAGTTGGTATTCTATGCCTTGAAACAGTTGAAGCGCAAAAAACGAAGGTTTGTCCGCTTCAGCTGTTTAAGGCATGGAATACCAACTAGCTTGCTCCCACACCTTGCTTCGCCACTAAGCTTTCAAAACTGAGCGCACTCAACACTTGTAAAGCACCAATGCATGTAAACGAGGTATACGCGAATTTGCTTTCAAAACAGCACGCTGATAACACTACGACAACATTATTACCTGTGGACCCAAACTGCTCCGTGCTCATTTTGATAGAGTAAGCAATCGAAAATGAACGCTATAAGGAAGTGAAGATGCGGTATACGTACGTGTTTGGGGTGTCTTGAATACTTTCTTATGTCCATGTTTGTACAGCATTTTTTTAGAGTGCGTAATTATTTGCAAACTACATAAGCGTTATATTACTTTTTTTTCTTAGGACGTTACTAGCATTGATGCAATGCTAAACGCGGCAGATCTCAATTGAGCTAACATTAAAAATTTCGAAAAGTGCTTGAAGTTATTAGGTCGCTTTTATTATCATGATAATGACACGCTTGCATGATCACGTTAGCAACTCTTATGCGTTTACGCATAAGTCCCACCAGAAATCTGTTAATTGCATTAAAGAAATTTTACACGTTGAAAGGTATCACTGTATTCGTAACGCTGCCTGCGCGTTCCGTCCGCACTTTCACGTTCTCAGCCTTTTCTCTACCCCTACTTCTTTCGTTGCCACCTCCAGGACACTTTCAAGTCATGTGGTACTCTGAGACAACGCATTATAAACTTTAAGCTCCCGCGGCTGGTGACGATGGTGATTACAACTTTATTTTCCGTGAAAGAGGTTCTTTACACACTGTTCCCGGCACACACGCCTATAGGTGACGGGTGACGGAACCTTCGCGATGAAAAGCGGGCAAAAAGTTCTCGGCTCTTCGCGGCTTTTTCCGCCAGGTGGGAGCATTGTTTCTTTGAAGCAGGGCCTTTGTTGCACTGCAGGGCTAATACCTAGACCTATCTACTATTTATAGTCGATTAAGTCGCTAGGAAGCTGTCGCGCTCCCAGGTTATGTGGTTGAGGCTACCTCTATTTCCACAGTGCTTGCACTTATCGCCTCACCTGTCATGGGTGCGAACGTGACATAAAGATCGTCGAAAATTAGTGGTTGCAAAGAAGACAGGTGAAATCCCCTGTACATATCGCGTCGTATCGACCACCGTCGTAAGGTTGGCATTACATTATTCAACTCGCAGTGTTTTTATCGACCATTCATACTTCGTACATCAGCAGATTGGAACCATCTACCCGAAGACATAGTTACTATTACTAATAACCGTCTTTTTCGTCAAGAATTAGTTAATTTTTATAATTAAAAAGTGTACATAACTATATGTTATGTATTTTATGTGTTACGTTCATATTGTATCAAAAGTCGTCGTTCTTACGCAGCTAATATTTTCTAATGAGTAGTTCTTGTTTGTTGAATAACTTATTTTCATGCTGTATTTTGTTTCTTGTAAACTTGTAACCACTCCCCTCTATATTGCTACATGGCTTTGAGGGTAAATAAAATGATAATGAAAAATAAAGGTCAAAGCAGTGAAGAGGCAGTCGCACGGTGACGCCTGCAAGCTGGAAAAAATTTTAAAAACCAGATCTGGGCATATCATATTCACTGCCTCATCCGGTGCATACGTATCGAACGTCGGACCTGCGGGACGCAAATGTGAGACATGAAGTGACAACAAGGGCGGTACATTGGATTGTTCCGCAATTAAGACATAGATGTCACTGACACGTACAAAGTACTTTACGTGGCTTCTGTCTGTCTGCGTTGCTTTTGTGGCTGTAGTTGCTGAGCAGCTGGGGCAACGCAAGGCCAGCGCAATATGGAGGTGACGGGTAATGAATTTGACGTCTGTCCTGATAGAAGTCAGATTAGAGTATAGTTATTGCAGCTTACGTATATCTGTTTTTCTCTCTTTCTTCTTTTTATGTTGCGCCTGCTGTGCTGGACTGGCTGTTCTGTAGGTAAGTCGAAGTTTTTTTTTTCGTTTCTAAGGAAACTAGGATGTCGTTAACACCACCGTCATGGGACTTCTCATGAGAAAGAGCACTAGTAGTGGTTTACATAGGATGCAGTGTCACTCGTCGAGACAGCATAGTTGACAAATTTTTCTCGAATGTCCCAGTTTAATGCGTTCTGGTGACAAGTAGTTCGGTTCAGTCTGCATACCTCCGTGTAATAAGTGACACTGTGTTCGTCCCTCGAGATTTAAAGGGATAAAGCTTTTACCTAGTTGGAATTACGTCTTAGTTTTTGTCAGCAGCTTTTTTTTCTTCAATCCTGAAAAAGAAACATGTGAATGTTGCACCTAGATAAACTCCAGTTCTGTGTTTTAAGAACAAAATTTATTGGCGCGTCGTTTGGTAATGTGAAATGGCTCTGGGTTCTGTGAAAAAACAACTGAGAAGACTTTAAAAGAAATAATGCCAATAGAGTTCGGATTGTTTAGTGAATGATGTTCCTCGTTTTGTGGTCTTTTTGAGAACTACTACTCAAATGTAGAGAGATCAGCCTCGTGTCGATCTTAAATAATGTCTTCACCTGTGTTTCTTTAAGTGTCAGCCATCGTTGTAGTTATATTTGCGCGCACGTACAGCTGAAAAAAATAGCAAGTTAGGGTGAACCACTATACGTTCGCTCATTTTGTTCCCATAGCATTTGTACAGACACTATGCTCTCGTTTAGCCATCACCGTCATCTTTCGTATAAAGAATCAATCAATAATATCTCTATGCACATTGTATGATCTGTGTGCGAATGAAAACCGTAGCAGGCTGTCGACGTGAAACGTGCCAGCTGGCTCCATCGAATGAAGGTGCATGATGGGTTGCCGGTGACGGTCACTGCGTCTCTTCGGCAGAAACCTGTACGCTACCTCGACATTGATAAAGAGATGACTCATACCTTTGAACGCACTGCGCTCTCGTGGCTTACTTCCCATTGAATGCATTAGAAAAAATGAAAACCACTTCACTCGCTCTAGTGACCGTTTTCTAATACTTCGACATTTTTAAGTGGACTTTAAAGCAGAGCGCACACTCAAGAAGCTGTAGAGGAAATCGGATCCCACAGAAAGTAGCCGCTGGCCTTACATCTACTAGCATTGTAATAGGTCGCTATTGTATTTATTCGCGTGCGTAATGGGGGTGTAAAAGTCGCTAGGACGAATACCAAGAGGAGAGGTAGAGGGAGAGAAGGTAGGCCAGCAGACGGTGCCTGCTAAGGCGCTGCGAGGCGAGAAAGGGGGAGCGCAGGAGAGGAGAAGGAGACGGAGGAGATGCGCATGCGCAGTAAGGGTCGTCACGCCGCACACCGGATCGAGGTGGAGTTTAAGATATTTCGCACATGAATGACTATAGAGGCTGTGATTCGAACTCAAAGTGTTGGAAGCCCTACGCGATTGACGAAGTGCATGTGGATTCATGGTAGGTACGAACGCTCGGCTTCAGGTTTTTTCTTTCTGGAGCTTGGACATCTGTGTCATGTCTGTGGCATTTTGTGGTCTAACTCGAACCTCCGTTCGCTAAGGAGCAGCCTAGAAATGACCTGCATTCCTACATACAGTTTAGCAACTTCTATGCGTTTACAGCATTTTAGCAGTTCTAAGAAAATATAGTATCGTCTATACCTAAAACATAGCAACAACGTAAAAGCGACTGGATTAGGCTTCAGGATCGTTGAATTTTCTGTTCAGACTGTTCGTGACTCTGAAAACTTTGTCGGATACTCTTATTCGCTCTCTTGCAAATATCTCAACTTTTCACCCTTGAACAACGCTCATTTTTTGTTCACAACCAGCGATGCAAACGACGACAGTGGTATCTTTGTAGAACAAGCTTTGTTAATTTTCATTCTTGAAACACATTGTTATATGGCAGCCGCACATCGCTTAGAGCAGGCGGTGTAACGAGATCTGACGCGTAACTTCGGTGTTAGTGGGGCGTTTAGTTACCGCTTCGTTAAACCTACTCTCTTTCTGGTTAGCATCATTCTTTAGGAACCGGGTTATCTTATATGCAGTACACCCGATTTGGGTGTATCAAGGGACTTCCGCCTTTATTGATGCAGCAAATTATTATTGCTTGCACACCAATATTGACTGGGTCATTCTTTAGTAGGTGGGTACATACTTGAATAATTTTGAAAACTCACAATATGAACTTGGACATAGGAAATTTTTGAAAGCTTTTATTGAAGCAGCGTTGAAAGTAATGGGCACAAAGAGATGAAAAATACGTGGAGTGTGGTGAGGTATTTTATATTTATTCGTCTTGGTGCGTAGCAGAATGATACTTTGATAATAACAATACAAGCCATCATAATCTGTATTAGTTCACATTACAAACCACTGCTATTGGGAATCATCTCTGCTTTACTACCACCTACGCAGCCCGGCCACGGTGGTCTAGTGCTTAGGGTACTCGGCTGCTGACCCGCAAGCCGTGGGATCGAATCCCGGCAGCGGCGGCTGCATTTTTAATGGAGGCGAAAATGCTGTAGGCCCGTGTGCTCAGATTTGAGTGCACGTAAAAGAACCTAGGTGGTCAAAATTTCTAGAGCCCCCTACTACGGCCTCTCTCATAATTATATGGCGGTTTTGGGACGTTAAACCCCACATATCAGCCAATACTACCTGCGCAGAGGTGAAAAGGTCAAAAGTGCAAAGAATAAAGAAGAATCGGGCAAGCAGAGGTTCAATTTTCATCGTGGGAAGCTCAGTAAAAAAAGTTTTTTAAGTCTTTTTGAACTGCACACATGTATACTTTTGTTTACTTCATTTCCGTGACGAAAGTTACGTATGTCGATCCTTGCGGCACCCCGGTGTAAAACACTGTGGAGTTAAAAAAAATATCAGCATATGCAAAAAAAAACATTGTCCCTTGTTGTGCTCGCCTTCCTCGCAACGCCCAGACGCTCAAAATGCTGGATATGTGCGTCAGTACAATGCTTCTGAACTGCGCCAGCTGCCACGGCACATAATGTGTCAAGCCACGGTCATGTTACAGGCTTGATTCTTTGAAAACAGCTCTTCTCACTGTCGGCACCCCTTAGCGTACGGGATTTGTTTCGCGCCAACGTTGATAGATGACATTATTCATAATAAAATAAGTCATAGTACAGAGTCAGCAAGTGTGACTGCCGTTCATTTATCTGCTACGCGTGCTCTCTGGCGTTGTCATGTGGCTGTGCTCGTAGCAAAAATACGAGGTAGTCGTAGCTTCCAGTAGTGCCATAATGCTCAAGACGCCACGAAGCTGACCACTTTGTAGTCGATCTTGGTCATACGAAGTGATGCCACGTTACACGAAGTGGTGCTATCTTACACGTCCTAGTCTCAAGCGATGCCAACTTCCGATCAAGTCTAGAACAGTTCCACCTCATAGCTTCGGCCACTGTACCTCGTGGACTACGTTGAAACAGTCGAGTACAGCGTAGTCAGTGCCTTCTTCATCGACATTGCTAACGTTCTTCGGAGCCCCGTGTCTTTAACTTGCGCCATTAGCCGCCGACAGGTGCCGACTTTATGTGGTATGAGGTAGCGAATGCGTAGTCACACGTGACGTCACGTTTGGTGCAACCGAGTGGTTGGTGGCGCGCAGTCTACAGGCATGCGGGTTCTCGATGGAGCACTGTACAGGCTAGCGAAGCAGGCACACAAATATACAAGCGGTTGCTAAACCATGCCCGAATATATATATATATATATATATATATATATATATATATATATATATATATATATATATATATATATACTGAAGAAGTTTTTACAATGAGCCAAACGTATTTGGGAAGAGAAGAAACACAACTTTGTGGTTGCCTTATTTTTATTACCAACAGTTTCGACCTGTGGACCGATCAACCAGTCGAAACCGTTAGTAATAAAATTAGGACAACCGCTAAGTTGTGTTTCTTCTGTCTCTCTCTCTGTCTCTCTCTCTCTCTCAATATATATATATATATATATATATATATAATATGATGGCTGGTATAAATAACCGCCCTGCTGGAGTAATTATCTTCGGCCACGAGGCCTAAAATATGCTGTAAACGAGCTCAAGTAAACTACGTAAAGTTGGAATAACATTATTGTAAGGCTTGACCAAGTTCACATGTTTTCATTTGTAAAGTGTTCAAGTGTGCCCGAAATATTTAGTGGCATGATATATGCGGTAAATTCTATAGGCATCCTTACGATCACTCACGTTATATAAAACTCGCACCCTGTTATTGAGGAGGAACCGTTTTTAATAATAGCTCAGCAAATACGAGTAGGGTTTCCTGTGGATGTACGCAAGCTATTGTAATCGAAAATTTTAAAAGAATTTTTCACAGCTGGTGAGCTTAAAAAAGGTGAGCGACGAAAATTGAAGACAGATAGGTATTTTGTTTTCATTATTCGTGTGCGTAGCGTGCTATATAACGTATCGAAATAACAGGACCAATTTCTGTGAGGATCACTTCACATTGCTAACACATGTTGACAAAGCATTGAAATCCAAGCAAAAAAAAAAAGACAGACGCTGCAGGTCCCATAAAACCGTAGCGTTTTCCATCCGCACATCGCTCCTTCTCTCGAGTCTTTCACTCGACACCCAAATCCCCACACCCTGGGCTCGGCCATTCGAATTCCCTAGCGACACAGTAAAAGTTGTATGCCACGGTGCTGGTACGGTCTTGCACGTTCTATTCTTTACCACAGCAGCGCTCATCGTTGGCACTCATTAGCGCGCGGGACGCACCTTACTTTCCTCAACACGTCTTACATAGTGCAGCTATCAATGGCAAGATTCCGTTCCAGTACACCGTACTTATACGGAAAGATGCAGTGCTGCATGGTTGCAAAAGCGTGAAACTTGCATATGTCGTTATTTCTGTGGATATTGAAAGATCAGTCAACTGCCGAAGATAACGTTCGAAAACCTTAACTGAAGATATCATGATGAAAAATTCTAGAGAGCGTTGCCGCAAGGTTGAGATGGCTTACCGACGAAGAATTGGAAGACAAACTTAAAGCAACAGTAAAGCCTCCACGATGGCAATAAAGGTAATAAAGGTTGAAATAGAATTTGCAAGACTGGGGAGTATTGTACATCTGGTGATTATGCATAGGCTTTTCTAATACAGGCATGCCAGGAATGAAAAACATTCACTCACGAAGGCCGCTGAGCATTATATCGTAAATATACAGTAATGCTGTGCACACAATAAAAATGAGCCCTTTCAGGGTTTTGCCGTACATGTACGACTTTAAGAGAATAGAGGTATCATAAGAAAACTTAAGGACGGATTTAAAATTCACAGGAGGTCACAAAAATTACATGTTTATTTATGTCGAACGCTTTAAATGTCTATGTTGTAATATAGGTCTTTACACGAGCAATTTCTTGGCACTCCGGCTGCGTCTTCTTGCCAAGGTTTCAAGGTGTTTACACATGTCTCCTTGTCAAGTTTAACGCATGTCTTTGCGTACAACACTTATATCCCTAACGTCATTTTTAACGTTTCATTTGAGAAAAAGAAACAAAGGTAAATACAACACAGTCACCTTCCCTTCGCATGCTTCGCATAACCTCGATTCTTTAGGTACGTCGGATCTGCCAAATTTTTTTTTACCTAATTTATTCGTGACATACGCAGGCAAAATTGACCAAAAGCTGTGGTTTCGTGAGGCACCGTATGTGGTCACTATGTGTTTAAACGTAACCATGAAATGGAAGTTTGGAGTTATATTCATGATTTAGTCATTTATTGAGAGGTTGTTATCGACATGTTGTATCGTATAGCTCTTCAAGAATGACGCGTAATACGTGGTAAGGCTTTCCTTTAAGTGGTGGCGTTCGCTGACAATTCGTGCAACCCTCTCTTACTCAGTTCTACTTTTCTAACGGTCGCGGCCCTTACTGGACTAAATGGCCCGACTGCGGAGCGCTGGCTGAGCTCAGACCTCGGATTTAGAGGAATGGTTCTATGCGTGATTGTAACTTGAGCAACTGCATCTCCGAATTTCATAAAGCATACCGCTATATGCCAGACATACCGTCAACAATTTAAGAATCCTCAGTGATTGTCTCAGGCCTATAGTAAAAGTGACAAATACTGCTTGACAGCTACGCGATTCAAAAGTTCCAGAACTCGGATTTAGACCGATGGTTCGATGCGAGAATGTCGCATGTGCAACTGCGTATTCTGATTTCTTACTACATACCTCTATGCGCAAGACATATCGTCACCTATTTAGGAAGCCTCAGTGACTGTGAGGCCGATGGTAAAAGTGACAAAATAAGACTGCCTGACAGCCACGTGATTCGAGAGTTCGAGACATCAAATTCAGGGGAATGGTTCGAGGAGTAATTCTCACATGCGGTGCTTCATCTTCAGATCTCATACAGCACACCTCTATGTGCCGTACACACCATCACCGATTTAGGAAGCCTCAGTGATTGTCAGCCCTATAGTTAGAAGTTACAAAGTAAGACTACCTGATAGTAGTTGAGGCCAACGTTACTAGATTACTAATCTAGTAACGTTGGTTGAGGCCATACATGGTCACTCCCGCTATGAAGCAGTCTTACGCCATAGGCATGCGCTAGGTACCCCTCCAGTGATGGCGAAGGTTCGTGCAAGCGTTCACTGGTCTATTTATGAATATATAGGGCTGACTTCGCACCCTCCCCCTGATGGCAGCGCCCCCTTCCTATAATGCCAATGTGTGGGGCTAAATTTGTGTCGCCCCCCTCTGATGTCAAAGAAAAACCACTGCCCCTCCCCCCCCTGCCCAGCTCGTTGGCACGGATATGGGAGATAGCCTGTGGTTGCAGTAATGACAGCCCGAAAATGTGATTATGGCATTGCTACCTGTTAAGCGAAAATAGTGCTGTGAGCCAATGAGGCGAGTTTGTCCGCAACGTCCTTTCTGAACTGATCACTCAGAATAACAATTTTTTCAAGTATATGATATCACGTTTACCTCCATGTGCGTCCATAAAAACTTGTCTTTTCTTCTCAACCGTGGGAGCCTGAAGAGGGGAGGATGAGATGATTGCAATGAGTTACCTAGAAGTTGGGGTAACTCTTATGGTAAATTTATTGAATTTGAAAATTGTTATGCCTGACATGGAGATTACAAATAAAGAGCACATGATAGGAGTTGCACTGTATGCAAAACAATCAAGGACTCTCGGCTTAATGATACGTAAACTCTCGATGCTTTTGGCTATGCACTATGCACACTGGTAGCATTTTCAGATGAGTATAAAAGGTCGACATAGACACAAACATTTTTTACAAAGCTTTTCAGAAATTTTTTTAGAAGTGGTTTGAAAGCTTGGGCGCACAAAAGAGATCACCGAGTGAATTAACAACGGGCAGCTCTTTTCGCTTTTTGTAATTCGCGATTGTAGCAGGCGGAATATTGAGATTGAATCCTCTGGCAAATTTCCATGGCAAACAGCTTACGTTACAAACCTTTGTTTTTTAGGTTCGAAGCTACTTTGCACCCATATTCATTAGGGCTGTTGGTTGAAAAAAGAAAGAAAAAATTGCAGCAGTAAACACAGTCACGTGTTCCTCTCGCCTCTAGATCACGCTTTCTCTCTTTTTCAAATCTTTCGGCGTAACTCTTTCTCCTTGATGCTCACATCCGCTCCTTTAGGGGTCGGCCCTTCAGGTCCACCAGTCACACCAGCACAAATGCTAGAGTGGAGGGCTCGAAGCGGATCCACGCCAAGATGCAGTCACTCTCTCACAAGTTTCACTTCCTGGTCAGACGATGGTCACTCCTGGCCATCGTTTGCGCAGAGCGGTCTCTTTGGACAGCTTGTAGACAGTGCTAGCACAGCTGGCAAGATTTTGTTCCAGTACAGCGTACATCTGTGAAAGAATGTGGTCCTTCTAGGACCCGGCACGAGGACGACGGTAGATGAGTGATTTCTCCATCCTGTGAACTTCTATGTATCGTTCATTTCACACATATTGGGGATTAGTCATTGGCTGATATGTTTCTTTTTTACATGATAGCGCTAAACAGCTAGTTTTGTAGTAGTTTAGGTGCTGGCGTCGTTCTGTCTACAAAAAATTGACGTTGTACGTGAGCGTGAAGTTGAAATATGTTCAGGTACATGACTAATGAAAAATATTTTATGCTAGTTAGAATCGAGTAAAGGCCCCATGCATGGCGAGCGCAGGTGTTCTACCAAAGAGCTACGCCAAGGACTTAAAACAGCTTCGTAAATAACTGCAGAATCGTCGCCTTTTATTACATTATTTATTATTTATTTATTACATATACTTTCAGAACCTGAAAGCATTACAGAAAGGAGCGGTTAACATAAATATGTACAAATTAGGGGGAGCATTCTTAACACTTATAATATTCTGTATGGCAGAATCGCATATCATCACATCACGCATCAAAACCAGGAGAGTAGGCACAATTGTTTTTTTTTTTTGGGGGGGGGGATCTTTTTGATCTGCAGGCAAATGGTCACTTTGCGTTCTGTATGCCAAAGCAAAAGAAAGGGCGAGAGGTGGGCACAGGTATAGTGTGCTAGAAAAGACCCAAATCACACTTGCACATGTTTGAAAGAAAAACGTGGAAGAAAAATGACGTGGAATACGAAACTCAAATCGCACTTGCACATGTTTAGATTGCATAGTGGTAACACTATGGAGGTCTTGTTGATACGGCACTCAACTGGTGATACGAAGGTAGCAGAATTGAATCCCGGCCGTATCGGTCGCATTTTGTTGCAGGTTGGATGTTTGAGGACCGTGGGCTCATATTTAGGGGACCGTTAAAGAATACCAATTGGTCAAAATTTACGGAGCGCTACACTTCGGTGTCGCTCATAATATTGCCGTAGTTTCAGGGCATAGCAACCCAACAGGAATTATAATTGGATGTATTTCCAACGGTGGGAGTCACGCAGACATAACAATAAAGGAATGTTGCCGAAATCTGCCGGGAGAGGGATTGACTTACTTGTTCGAGGCTTGACACAGAACAACAGCAGTAACTTATAAAAGTCTGTTGACCACCGCATCGGTACTATGCAAAATGGCGATGCGAAATCTGATTTTAAGGAAAAACATGGGATGCATGTAACAGTATTTCAGGAGAACTAGAGAGCGGATTGCGAGTCTAGATGTCGTTAGATGAGGGACGCTTTATGTTTACATAGCTTTACTAATATCTGGAATAAAAATCGGACCACTTTGCGCATAATTTTCAGTTCATACTGGTGCATTCAATAACGTTTATCAGGACATCCTCAATATTTTGAAAGACGCAATCATGGGAGAACATTACGGTTATGCGCACCTTAGATTTAATCAGCAAATGATATCGGTACATTTCATTCAGCTGAATGAATAAGTTTTGGGAGAAATGTCTCCATGTAATCTAAAAGTGGTTTCGTACAAGGAAGTTTTTTTTTTTGGTTGGGCACACGTGGGTCGTATTTCTGATACAAATACAATATTTCCATGGGCAAACACATATTAACGAACATTTAAGAATTTTGCAGAAGTGCTTTTATAACGCATGCTTACAAGAAAGATGAGTAGGTGGAATAACGGTGGGCAGTTCTTTTTTTAATATTTTTGATGGTGGCAGGCGGCATAATAAATCGGTGTCACATTACCAATTTCTGCGGGTATTAGCTTACGTAACCAACCTATGTTTTTTTTCTACAGTTGGCATCGTTTGCTCGCGAAGAAAAAGTGGTGCTTTGGGTGAGACAAACGAACAGAAATATTTCTGCAGAAGATTCCATCGCGCATCAATCTCACCTTCTCCGCATCTGTAGCTATCTCTATCTCTCACCGTTGTTATGTCGTTCGTTCAGTTTACGCCAGGACTCACACATTCTGGCGTCTAGCTTTCAAATCCGTCAGCGCAGACCACTGTGTATGTTGAATACCGCGGTAGAGCCAAGGTTTCGCTGGCTCAATGTGTTACCATATGAACGGTAACTATACGCATAGTTAGCACATGGTACGCACTTTCTTTCCCGCCAGAGCTCGTGAATAGCGCCAACATAGCTGTCAAAAGTTCTCTTCCAAAACACCGTACTTTTACGCAAGAATGTGGTGCACTTGTGCTCCAGGGCGACGACGGTAGATAAGTGTTTTCTGCGTGCCTACATGTTTTCTAAATCTCTCATTGATGTTAGAGAATCAGTCAGCTGCTGACATTCAATTGTTGACACCCTTTTAATTGTGAATTTCGATTAGGAAACAGTGAAGGCAAAATGAATGTTTACAAGTGCACTGCCATGGAATCAGTTGGTGCTTCCACCAGACTCTCGTACACTAACTCTACGATAATATTGAAGAAGCTCGGTTAAAACTGCGTGGTAGCAAACATAATAAAGCAGTTCATCGGCAAGCGAGAGCTGCACGAGCTGTCGGGCATCGGTTTGCTTGTGGTAACCTATTGATTTTAATGTGCTGTTCGGCACTTCGTTGTACTTTTCTTGTACTTAGCTCTCCTCTTCTATTCTCTTCACGTGATTAGGGGCTATTTACTATAGCCGTATATTCTTTTTTTCTCATTACCTGACTTATTTTGTCATTACCTACAATATGCTCTGCAGTCTGTCTTCAGCAGCTTTTTTTTTTTGCTTCTCTAAATCCGGCGCTCTTAACTGGCGACGCTGGCATTTCACTGTCGTTTTGTTGACTCTGACAGGTGAACTGGCCCTTAAACTGGCCCTTGTGCTTAAACTAGCCCTGGTGTTTAAAATCAAGTATGTACGGGCGTTCTAGATGTGCTGCCAGATCGGCTTGCGTGTACGAAACGTGGGACCTGCATAATGCCAATGGGAGACATCAGGCAACGTCAAGGCTGTCCTTTAAACTGCTCAGCGATTCGAAGCTCATACAACATTCGAATAGCGTACATTTGGTGACCCAGTTGTTTGACTTATGGATGAATGCGTGACATAGAAAGATAGCATTCACTTACAAAGATTGTTGACGGTTATATCGGTGGTACACAGAATGTTGCGCAAGCAGTGGAACCGAAAGGCAGAATATACCCGCATTTGGGAGAAGTTAAAAATGGGCCCACTTGTTAAAGGCCTTGAAAATCACATATATTTATCGTTCTCGGCAAAACAGCTCCATCCATGCGATGTTTGGGAGGGTAGTGCAGGAGGCTAGGGCCCCGGTCTATGGACCCGAAAACCCTACTTACACGAACATCGTGCCACTCGGTTGCTGGAACACCGCTCGGTTGCTGTTAAACCTAACCGCGGTCAATTTACGAGATGCGCTTGCGCAAGCGACTTTACAGAGAGTAACGAATTCTCCACATTCCCTAAACCATAAATCAACCCATTCTCTGGTAAAAACGAAAACGAAAATCGCAGCATATCCGCGACGTGAATGATGATAAGTGAATGAATCCCCGGGAGATCGTCGACCTTTGTACATAATTCACTCCATCATGCAAAGACGTGACAACACGTGTGTACAGTATATACAAATTTGTTTATAAATCACAATGGACATATCATATGGGGTTGAACTGTATATAAATATATATTGAACATATATAAATATATATATATATATATATATATATATATATATATATATATATATATATATATTCATATGAGTACCCATGTCTATATGAGTATAGATATCTACATGAATTAGGTATCTATATGGGTACTCATACGAATATTCATATGGCTATGCTAATGGATATAGATATTCATAGCGTGTCACGCCGGTAAGCAGGGGACATGTGTCGATCCTAAAGAACTTCGCCCCTAAAAAACAGCCTCACAATTTCTATGAAAGGAAACAACGCTTGATCTTAAAGAATTTCCTCGCACCGCGACGCAGCCACTGGTCGGCACCACTGCTGTTGTTCGTCGACTTGGCCTCAGTCCCAGAAGCGCGACGGTGACGGCACAGGCGGCGTGATGAGGCAGTCTCTCGCTCCGATACGTCTTCTAGCTGGGAGTTGCAATAAGATTTGACGAGGGCGTCAGTTTCAAGGCACAGGTTTAAAGTGGGTTGACCGTATACCTTAACCGCAAACCTGGCAAGTGGCGAAGAGAATGGGCAGAAGGCGGCCATCCGTGCACGACATTGAACTGTCTGCATGCACTCAAGCCACAACAGTACATTTTCGACAGAAACCACTGGTACGAAGGGCACATAGCCTACGTGGTACCACGTTCGGTACAGCGAGTGATATGACATCACCGGTGACTGAGAGCCCATGCAGTTCAAACAAATGATAATTGCCTTGTACGTACAACACAATGTGAAAGGAACGCAACCCCTCCATCCCTTTGTTCAACAGGTGGTGTCCCACGTGCGGCTGGCATTTCCGTAGAGCCTTAGGCCTAACCAGCTGTTGAGCAACAACCGACATCCAGCCAGCAAGCAGCATAGGCACAGAAGAGGCAGCCGCGAGGAAACATCAGCTCTGCGAGGTCATCCGACGACCTCGCCGTACACAGCAGCTATTTACTTCCCAATTCCTCAGGTCCATCTCGGGTCCTTGCAGGAGTAGGTTGAGCTTGAATGCGCAAAAGTTGAAGAAAAATGGAAATATGTGTACAGAGCAAAAAGCATGAGCACATACAAAATGAGCAAGGAATATGCACGTTGTGTACAGTAAACAAGGTGTTCAAATAAGCAGGAAAACAGCATTTAAATACCTGTGCAGACACATGATGTTGCCTATAAAATACTAATGACACTATAGTCTTTTTACCAATGGTATCCTACATTCTGAATGCTTCGTATTATCCAAAATGGAAGCTTGCGCAAGCCAGCAAATGTACCTAACTTCCTCGTTTGATATGCAAATAATGTGTCAATTTTACACGAAAGCCATAAAAAGTCTAGCATAGCATTTCCTTCGCCTTTATTGCGCTACTGAGCTAAACTAGCTAAACCAACAAACAACAATGCTTGGATTTCAACTAAACGCAATACAATTAGGTGCGCACTACGAAACAATGAACGCACCTACGAATGTGGGATTGGTGTATATGAACAAACCTCAGCGTATTCATAGCAAAACATGGTCGCTTCAGCCAGCTGCACTTCGTCGCATTGGCTGAGACTCAAAACGCAGCTGTTCTTCATGAAAGCGATGTCGTTCTTCCATCAATACTGGAAAATCGACCAAGTAAAACAAGCGAGAGATTTTGGAAAAAATCCTGCGGATTAGTGCCATAATATAATATTAAAAAGAAGGGGCGGGGTTGAGACAACCGCTATAACAAAAAAAATGAGCGATTGAGGTTGTTTACCGAGTCGAAATAACGTTTTCATTGTTCATTGCAGCAGAGAATTGTCGTTTGACTGCGGAAGCAACTGCAGTGAGACGCGATTGAATTGAGTGCAAGAGCACACCGTTTTTTTCGCTCACTGAAGAAGAATTTCACTGTCTTGTTGGTTGCTTGATACGAATGATTCAGTAAAGATTGCCTTGTCACGTATAGTTTTGTGTGGTACTTGTGCAGGTATATGCATGAAAGTGCTTGCGGTTCGTCCTTTCTCTATCCGTCTTTCGTGAAGTATTGCGCTGCCTACAGCGAATAATCGTAGCACTTTGGACGTTGATGACTGGTGTTTGAGCGAGTACCTTCGGAAAGGAAGAGGGGGGGGGGGGAGGTGGCGGGTATGTTATGCGCTGTTTACCGACTACGTTTGATCTTGAAGAAAATGGGGCTCCGTTCATGGGTGGATTCACCTCTGAATGTCCCTCCTCCGCTATGCAGAACAATTTCATGTTTGTAATCGGCGACAGGTGTCGTCGACACACTCAGGCGCTTGCAGCAACCCAGCCCAGTTCAACAAAGATTCGGGGATTCTTCCATGTGAAACGCGTGAGAATCTCCGAAGCACAGCGCTTGGAGGCAGCTGTGCAGCTGCTGTACGAGTTGTCACGTTATTATAGACGACCATGTCAAGCTGTGGGCAGTGTGGAGCCCATTTACCGCGACGTCGCTACAAGCCTCTCACTATGTCGACGGCGCCTACCGCTGTTTACAAACAAAGAAGAGGCCTATGTAAAGGGCAAAAGGAATCATCTGCAAAGCGCTCTTCAGATTGAGACGCGCACTCACAGCCGGTGCTTTGTTCTGCATATCACATTCCCACCGCTCCCGCATTGACTCCTTACCTCCTCGCCCCTGTTCACTCACGTGTAAAGACAGGACGCCCCAAACAACCTGCCTTGCCATCTGTTCGGGTTTATCGAATGCGCACAGCTGAACCTACGTAGCCCCGCCGGCTGGAGCTTATTGGCAGACGCACTTGTTCGCCCACGGTGTCGCTTCACGGAGAATATTGTGCTTCATCTTTTTTTTTCTGTTTTTTTTCTCGTTACAAACGCGTGCGCACTAGCGCATCCACGCAGCGGTAGCGTTCTCGATTCTTTCTTTGGAATAACGGATGAGAAATAGAAATCTAAGAAAGGGGAAAAAAAAGAAAGAAGCGGGTTGTTCTGCTACGACAAACGCAGCTGGGGCATCCGCGGCATGAAGCCTCGGTTTGGTATAAGCTCTCATCTTTCGAGTCGTTGGCGAGGGTGAGGTACAATAAGGCCATCAGTATGCTGCTCTTTTTCGCGAGCAGCAGGTGTTGTAGGCACGCGCGCGTAGCTTCCTACCCAAGTCAGGGCAAACGCACCGAAGAAGACGAGGCATGTGATTCGACAGTACTGTGCAGTGACGCGTTCGTCTGTGAGTACGGTGCTCTGAAGAGGACGAAAACAGACATATGGTTCGTTAGTATGGTACAGTAGCGCCAAGCTGCGTATGTGTGTATGTGTGCGTGTGTGTGATCTTCCATTCCGATCACGTGTACTTCCGCTTCCACAAACGCGCACACGCTGCAAGTGAAATACTTTCTGCACTGGACGTGTGACATCCGGACTCGTGTGCGCTTTTGAGTAGCTTCGTTCACTGAAGAAGCGATCCCAGCTCCCCAAGCGGCCGTCTCCCGAGTTCTTCGCTACAGCCAACGTCATTCAGCTCGAACTCGCAAGTATATTATTGATTGAGCGTTCCTTTAGGGTTCAAACGTTGACGACAGTGCTCTAAGCGGGCGGCAACGGCATTTGAAGACTGCAAACTTTCTTCATCGTGGTCGCAGCATTCGTCGAAGCAAGATCATTTTGTTCGCAAAGTGGTCATCTTCAGAGATCTTAACTACGCCCCACGGCAGTGAGTGTGATTAGGAATCTATTGGATGTTTCCACCAATTCAGCTACGGCAGCTTGCCGGCTGGTCAACATCTTTGGATGCCCGTACCATTCGGTGACTCAGTTCTGGGCTGTACGTGCATGACTCACTCACCATTCCCTGCACAGGAGCACACCTGGAATCAATCACTTCACAGCACTTTTACAAAACGAATCTGAGAGAGCCATTCTTCTCGCCTCTTTGGTAAAATCAGTGCACCAAGCGGCCGACGTCTTGGGAAAACCAGGGCCTTTTATACTCCGAAGTCTGCAGCGTAATAGCCGTTGCTCTCGCAGACATACTCGAAGTGTCCAACTTGTCTTATTGGAGAGTCGCTCCAGCTGGAGTTAGGCAACTGCGAAGGCGAGGTTCAGAGAGTGTTTCTTAAGGTGACGTCTGAGGGCGCCCCGTGCTTGAGACTCTTCGACCAGCTGCGCAGTATCGCCGCCGAAGACGCAATGACGAAAAAGCTGTTGACGTCGTTCATTCAGATCTATGGGCGATGCACGACGCGTGCGCAGACGCGCGAAGGGCCTTCTTTAAAAGCCGATGCCTGACTGCCTACTTTATAGTCTTGTCAGTTTTCCAACACTGTTATTCTTACAAATGTGAATTGATTCACTACGAGCAGAGAGCTTGCTGCATTCTAACGTCGGCATTTAAAATCCAAGTTGAAATACGATCGCATTTACGAAAATTCTGACAGCTGCTACTTCAAATATTAACAAAAGAAGGTACTGAGATCACCAAGAAAAGTGGCGAAGATTGACGCCTTTACGAGCCGTGCGTAGCACTAACACGAACGGAAGAGCCTCAGACGGCCGTCATTCCTTTAGCTCGGTTGCCGGCTTCTGCTCTTTATTTGATGCGCTATTCACGCGATAGTGCCTTTCATTTGTTCGACGTTAGTACGTTAAAATTACTCGTCAGGTTCGAGCTGTGAATTCCCGCTTTCGACAATCATTCATTTCATCCAGATACCACCATGCGTGTGACGCCAAGTCTTGCTGTAAGAGACATCTGGTGGTAAGATGCTCCAGCGACGCAGCAGTGGGAGCAACAACGTTGTAGTAAATGCCGGAGGTGTCAGAGCACTTTGCTAGCGTAAGTCATCGCACTTTTGTTACGTGCAGCACTGCCCATGACCTGGCTTCGCAAAGTGGTAAAGAAGGAATGAACTACGCTGTAAAATCGACAGACGGATCGGTAACCGAACAGCTTGGAAAACAACAAAGAAATTAAACATGATGGCATGCGAAGGAGCTGATATTCTTCGATAAATTTTACGCCGTTAGTCGGGCGAACCTGAAGCGCGAATGCTCTTCTGCATGTATTTCTAACAACCGATGCCTCTGATGAAAACTTGCATGTTACTGACCTCAGCTGAAAGTTTTCTTCTGCCTTAACTGTGTTGGCCTGTCATCTCTAAAGTGCAGGCAACTTCATGGTATTCTTCTATGCGTGCGGCAAATGCCCAACTGTCGAAGATCGTGAGGAAATTGATCAAGTGTACTCAAGGCGAATTTCAAATTTTCAGACAGCAAAGTGACGTTGCATAGTGACGAATTTCAGACAGCAAAGTGACGTTGCAAAAGCCTAACAAAGAGCTCCGGCGAGGTGAACGTATTCAAGTTGCTGTCTTTTAGTGTGACGTCACTCCTTCAGGGTTTATAGAAGCTGTGCTGTAGAGAGAGCCGGCGCTGCGTGTGTAATAATCTGAGATAGAAGGCGTTTAGGAACGATCGCCATAAACGCTGTTAGTGACTCGCACCACTTCCACAGCAGTTAAGGACACCATATTCTGTTCTTTCATTAGTTGGAACAATACTTTTTTTTCAGTTCACATTGCGATGCTTACCTGCCGCAAGGACGTGTTTACAGAGGAAGTCTGTCCAGTGATAAAGAAATAAGAGGCCGATGACGCCACACTTCCGATGAGCTGATTCATTGAGCTCTTGTTTTGTATTCGAGTGGATTGACCCGAAGGGACAAGCGAACGACCCCCAAACTAAGTGGCAGTTGCCAATCGTTACTTTAAGATGTCAAGAAGCCAGAGAGATGTGAAGTTCCGCTGATGTATTATTTTTCTACAAGTCCACAGGAAACTCTTGTTGGCATTGATTTGAAGGTCACTTCTCAGCCCTACTCTTCAGTACTCGTACCTATTCGCAGCACCCTGACATACGTACCATTTACGTAATGCCTCACGTCTTCATAAAAAAGCACAATGATGTTGTTTATTTGCGTTCTTCGTTACACAAGGCTTGGTAACAACAACTTATAAATCGGTTTGGAACTAGCACACACAAACAGGTGTCTGAAGTTCGCAGCTCTTCTGAGCAGTTAATTGCGTTCGTGCATTTCTTTAGTGAGGGAAAGAAAATTCTACTTTTTTGTGTAACACGCTAACCAAGCGTCTCCTCTAATGTCCAAGTCCACACAACCACTCAAGTTCACACGAATGAACCGACGAAAAAGAAGGATTGCCGCTGTTGTGTAGTTACCTGAAAACATCGAGTGTCTTCGAGTGGTCCTGGTCCAGTGCAACGGTGTATGTGTGCTAATCTGTTTTCGAGTGGGTGTTGCCCCGATCTGTTCCGGCTCGCCCCCGGTGTAGTGACACAATGGGACATGTGGTCCTCGCCCTTTCGCAGGACGTCGGGAAGCTACAACTTCGTGGTCACGTCCGTGACTTCAAGGTCAGTGTGGTGCTTTAGCTTTGCTTGCCAACCCACAGAAGGTGTTTGGTTACCAGGAAGATTAATTTTATCGGCTATGTGTGAATGCGCCATTATCGCAGCGATTTATACGTTAGTGAAGGGGTGGGCCACCTTGCAAAGTGAAGGGTCCAGTTTCAGGAAGTCGACTTGCCGTGGGCCGGATGCAAATCAGGGATTATGGGTGGGGGTATACTTTGCAGAAAAATAGAAAAAAATTTCAACGAAGTAGAAATGACGAGTAAAAAACCAGAACAGCATTCATGCTCATTTTCACCACGCATGTTACGTGCTACAATTTTCACAAGCACGAGCTGCATAGATCTTGATGCTGAATATTCTTAGCAAACTAGCAAATATTCACACCAGTGTTGCTCAATCACATGCTGTGGCCGCAAATAACACAAACACGAAGTAAAGGAACACACAACGACAGGCACAAGCGGAGTTGTGTGTTCGTTCACTTTGTGTTATTTGCATCCAAATCATGTCATTCAGCAGGTACCAACTACGCAAACAATCAGTAGTGTTACAAGGTAATGTTACCAACAGGCTAATAAAGACGTGGATGTGTTTATTGGCTAGTTAAGGGGGAGGGTGCACGGTTATGACTTTGAGACGGGGACCGCAGGTTTTCGCCCCTGTATTAGAAACTGCGTTACACGCGCAATTTTTTTTTGCGGCAATCATGGTTCAAGCTCTATCACATGATTACAAGATTCCTGCACAACTCACTGCACCGTTTAGTATGAGAAATATTCGACAGCGCCATTTGCGCAAGTGCTTTCTTGCCAATATAAAATGACTACATCTTCACGCATTTATAGGTATAGCATTCACACAAATGCGGAAGCACAAAACAAGAACAGGATAAAGTTTTAAACTGGCTCGTGTTTTTTACGTGGTGCAGTTTCCTTGTAACCTGTGATAGCGAAATGGCTCAGGGAGCGGCCATTTCTCCGTTATCTTGAGTTTCTTTAAAAACGCAGTTCCGACACACTTTATTGAAGGTGACTTGATGATTATTAACATCTTTACATTTTGTATCTGTCCTTTCTTTTTGTCATTGCACCGAGGATTCATAGTAGCTTGTGATTCCTGGCGGTGCATGGTGCACGCATAATGTGGTGCAGTAAAAATACAAAACGTTGATCATCCATGTCACGGAAATAAACCGAAACATAACGAAACGATAGCAGTATTTTCGGGAGCCCAGTCACATGTGCTATTCGCTACCGTTGCTTTTTCGCTTAATTGCTGAAGTAGGTGCTGCCCCGAATGAGTATTATGTCGACTAATTTGTATACACACACTGTTAGCAAGTTTACATGACCACATGTTTATGATAACACGTGTAAGAAAACGTGTTTAACGTAGCTATATATCAGCGTGTTCCGAAACTACAATGGAAAATTCGTAATGCTGAGTATCTTATAGCGCACATTTTTCTCCAAGTCTGCCTCTAGAGGCCCAAACGTTGAAGAAAAGTCTGAAACGTTAAGGTAACAGTCGCAACGTTATAGCGACGTTCCGTGAACGCTTTTGTTACTAGGCTGTTTTTTTTTTTTCAAAATATATCTGGTGCGGTTTTACTTACG
This sequence comes from Rhipicephalus annulatus, assembly GCA_013436015.1. Taxonomy (NCBI): domain Eukaryota; kingdom Metazoa; phylum Arthropoda; class Arachnida; order Ixodida; family Ixodidae; genus Rhipicephalus; species Rhipicephalus annulatus. Next base: position 121,264 of record WOVY01004898.1, read on the forward strand.
AACTTCAATGTATCCACTTTAATGTACGGTCCTAACTTGCGACTAATGTAATACCAGTGTCAGCATCGCCAGAAATTCATAAGACTTACAACTCGTACGTTTCACAAGAATTTCTTGTGACGCTGACATTGATTTTATCTATTTGGACCGATGCGTCTTTTTTTTTAAATCTGAGAGCATTAGACTCGCAGAAGAAGGCCTTCACGCTTTTGTTCTATTGTGAAGCAAGTAGCGATTGCGTTGGTGCAGTAGCGCGCGTTTTAAGACCATTCTTATAGATATGTGGGGTTTAACGTCCCAAAACCATTATGACAGACGCCATAGTGGAGGTCTCCGAAAATGTTGACCACCTGGGGCTAGGCTCATTCTGTTGCTTGAATTTAGTGGTAAGTTATGGTTCAGATATACGCGTTACACGGATACGTGCTGCAACATTTAAATGTGTCACGGATGTGTGCCCCGCCAGTCGTGTGTGTCGCAAGATCAGTGTCCGGAAACGTACGACGAAAATTTATTCACTTTCGGGAACTAAAAAAAAATGATTGGAAGTTGTCATGTTCAGGATTAACGTACGACTGATAATTCGTCGTTGGAACAGTTTTCTGACTTCCTTATTGTTTGGCGCTTGTAATCGAAGTGAAATTGAAATTTATTTATTATTGTTTGGAAAATGCATGTATTTCGTTTATCCCTCACATTCCTTCAAGATTTGTAGATTGCAATTACACGTTTATTTGTTTATTGTAAACACTTCGCTTTGCATGTAGACACACGACATAGACGCTGACCTTCTTTCGGGAAAGTACAGTTAAAGTTGATGGCTTATATACTCTCTGTTGAATCTTGCAAATAAGGTGCCAGCCTGGGCTTAGAAGAAAAAAAGTGGTTCCGGGGCTCGGCCACTCACCCGAAGGTCATGTGGTTGAATCCCGGCCACAGCAGCCGCATTTTCTATGGAGGTGAGAATGCTTTAAGCCCTTTAGTTGCAATTCAATGGACGGTAAAAAACTCCAGGCGGTCGAATTTTCCAGGGCCCTCTACTAGAGCATTTCTGGTGATCACATCGTGGTTCGGAGTGTTAAACCCCATAAATTATTACATATAAATACATCTCCCAATAGTCAATGTGTGTGCTTACGTAGAGCGTACGGTTGAGTACTTATGCGTTCGCAGTTTTAGTTATTCGTTGGCAATAACCTACCATATTCTACATCTGCAAAATCTCGAACAGGAACTTTGCTTAAATATGCCGCTCAAAAAAAGACTTTCGGTCAGAAAAGCAAACCGGACAAGGCTTGCCTGGCTTAGACTAGTTGTCGCATTGACCAAAACCATTACAGAACACGTTGAGGGAAACAGAAATAGAAGCATGCTTCTGCGGGCATCTTGACTATTCGCACCAGAAAAGCTCAGCATTCAAGGAAACACGGTTGGTCGAACTCCCAGTCTCGGCCAGTTCCATTTATTTTTTGTCATTGGTGCTTTTATAGCGAGACCACCGTAGATGTCATAACGGAGGCTCCTCCTCTTCCCCTACCTCTTTTTTCCTGCGGTTTATTTTCATCTTGAGTGCCAGTGATGCATGCGCCTGGCATCTGCTGCGAGCATGTCGTCATCTTAAAGGACCTCGCCTCCTTACGGCATAGATAGTCACCGACTGGCCAATCCACGCTCGTCATGCTGCGTTGACACTGGAACCGCTGCTCGCTTCTTACGTTGATTTATTCAATGTCCCGACTTTATAGCTATGTTATGGTGAAAGCTTTATATGTCTCATGAAACGCAAAATTTTACCGCCCTTGGCGTCGGCGCCAATCCATGAATGGTGCAAAAACGAATGCTTGATGACATGACTACGGGACGTTGTCGTGACACCACAGATTACCAGAACGTGTTACGTCATCCCGACGTCATTGCGATGTCTAGTTGTGACATGATCAAGGCACATGACCACTTGGTCCAAAAGTCGGTGCAGATACTGTGCAATGCTTCTGTTACTCGTAGCAGTCCAACACGACGTTACGTGCAGAACGCTTTCTGAGAGAGGCGGGGAAGGATCAGTACATCGACTAAGAAGAAAATGTGGGAAATCGCTTTCGCGCTCTAGTAATCATGGGTGAATACACTAAGGACTTTTGTGAGTTATTTCGTTTCACGTCAAATGCTTCTGTAGCGGCAGTCCATCGTCTATTTACTCCAATAAAAACGTCATAGATAATTGAAACTTGTGTTGCCATCATTACGTCACAGCCTCGTCGTCTAATCACGTCATCAAATTACATCGCAGCTTGGTTACAGGCAGGCCGATCGAGGAAGCCGTGCCCTATCTATGGAATCAAGTTTAATAGGCGACTTACGAGAAAGTTCTTCCCGCGTCTCACGTGCCCGTTTTCTTTTGCACATAGGGTTCGTTACTGTAAACTCCTTTTCGGTACCCACTCAAGTGTGGTGCCTAGAATTTATTATGCCGCCAAAGCCAATCGGAACCCCTTTTTTCTCGTTCTCAATAACATAAGCCTTCTCTCACTTCAAACCGCTCAGTGCACCAAGACAGAGGCATTGAAAACCACACATGGACTGCTTTCGCTGCTGCTACTGTACTAGTGGTTTTAGTATGTCACTATGCCAACTAGCTAAGAACCATCCACTAATTCAGCACTTTTTTTTCGATCACGCTCCAGTGCGTACATCTCGTTCATCCGTTAAGCCAAGCTTCCGAAAGTCCCGTATTCCGACGACGTTCTAACAGCGACGTTATTTAAGGAAGCCCTCATTTTCGCATTCCGATGGAGGCGGAAATGTTGTAGGCCCGTGTGCTCTAATTTGGGTGCACGTTAAAGAACCCCAGGTGGTCGAAATTTCCGGAGCCCTCCACTACGGCGTCCCTCATAATCATATGGTGGTTTTGGGACGTTAAACCCCACATATCAATCAATCAATCCTCATTTTCGCAACCATATGTGACCTATCGTGCGTGGCCCATCAGGCGTGTGCCACAGAAATTGGCCGATCCCGTTATTCATCACTCGTACACTAAAACTAACAAGGCAAAAGGTGATGGCATCAATGGCTGCGGAGTGGCGGTGGTGAGCCGAACACCTCAGCACGCACGACGAGAGAGAACTAAGGAAAGGTATAGGCAACGACGGCTGCCAGAAGACCAGGAGGCGACGGAAGGCCTCCCGCAACGACGACGTGTCCGTATATCTACGGGACGTGCGGACGCTTGCTTTCAGCGCCAGTTCCGGTCTATAGGGTTTAGACATCCATGTTGCGTCTGCGACTTTGCGTGAGCTGCGAACACTTGCTTTAAGCGCTGGTTTCTGCCTATAGGGTTCAGGCATCCGTGTTGCGTCTGCAACTGTGCGAGAGGCGCGAACGCTTGCTTTCAGCACTAGTTCCTGTCTATGGTTCAGGCATCCGTGTTGCGTCTGCGACTGTGTGAGAGGTGCGAACGCTTGCTTTCAGCACTAGTTCCTGTTTATGGTTCAGGCATCCGTGTTGCGTCTGCGACTGTGCGAGAGGTGCGAACGCTTGCTTTAAGCGCTGGTTTCTGTCCATAGGGTTCAGGCATCCGTGTTGCGTCTGCGAGTGTGCGGATGCTTTGTGGTCTCTGGGCTTGGACATCTGTGTCGTGTAGGTTCTGTGGTTTAACTTGAGCCCCACTGCGCTGAGAATTAAAGTGCCAACAGCACATCATCATCTAACTAGACAATAGCAAAAACCAATAAGCAACTTCGACACAACCCTCATCTAATACCACTGAAACAAGCTAGAAGTGACCTTATTAGTATACGAATACGTCCAGTTTTCCTGTTTCAAGGCATGCGAGCTTGGAGACCCTGAAGAGCGATGTATTAGCAATCAACGTCATTTGACGTATCGCTCACTTTTAATCTACTTAGTGCTCTTGCCCCTGGACAAGTTCCACGCAGATTGTGCTCTAATGAAATTAGATTTTTTTTTGTCGAGGCAGCTCCCCGACAGCATGCTGCGACAGCTAATAGATAAACATGTTTTTTTTTACTTTTCAGTAAACGTCAGCCTTATCCGTGTTTTCAGGCTGTCAGCGCAGCGCATGTATTCGTTGCCACCACCAAGCGCAGCTCCGACACTTTCCACATTTTGGCCGCATTACTTCAGTTTTTTTCTATTTAGGGCACACGCTTATACGAACTGACACCCTGACACCCGCAAAAAATGACTCCGGAACGACGCCTCAAGACTGGAAGCATTCGCAGTCAACGTCATTCGACGTATCGCTCGCACGTAATCATGTAATCACTGTTGATGTTTAAGCAACACCCGCACAGATTGTATGAAAATGAAAAGAGACTTACGTAAATAATTTAATATGTTGATGCGCAAAACTCCAGTGAGGCAAACAGCCCTTATGGATGCAATCAGTGCTTGCCGTTGTACCCTTAAAAACTGCACGTTCAAACAAACAAAAAAAACGATTGAGGCAAACGAAAACTTAAAATGACGTGGCTAGTGCCTGCTGCGTATAGCAGTGAAGCTTGCTTGCTCGTTCAGTTTTAATGAGCGGTGGCATCTGAAAGCTTTTATGCGGCTCCCCGACGCTTGTTTGCCGTTGAGTTTTTCTGTTCGCTGTTTTGTTTATTTTATGTGTCAGCCAGCCTGCGTGTACTCTCCGTGAGGACGGGTATGTGTGTTTTGCAAATATGTATGCTTGATACTTTGGGGACGCTTAGACGCTTGCGACAGCGTTCTTTATTCGGGGCTCAGATGCAATGAACGCGCTGACAGGGCACTCGCTAGTAATAGCGTGCTCTCTTTTTTAGCTTTACGTGGCTCTTTCTCGCTCCTATTCCGAGTGGGGGGTGGGGTGGGGATTTCATAAGTTTCAATTTTACCATGTGCGTCGTACATTCAAACGAATGCTCCAGTGCACCTACACGTTGCGCTTGCTGAGGAATATATGACACAGCACTTTCTTCCTAGAACCTCGGTATAAATATTTCAATGTCAAAGGAGGTCGTATGCAGATATGAAATAGTGCGTAGGGAACGTTGTTTCGTTTGCGAGTGTGCCATTTTTTTGGCCCAGCATTCATGTATTAATGATTGTCTGTGCTTCATAAGGAAAGAGATAGAGATGTAAAGAGACTGCACATGTTAAAATAACATTGCAAGTTGTTGTGGATATTGCCCTAGAGGAGCGGTCACGAATGACCCGGTTCTCTAGCCACAAATATGTTGGGCTTCAATTTAGACAAATACAATTATTGACCATTTCCTTGACGGGAGCCATGACAGCATGTGAAGCAGCAACGGTGCGCACGGTGTTGACCCAATAGAAACGGGTGTCGACGTGAGTGCTGGAAGAACGGTTTGAAGCGAAACTAGATGCATCCTTTACTAGAGTAAACGTTTCTTTGAAACGCAAAGACACGGAAGGTGGTTTGAGTCTCATGTAAGTTTCATCGCAGATAAACGAGCCGCGGGGGTGTTTCCACTCGACGTGTGGTAGAGCGTTGCGGGCGATGGAAAAGGTGAAGCAAGAGACAAGTGTGTTGCGAACAGGTGAGGGAGCGACACCACTTAGGTGTGTTGGGAGGAGCCGGCAGCTACTACGTGAGAGGGAGAGAGTGACGTCAACGTGCAGAGGCGAGTTGACCTACTTGGCATAGTTCCAACAACTGCGGCGGGGGGAACACAGTACTGCACGTTTGCACGGAGACCCGGATGGACAGCATTACACAGCCTAGTCAAAGAGCTGCTTTACATTTAAAATAAATAAAATAGCTCGAACTATAGTAGCTCTTCTTGGCATCACGTGCTAAGCGACGCCAAACAGGCAGATAGAGGGTGTTGGACACTCGCCGTCATGGCTACTGACGGTGCCTATTAACGCTCGCGGGTTTATTGCACATATGTTTTGGTTATAGAAGCAGTGACTCTATAAAATTTGGTATATTCTTCCGAACATGTGCGATCAGCGTTTGTATCTAGGACTTTTGTAAGTTCCTCTTATGGTGCACTGACGCGAGGACACTCGCAGGGAAGATGGTCAACCGTCTCCTCGCAGCTACCGTTCTCCCTTGTCATGCTGCTAGCGTTTCCGTTTCTAAACGAATGAGCACTTACCGAGGCCACCCCGAGCCACAGGCGGCACAAGAGCTTCTCACTTCTGGTTATTCTTGATGGAAGACGGAGCTGTAGATACGGGTGCTAGTTTTGAAGACGACTCCTTGCAGATTCCATCGAGTTACATTGTGCTAGTGTCAGTTTTTGTGCAAGTGAACGAAACCTTCCAGCGGCGTCCATTACTTATGATGAAAAAGTGGCAGAAGGGACAACATATTGAGCAAAAAAATACCCTTGAAATGTAATTATGATTATGTTAGTAGGAGTTAGTTGTCCAGCTGTACTGTACAAAAGACTGTCTGTCCTTATGAACAAGAGGGAGAGAGTGAAAGAGCGAAACAGCTTTATTTGGTCCATAGTAGGTGCAAGCGAACTCAACGTCACCTGTCTTGGCCCACTCGGGGACGGTCCGGTTTAACCTGACCACCCCATCGGGTCCTCTGGATGGCCAGGATTTGAGAGGCCAGGTTCTGGGCTTTATGGAGCTTGTTCGTTTCCTGCTGGTGAAAAGGGGCACCAGCAAAGGCACAGTTCACCGCACATGGAGCATCCTGGCCTTGAGGATCGTTCCGGGTATATTGTGCGCAGTGCCGCAGGGCTAGGGTAGGTGCTATCACAAAGAGTGCTGTTTCTACCCCACCGGTCACACTGCCAAGCTGTCACTCTCAGAGGAAGAGCTAAAATTTAATAAAATATTACGGTATATAGAGCTTTTGAAGGTAGCGCCCAAAAACATCGTTAATCATCACGTCGAATCAAGAACATGTTTTTAATTGACATAATTACAAGTCAGAAACATATTGCACTTATTCTATCGTACGTAGAATGCGATTACAGTTCCGAAACTTCACCCGCCTATAACATATGATGAAAGCGATGCTCGCCTATGCTCTAGCTCTCGCTGGCGCAGCATACACGAGGACAAGGCATAGCATAACAGGGCGAATTATACATGTGTTCGGTGGCGTATGTCGCAGCTGACATAATTGATATCACGAATAATAACTATCTGGCAAAACGGTAGTACTAGCCAGGAATGGCTGGTGGTGTCGAGGGGGGGGGGGGCAAAAGGTTACAACCTTCACGCTGCCGATATTTTTTGTTTCAATTTCTCATCAACGTTTATACACAAACGTATGCAAAACACGCACAACAATACATAAAGGGAAATCAAACAATATTCGGTAAACTACACTCCTGCAGAATTTTCAATTTTTTAATTTGTTTTTCCTGTGGAGTCCGTAGACATTGCACGAAATTCTGCAGCAGTGTTTGCGTTAAATATTGGTGAAAAGTTTTCCAGGCGCGCCCTTTTAAGCTCCAGGTACGAGCTTAATTAGGAGGTGCCCTTTTGGGGCCAGTGCTTGAACACGCTACACCGGTGAAATGAAACGTGGGTGATTGAACTTTGACAAAGATGCTGTTTAGAGAAGGATGTTGAGGGTTCAGGCAAGCTCGGAGCGCATGCAAAGCGCCACCGGATTATGCCGGCATTAAAGTTTGAAAACCCTCATAGCAAGCCAGGCGAGGTCTTCCGATGTCAAACACACGGTGACGCTAATCCTTTCGTCGCGAGGTGCAGCCGATAGGTAGGAAGGATTTCAATAATGAAGTGAAAAACAAAAAGTAAAAGTAATAGATCACATTGAAATGAGTTTGCGTGAGTGTTACGTTGAATTAGTGTAAATGTATGCAATAACGTTAACTCACTTTTATTTATTTATATGGAAGTACATGTCCCCGTTTGGGATTGACAAACACATATGATTTTTTTTCTAGTTGAACGATGAATATCAAAAGTTGAACAAATGAAAGCACTGCATTGAAAACATAACATTTGACGAAGAATTGCTGGGAAGGAAAACACATAAAATTCCTCAAGTCCTCTGAAGCTTGCTCATGTAAGAAAATATCAAATCAATCTTCAATTATGTACATGAAGGCCCCCCCCCCTCAAAATAAAGAGAAGTTGTTAAACATGCTACTTTTCTAAATAATTACGACTATTAGACAGGTCTTCTCGTGTGTGACGCAATATTCGCTTGTGCTATAGTAAGTGCTTGATAATCGTTTATCGTGGCTAACATTTTTTTTATTGAGCTTCATTTCGCGAAAAGGAAACTATGCTCGCACTAACCTTTATTTTGAATAATGGTGAAGTTTTCCGCAACTTTGCAATGGCTCAAAGCACGGGATGTCAGCTGCTGCATTTTCATGGGTACTATCAGCCTTTATTTGACTATGACTAATTTTGGCTACTGTTGGCTAAATTATTGCTAATGACACCCACTGTTGGCTATTGTTCGCTCAGTCGCTCTTACATTTGACTGAAGAGGGCCGAAGACCTTAAGCTTTGCTCACCTTGGCAATCGGCTTTTATAGCTAAACCTCGTCCTTATTCAGCCATGGTTCGCTGATTTAGGTTTCTACCTTTCCTTTATTCAGGTGAAATCCTTAGATGCCTTGTTAAGTGTGAAAATTTACCGGTGTCCTACGCCTGCAGCATCTACACGAGATAATTGACATTAAGGCGTGAAAAATAAACGCAAACACAAAGGGGACAGAAGGCCACTAACAACTATAGAAATTGTTAATGGCACTCTGTCCGATGCCCTTCCATGCGTTTTCGTTTTCTTTTTGCACCCTAAATTATTTATGAACGTAGAGTGATTCTCCCAACGAGAAGTTCTCTTTCGTTAAGATGAGATAGCAAAAACTTACATCACGGAACGATGTTACCATACGACATTATATTATGACGCCACAATGACATCACGTGATTACGTCATGACAAGGCATGGTAGCTTAGTGAAAAGTGGGCCAATCATGGAGGCAGGGCGAAGCCGGATCAGGCGTCACCGATCTCGGAGACAGCGATAACTACGTCAGGTGCAGAAAACTTGAACATGTTGGCGGACAGGATAAATTATTTGACTTATAAGAAAAAGAAGAGAGCTTTCGCTATCCTGATGTATTAATATGTAGATACATGGCAATATGTAGATACTCTCAGCAGGTCTTTGCCGTCGGTGTTGGTGCCACCGTGATGTACGTCTCTAAAGTTCAAAATGATAACATCACTCCACGCAATATATATGTAAGTTCTAGGGGTGATTTAAAGAGTGCGATTAATTTCATGAGTAACTGCTTAAACAGCGATGAAACGAGGCAGCTGTCTCCGTCACGTAAAAGACCCGTGGAGAGAGGATCCCGAGGAGAGAGGGACGTATTGGGCGTACCCGAAAGGAAATTCGTATTTTGATACACAGGACATGCTTACCCACGATCGCATATGTGCCTCTAGAGGGGATGACCCATAGCTTCGTGCGCATTGTGCTCCGAATGCAAAGTTCCAACTGGAGCCAGAGACAGCAGGAAGTAAATTACGATTGCTTCTCTAACGTAGTGTGCTGACAGCCTTTACTCGTGTAGTATTCCGATTCATTGGTTTTGCATTCATTGCTTCGCTGTTGCGGGGCAACTGTTCTCTTTGCTGCACTTGGAATACCTATGGGAAAGGTCCAGTAATTAAGTATGGTTGACTAATGGTAATATTTGTTGGATTTCCATGTTGTAAAAGCACGCTATGCGATTATAAGAAACTCCGCAGTGGAGGGCTCTGAAAATTTCAACCATTTGAAATTCTCTGGCGTATGCGTGCATCTAAATACATCTGCCTCTTGCACTTGGCCTACAGCAAGATGTTGCTGCCTTCGTTGGTATTCGATCGCGCTATATTTGAGTCAGCAGTGGAGCACCATAAGCACTTAATGACCACGGTTGTGTCTATAGGACTGGTTAAAGCGGGGCTTTCGACAGCCTTATTCGTGGCTTCTTCTTAGGGACCCACAGTAGCCATGTCGAATAAAAGCTTCACTTTCATGAAGCCGTTGTTTCTTCCACAGAAGTCATTTGAACCATTTCCTCATGTTGCTTTGCTAGGGAAGCCTATATATAGTTTACCTATTCATACCAACTAAGCCGCTTTGTCTCTCTTTTCTTTTCACTCCCGCATTTGTTGGTTGGCGGTGAACCAAGTGTGATCCCGAGCCTTCACTTCCACTTAAACGTCCAGGACCCTTCTTGGAAAGCCGTTTCGTTTCGCTTGCCGTAGACGTACCACAGTATACACTGACGACTAGGAACGACAAACGTCAGAAGTCATTACCATGCATATATAGTCGAGGGGACGTCAAGCTGGATTTAACGCAGCTCACTCTGAGATGTCGTGGTACCTCAGAGAAACCTTCAATTTAGAAACGAAGCACGGGCGGGCAGCACACGCTAAGTCCTGTTACAGCAAGCCGAGTGGTTTGAGCAAGACGGCACGCTTCTCTTCAGTCATGCGCGTTAAGAAATGCGCGTTGCATAAAGACCACCTCACCTGACTTCCCGGAAATCAACTGTAATGTGTGTCTTCCGCCCCCCTCGTTTCTCTCCGTTCACTCCGTTGCATAGCGTTCAAACTCGGAATAGTGGCGCGTTACTCGAAAAGGGTTGGTTGTAGACAAAGCCTTAACGTCTTGAATATGGGGAAGTATGCATAGCTACAAGATTACAGGAACGCTACCGCATGGAACACTTGCCATGGCACGCCGACGAGATAATGTATCTCACAGATGTTTACAGACTTAGACTGCGAGGGAAAAAGGTGAGCAGGCAATGAACGCACCAAAGAAAGTTTAGAGGAACTGTTATGTTGAGTGAGTTGGTGAATCTTCGTGAAAATTATGAACCACTGCAAGCTAAGGCCCTCATAGCTGCAGACACAAGGCAAAGGGCTTCTTCGTGCATGTGCATCTCTTTGTGTGCATTCCTGCGTGCGTACGTGTTAGTTATATATTTTTTTTAAGTAAAAGCAAAAATGAATGACGGAGCTACGCGGACTGATTCGCAATTAATCTTTTGAAGAAAAAATATTGTGTATTGGAGACAGCGAAAGCCAGTGAGAATAAATATGGTAAACCCTAAAAGGTTAACTAATCGGCGTCCCCTGTGATACTATACACATGGAAAAGGTACACAGAGAGGAAGAGATTGAGAGAGGAAGAAAGAGAGGGCGCGTTTGAAAAAGCCTATAGAACGGAGTGTGCTGGCGTATACAGAAGTAGCATTTGGAATCGGTCTAGTCTGTCTGCCATTCATCCAAATTCTCAGCTCAAAAGTACGCACAACAACACGTGAACATCGTGTTGGCCACGCTGTAATGTCTACTGATTTTCACTGAAAATTTTAGGCATGACGCATACGCCTATTTTCTTTAAACCTTCTTCGCATCAGATAGCTTTTTTCGCGTCAGTAGATCAATGAATTCTTGCTTACCAGCCACAGCATTTCCTCACAAGTGAACAATGCTACAGACGAAAACTGAAATAACAGGATAGGTAATCACATTATGCCAGTAAGAAACATTAGCCGCGCATTTTCATGCTTCACAGCAAATGTCTGAAGACACTGCGTGAGACATGAACGCCATCTGACAGTATACTGTCAGGCAACGGAAGCTTATTTTGTAGAACACAGAGAACTGGTTGGTGTTCGCACCATATCGTCTTGAAGTGTTGGAAACACCCGCGTTTTTGTGCATAGCGTTGCATTGTCAGCGCAGCGTAAGCAACACTGGGGTCTTTGTAAATGCGTATTTGAACATTTTCTACAAAAAAAAAATACACAACCTGACACTTATTGGTGTTCCGCATCAGATATGTTTAACATTTGCTTTTTAATCTGCAGTGTTCAGAAGTATGAACGCAGCCACCGGATCAAGTTGACAGGGATTGAGGAAGTGCTCAAGCTTTGACCAGCAGGTTCCATCATTCGGAGTGACAGGCAGGCTAAGAGTAAGACAGACACACAGACAAAAATTTCTGCGTTGAAGTACCCAAAGAAAAACTATCGTCTTTAAAAGTTCACCTTCCAAGCACTCCGTACGGGTGGTTAACCAGCGAAGATGAAGCGGGCAGTCTATCAGTAGTGGAGATCAATGGAACTGCCTTCTGTTGTAGCTTTTCATGTCTATATCAACACGTTTGAGAGATGCGAGCATCAAACTGCGTTAAGCTACGTTAGCGTAAGCGATACTAGGACGAATTATAGTAGAGATTCACTCTGTGGTGGGTGTCGTTCATAGCTGACAAAATGCGAGGAGAAACTAGCGATCAGGGTGCGAGGCATCCTCTGAGAGCTTACGTCAGCGTTGCTTCTTCGTGCAGGCCCTCACGGACTGGCATAGTTTCCCACATCCTGGCCACACAGCTTTGCCCTAAAGAGAACCTACAACAGCATCTTCGATCGGATACAAAGATGCAGCAATGCAAGAACATAACTTCGCTCCTGCTTTTGCTTCTAAACGTTCTTGCAACGGCCGCGTTTGGGGAAAATAGTTTCTCACGAATAGCATGCCGGGGAAGAAAGTGCCGTTTTCATACACCTGAGCACTCTTTAGAACAAGTTTCATAACGCTGTATACATGTACCGTTTGGGGAAGAGGCTGACGAGGCTTCCCTCACCAAGACGGAAGTGAGTAGAGATGGAAACGGAAGAGACTGGCGGAAGCCGGAAAAGAAGGAATGAGGGGAAACGGACGTGTCCACCGCACGGGTGATTCGATTGGCAGGCGCCACGACAAGTGTTTCTCTTACCCCCTTGGCACCTGTTCTTTCCTTCTGTCTTTCTTTTTTGTCTTGTGTTCAGAACTGAAGGATGAAGTTAGTACGCAAACAAATACGCAACGGAAGGCTAAGAAAGGAAAATACTGAGGCATGCAACTAGAGAAGCGCGTAGGAAACAGAAGCAATATTATCGGGAATGTGGCAGGAAAATGTGGCACAACAGCAAAAAAAAAGGTGTGATCGTGAGAATGGAGAGCCACTTCGATTAATGCGACGTTACCCAGGGCAACACCGGAATGCCCGCCCACCCCCACTTAGCACTTAGCAGGATACGAGCAGGGGAGACGAGAACGTGGCATCTGCACGCTTCGAATTGAACGTCGCCGTGCGAATCGACTCTTTCCCGGGGGGTGACAGAAACTGCATGACGACGGAAATATGTGCGCGACACGCCGCGTCGATTTGGGTTTGGCGCGAATAACGTGGCGACTCTTCTTGTTTATTGGCGCTGATTAGCTGCGGGGCGTGCGCGTGACAATGCGCCGAGTGACAAATAATGAAGGCGCTGAGGCGCGTGGGGACATATTGGACGATGCTGGAACATAGAAGGGGGGACGTGGAATCTTATTTTGCACAGCATGTCCGCACTAATTGGTTTCCTCTAGTTCTGTGTCTCTTTATGCGGTATCGAGACACAGAGGCAGGGCTTCTAGAAAAGAGGCTCCTCAATTAATATGTGCTAGTGTGATGCAGAGAGATTCATAGTATGCAGCTGAGCGACGTCCTATTTGTGTGGGAATACTAGTACTGGTTGTTGTCCGACATTGATCTTAGAGGGGGTCGCCCCTGTCTCTTTGAAGTTTTGTGAGGTAGTTCTTTGAAGTCCGTACTATTTAAAGGGCATCGTGAGAACATCGTGACTTCTAGGCTCTATACTGGAAGAAAACGGGGCGTAAACCCTCAAAAGGCTAACTTTCGAAACGCAAACGTAAGTTGCGTTTCCAAGATTCCAAAGTGTTGGTGCAGATTCTATAGATAGCGAACGTATGCACAGTATGGTAGGTACGGTATTATGTACACACCTTTACATACACAGTATACAAATCAGTAGACAGGGCCTCGCACATTTTCAAGAATACCCTAAACATTCATTGTTTATACTGCGGGACTTTGGCTACTCCGATCTTTCATGATAACAGCAGGCGAGGACACTGAATCTTGCGCAGCAAGAACTGAGTATCACATTGTGAAACGTTCAATGAATTGGAGAGCTAGCATTTGTCTAAGGAATGAATTTTAGGCTATTGGCGTGACGAAACACTGCCGAAGGACCCTTCAAGCGCCACTGCACCCTTTGTGGCCGAGTGGCCTTTGTCAATGACTTTAACCAGAGCACCTTTCCTGACAGCGTTGAAAACTTTATTTATTATTTTACATGTGTGCGTTTTTTTTCTTTGTTTCCTGTCTACGACCTCTTTATTGCCCACTTTTTCCCACCACAGTGCAGGGTAGGAAACCTAAAGCGAACATCTGGTTAAACTCCCAGCCTTCTTTCTCATCTGTCTCGCAATTCATTGTGAAGCTTGCTTCTTCGTCAGATACTGGTCCTAACTCTAGAAATTCTAGAAGTAGACTGGTGGGGTGGAGGCACGGGCTGCATTGAAACTTCCTCTCCCCATACTAGAAAATCTTGCTTGCGCCTATGCCTATATACGATGGATCTTCCTGTATGCACGAAGCTGTCCTTCTTTTCCCGCTCATTGTGTGACTTGCCGTACTTGTACAGTTCTAAATTTACTCCTTTTTTTACGTCGAGGTTATATCCTAATTTTCTCCCTGTATCTGACGATTGACGTGTGGAATCGATGGAAACCTCCCCATCTCAAACGCCGCAAACGCCGAGCGAAGTATTAGAAGTAACCGGAATTTCAAAGCTTTTTTTTTCTTTCGACAGTCGCTCTGACGTGCATATTTTGGTGCCACGCCTGGTATTGGCAAATGCTGGATGATACTATCGAACGCTTTTACGGAAATGCTTTCCTGTTCGATTCGTTCCTCTATGTGTGCATGTCAGGTTTATATGACTCCCCGGGTACAGCTAGAACGCGCGTCACTTAAGAAATGTGTGCAGTAGAAAGGTTTTGTTTATCCTATGTATTTAAACAAGAAAAGCACGGCAAGGGTTTTTACGCATTCACCCAACACAACTCGAGAACGAAAGTCGTCTGTACTCGGCCACAATTATCTTGACTGGTGTGAATACTACGAAGGCCGTGCTTCCACACATTCGTCTTGCCCTACAAATTGTTCGGCAGCTACCACGAAGGCCGTGCTTCCACACATTCGTCTTGCCCTACAAATTGTTCGGCAGCTACCACGAAGGCCGTGCTTCCACACATTCGTCTTGCCCTACAAATTGTTCGGCAGCTACCACGAAGGCCGTGCTTCCACACATTCGTCTTGCCCTACAAATTGTTCGGCAGCTACCACGAAGGCCGTGCTTCCACACATTCGTCTTGCCTTACAAATTGTTCGGCAGCTTGCGGCTCATTTTGTTTTGCTCGCTCCCATTGTTAGCACATTTATGAAATCCATACACAAGAAATGTGAACAGGAGAAACATTTCCGGTGCTCAGTGTGTTTTAGCGCCATTACGATATATGTTTTTTTTAGATGAATGAGTAGCGAGTTCGTGGCGGCACACTGATCCAGCATAATATGAATGCCATGTTCACGGTGGAAAACGGGCCTGCTGAAAAGGCGCTGCTCTATGACAACTAGTAAGAAAAAGAAAGCATTTTTGTGAACTGAACAGTAACGGTATACATTACCTACGGCACATCAAAAATGTACGAGCCTCATATTAAATACAACAATTATTTTAAAAAAGGCCGATGATGAAGTCGTCGGTAAATTGAAGTATTACTTTCTGGCATTGTAGAAGGCACGCGCTTTTGTTCTGCAGTTTCCACAGTGCTGCCAAGACACGTTGTCCCCAAGTATAGTTTTTTTTTTCTTCTGAGTCCACGTATTGATCTCCCCCGCCAACTCCAAAAGCTTTCGGCACCAAACGTGTCTGTAGATTGCATCCATGGCAGGATTGGAGGAAATACAGACGTTCAGTGCATCACCTGGCTTTGCTCTGCCTTCGCGATCCACTCATCTGTGACGAAGTGATGATGTGATGGGATGACGTCACAGATTTGGTAACTAGTGACGGTACGATGATATACATTCTCATGGGATAATTTTCTTGCGTCACTCGCGTTGGCACCGTCGCCGTCTTCAATCACGATTCACGTTTGACGAGGCACCTAAGGTTTTCGTCATTGACGATAACAGTGCGCGTTTGCTAAGGCGTCCATGGGTTTCGCCGTCAACGATCACAATCCGTGTTTGGCGAGGTATCTAAAGGCATTCGCCTTCGACGAAAATTCTCTCTTGACGAGACATCTAGGGTTTTCACCGTTGACGATCACAATTCACTTTTGACGAAGCATCCAAGGCATTTGCCGTCGAAGATCACAATTCACGTTTGACAAGGCATCTAAGGCTTTAGCCGTCGACAAACACAATTGACGTTTGAGCAGACGTCTAATGTTTGCGTTATCGACAATAACACTTCGCGTTTCGGCCTTCGCCGTCGACAATCACAGTTCGCGTTTGACGAGGTATCTAAAGCTTTCGCCTTGATGTAAGATAAATGCGCCTACTTTCAGCGTATTTCACGCACATGCGCTAGGAGATAAAGGGAAGAGAATGCAGTACGAGCATAATCAACGCTTACGCTTGCGTGGGTAAGCGCCTCAGTTTTGAGACTTTTTTTATCGAGCGTCGACGACCGAAAAAACAAACAGAAAGAACCAAGTAATACAAAGCTTCACTCCGGTTCTAGCTCGACTTCCACTTTCACGTCGTATAGAAGACGTGCGGTGAATATTACATATATACCGGCCATGGCATGGTGGCGTGACTGAACGGCACGCTTCAGAAAGGGACTAAGAGTCGAAGAGAGTAGGGAGAAAATTAACTTTGTTTCTAAATCGACGAGAGTCGGCTTCGATTGAAGGTTGAGCCGAGAACGATGCGGAATATTCTTTCCGGTGCGGAACCGAACCAGGGAACTGAATGCGTGGAGTACAATCCGTTTTGCTCCTTCGACGAACCCGTTTCGAATCGCCATGTGGTAAGCCATCATTCCCTTCATGAAATGGCACCTGCTGCACAGACGAATTCTCAAGCGCTCGTTATGATTGCGGCTCGTGCGAATGTTTTGAAAAGCTTGGCTCCGGTGTACAAGTTTCCCGGAGAATGTAGTCCACTTTTGCAAAGCCAAGACCGATGTCGAGAGAATTCGATCGAAATCGAAAAGCACTCTAAAAAGAAAAACAATTTTTCAATAGTAGTTTATTTGCTCATTCACGATGCCTGAAAACAATAGACTTGCTCCGTGAAAACACTCGGCAAACGAGAAAAGGCGCACGAAGAATGTGAGGGTGCGGATGCCGCTTTGTCTAATACGCGATAGATGCAGTGACTTCACCGATTGTAATGGTGGTTTCAGGAATCGATGTTGTTCTTAATCAGCGAAAATAAAGTCTGTTGTCTTCTGAGGTGGTTAGAGATTGAACGCAACAAGTTTAAGGAACTTTTGTAGAGCTAATGTGGCTAAAATACAATGAAGCACTTCGAAATTCGTGGCTGTTACCTGAGATCACAGAAAAATATCTAACAGTGGAATTTCGATATTCATTTTATCATCCACTAATCAGTATGTAGCAGCTGAATCAGCAGTGACACAGTTTTTAAAGTCTAAATTGTTCGTCTTAACTAACTGAGTGTTTTGCTCTAATGTCATTTAGGTAAAACGAACAAACAATCACCACTTCAAGGGCTCAAATTTCTAGCATGGCTGTTATCACGAACAAAGAGCGACACACTTAACGATCTCACTAATCAACTACGTTGCGGTCATCACTTTCTGAGTTCGCTAAGTTTCGCATTGCTTTGCTCAAAATATCGTGTACATTATGTCCGAATATTGTGTGCATACTATCTCTGAAGCGTATTTGCGGATCTTGTAGCAGTTAATGTAGAAAATGAGTAAAGTTCGGATCTCCAAATGTCGCCAATGTGTCGAATAGCAATAACAACGAATCTCGTGAAAACCATTCTGAATAAAATCAACACAGCACCGCTTCCGCTGTACCAACACCATTACTATAGGCAATTCTCCTGTGTCCACCTCCGCGTAGTTCTCACAAGCGAGGTGTAGTTTTTTAAGGGTGGTGGAAAATGTAGGAGTGAGGGGTAGTGTGTACGGGTTAAAGGCGGAGTAGTAAACACGTAGATTAGATATTAAAAAGGTGTGTGTCTCCCCCTTCATTTTTAGCTTTGTATTTGACACTGAAACCCGCGTTTTGACACAAACATACCCATAAAAAAACAAGAAAACTGCTACCACAAATGAATTGCCTGTTTGAAACTAAAATGACGCATGAAACAAATAGCAGTCGTCTTTTTCTCCTGTGTAGGCATGTTTCAATTTGTTGTTATTGGTGTTTGTGTGCGTCGACTACGCCTAGGCAGAGACTGGCAAAAAGGACACCCCTGCCTTCAAAAACAGGGCACACTCCTGTGTGCGATGTTTGTTGACTCAGTCGCCTGCGAGAGTTTACATATCTAGCCGCAGTCGACGCCACCGGAAAAGGGCCCGGAATATAGGCACAACATAGAGAAAGAGGGCTTCTTCGAGGAAAGATGCCGTTTCAAAAGTAGTTCTAGACTCTTGCACCAGATGGCGATATTAGAGGGGGAGCTAAAAGAAAGAAAACCATGTGGCGAACGAGCGATGGTTGCAGGAAAAAGGAAAAAAAAAGGCGGTAGAAAGGAAGAGAGAAAGCGCGCGCAAAACCGCCATCCCTGATTGGAAGGCAGTGATGTCACGTGGCCTCGGGCTGTGGGTTCGAGCGCCGCGCGGCGGCCGCAGGGCGCGACACACTCGTCGTAGAGGGAGTAGAAAACGGAGTCGGAGAGAGCGTGGGAGCAGCCACGTCTGAGAAGGGAGCAAGAGCGGAGACAAGCTCTGAAAGGGAGTACGCTGCTGCTCCTTCGCTGGGGGGAACGAACGAAAGGAGCAAGCTTCGAGAAGAGGGCATGGAGAGAGACGAAATCGGGAGAGAAGGGGATTTTTTTCTCTCTTTTCTCCTCCTTCTCTCCAAGGGATAATCCACGCAGTCCGCACCTGAGTTGGGGCCACTGGCGCCGCCGGCGTTCGGAGCGCCCGGTCCTCTCAAAACAACAACCTTCTTCATCACTAAGCACACAACAAGACTTCTTTTCTTTCTCTTTCGTTTCTTCAGAGAAAGAAAAAAGTCCGCGCCCTTCTCGTAGTACCTTACAACGTCAGCAGCGACAAACCAATAATATATAAAAGAAAACCATAGCCGAGGCTTCAACTCCCGTCATCGCCACCCTGTGCGCTGCTCTTCGCCGACCAATTACCAAGACGACCAAGCTTGTATCAAGTCTCTACGACCTTCGATTTCGTTTCCCCGCCCGTCACGGACCATTGGTTTCTACCATCAAGTGCCCATACTAAGTGTGCGTCTTCGCTGGTGTCACGCCGTGTTTTTCGCTCGTCCCCATCCACTTGTGCTTCTCTGAGTGCCCTCTACAAAGCAACCAAGAGGAACCTTTCTACAGCGACGGCCTAGGCGCTGAATCACCGTACACACCCACCCTGAGATTCGGCCAAATACTTCCAGCGCAAGTCCCTTAGTTGCCGTAATTGCTGACGCTTTTTTTTTCTTCTCCATCATCTCTTCGACGGAACGAGCCGCTGGAATCGTTCGTGCCGTGTCGCTTGGTTCTTCGGAATCGTCGTCGTCAATCGTGACCGCGTCTTCTCGGTCTCGCAAACGTGTTCGCCGAGTTTTGTGCCGGTGCCCGCGCGTGTTTCTTGTGCATACGCGGCGATTTTACCGCCGACAATTTCGTCACGACGCCGTGGACGCCCGCGCGCTGTCTCCTACGGCAACGAGCTCTCACAACCTCTCGGCGCCGCTGGTCCACGTTTCGCGCCGCAGCCGATACCGCTACGTCGCCGCTGAGTCAAGACGGGCCATCGCTTAGGCTGAGTGAGTCTCTCGCGAAAAAGGTGGGGCTCTTCGGGCCATGAATCGGGCCACGGCATTGCATGCACTGTTGCCGACAACTCCGCCACCGAGGTCGTCTCGTGTGTCGCCAAGAAGGGAGTTTTTGCGAGCCGGGAAAATCTGCTGCTGCTGCCACCCCGGACGCCCGAGCAAGCAAATCGGATATCCGGCTTTTCGAATAGGTTTGCCGCTGTCTAGCACCGTCGACGAAGTGGTATCGAGTGAACACTCTGCGCTGCCGCCAGTTTCGTGCCCATTTCGTCTAGCAATACGCTTGTCGAAGAATTCCCCGGCGCCTTTGCCGTGCAGTTTATTTGTCCGTCACTTTATGCGTCAGGGTGCCTAGCCTTTAATTCATCCTCTATATATTTACTATATTTACCTAGTTTCTCCCTTCAGATTTCTCTTGCGCAGTGTTTTCTCGCGTATGTGAAACAGCCAGCACTATTGGCTTTTCTTTCGCTTTATGTGCCCGTAGTTCACGAACCCCCATCTCGCTTCCCTGAGATCATTTGTACGAAAATCGAGTCGGGAGACTTTCAAGATGGGTTTATACTTTTCTAAATGCTCCAAAGGTAGTTCTGTGTTCTTTGAGGGATCGGCACCTGCTTTATTCTTGTGTTAATAAGAGAATAGAAACAACACTATTGTTTCTTTCTGTAGCTAAGTGCTTTCAACCAGGCAGTTAAAATTCCCAACTTTGTCATCGTTTCTTATTCCTCAGGATAGTGAGTGACGTGTGTGTCTGTGATTTGAATCACAATAATACCTAAAAACAGCACAGTACTTTCCTACTATTTAGACAGATAGTACAGTTCTGTTTTTCTCGCTGGTAACTTGCCAATATTTGCCCCCTTCTTGACAATAATAATGGAACAATAACTGCACTATCATAAGCGGCCTTTTTTATCTACCCACAGCTGTTGGTAGGACGGGACCACACGTATTTATTTGTCGCTTACCCGTGAGACCAAATATATATCGAGGTTTGCCATCGCAGTAGTTCCGGCCATCTCATCTAGTCAGTACATTTTATCAAACCTGCATAACCTGTAACATAGACAGAAAGTAATCCAGGACACGCCATGTAAAAGCGTTTTCTACCTTTTAACGAGAATGTAGGGGTTTCCGTGGAAACAAATGTAAATTGAGGTAATCTGCCTTTCTTGAACCAATACACGCAGTATTGTTTTCGCCAAGCTTGACAAATCCTGAATAGTTTGTCTGTAGCAAAGCAGACATTGTGAGACGGGGCCATTATTATCATTTCACTAGAGCTCGGGCTGGCAGTCGGCACAAGAAAAAGTGTGATTTTTGTAGATCAGAAACACACATTTTCTACGACATCAAAAAAAGACAATTTCTAAGAAATCATCAATGTAGTGGTTCATATTATCTTGCGATAACACGGTGAGCTCTACTCTTTTTATATCTACATCGGCAAATGAATTAGCCTACAAGAAATATTGTTTGTAGTAACGAAATTTCACAAGCTTTCAAAAAAGCTATGCATAGGTAAAGAAACAATTTTTATCGTTCAATAACTCAGTGAATACCAGGCAGCAAGGCTGACAATAGAACAGCATAAAGTGGGCAAACACAAAAAGTACACACTGCTTAGGAGCTACTAACGCTCCTCGTACACTTTGTGTACCCAGTCATAAAGGGAGCAAAGTAAGGACAGCTTTTCATTTTTGCTGATTGGAATCTGACAGCATGCGTCGTGAGCTTGTCTTGTCTGCTTGAGTGGCTCTTTAAAAGCAGAGACGTCATCAGAAGCTTTCAAGCCCAATCTCAGCAAAGACTTGGTATAGGCTTTCTTTTAGAACTGGTCACAAACCTGTCCGAGAAAAGACGATGTTTGGCAACTAAGCTATCTTGCCAACTCTGTGAAGAACACTTTCATCTTGGTGTCAGAAGGCTGAAAAAGGTTAACAAATTGCAAATTGTCAATTGTCAGAAGGCTGAATTTGTCAGTTCAATTGTCAACTGGCTCAATTGTCAGAAGGCTGAAGAAAGTGCAAATTGTCAGAAGGCTGAAGAAGGTTAACTGACATTCATTGTTTACGTTTCTCAGTAAAAGCACCGGCCCTCGTAGGCGCCATTAATAATTTTGGCCCAGGTTTCGTACATTCGTTTTACACCTCTATATATCGATTCTTTCTTTTTTTAGATAAAGTGTCCATAAAAGAGTAGAAGGAAAAGATTTTATTGCATTATTTTTAGCTGTTTTATTCAAGTTATTAGTCAAGGTCAAGTTATTCAAGTTATTAGCCTTGACCAAACTTGGATAGAAGGCTTTCCCTGACCAAACTTAGATAGCACCTTACAGATGACGTGCTCAGACAAAGCATTTCATACTTTCAGGGCGTCTCTAGTGCAACCTTGTTGTAGACAAAAAATACATATGCATTAACTCCTGAGAATCCTATAGCGTAGTTGGCTGTTCTCAACGTACCTACGTATGGTGCTAGAACGTTTTGTACAGTTAACGTAATCACAACTCCCTGGGTTTGGCGCCCTTATTATTTTGGTTATGAAGTGACGAAGTAGGAATAAAGTTCCAGAAAGAAAAGGCGGAAATTCCTCGCTTGGTCAATCTTCGCATGCCGTACAGAATAAAGCTAAATAAAGGAATGTTTCTTTTTAAAGTAAATTCCATGACCAATTGTACTTAACTCCTTGATTTCGTTCTAAGGGGACGAATTCTGGAGTATCAGATCCGGTAACAATAAACATATCAGAAGAAAGATAGGACATCAGCGAAGACGACCCGTAGCTCTCAGGAGACTTTATTAGAGAAACACGAAGAAGATAAAAAATAGCGAAGGCCACCACAGCCGCCTGCTGTATCGCCAGGACGTTCGGGATTCTGAATAGAGGAGAATGCATAGGTGGCCTGTGAGTTCATCATCTTACTTATATAAAGGACAAGGACATTGACTGGCTGAAAGGATCTGCAGGCCACGAGCAATTGTTGTAGAAGATGCAAATTCACAGCTCGGAAATAAATAAACTAGAAGGAAAATGGGCCGAGGAAAAGATGTCCACTTGAAAGGACGCGTTTCGCTGCGGTAGAAGAGTCGGCCTACAAGAGAAGCAGAAGAACAAAAAGCTGATAGGAAGAAGACGTGCAGTGACCACTAATTTTTCATAGTCTTGTCTGAAGTCGGGTTCTCATCAGTGACAGCGCGGAGTGCTGGATAACGAGGTATCGCAAGACGTTCCCGCGTCGGCGGGACGGCTCCCGGGCGCCTACGGCTCATCGGGCCGAGGCGTTCCGGAGTCGCCGTCTTCAGCAACCGCCCCGTCAGCACCGGTTCCTCCGGTGGCCGCGTGGCGTTGCACGATGCAGAGACTTCGAGAGACGTTCCGGCGCTCCAAAGGGGGTCCAGTCATCGAGTCCCACCTGCCCAGCTCTGTAAGCCTTGAAGTACCCAAGCAGGTGCGCTCGGCCAGCTTCGACGAAATCCGCTTCAAGAAGGAGCACGACCAGGACGCTTGCTCCGCGGACAACCTCCTTGTGGTTCCTTCGACGAGAAACCAGAGATCACGGTCGTTTGACTCGGCGACCACGTCTTCTTCGTCGTCGTCCTCTTCGGCTCACGTGGCGGCGTCCTCGGCGTCCGCGCCACCTTCGGCGGTTCCTGTTGGTATGCTTGGCCCCGGTATAGGCTATGGTGCTGCTGGTGCTGTTGGTGGTGGTGGTGGTGGTGGTGGGGGCAGTGGTAGTGGTGTTTACTACAGTAGCTTCGGGGGTGGCAGCGGTGGCATCACCTCAATGCCGGTGCCCAGTCCTCCAGCCACGGTCACGGACGCACCGTATCAGTTGGACGTGCCCAAGTGGAGGATACTGCGGCGCTCGTCAAGTGACAAGAGCCAGTGTGCGGCCTGCATCCACTGTCAATACATGGACGAGTTCAGCCGGAACACGTCGCGCAGCAACAGCCCGCCCGAAAGGTCCCGGTACTTTTCCTCCGGATCAGAAACTCTAGAAGAGAGCGAGTCCGAGAGCGCCGCGTCAGGGCGACCCGATGAGGAGCAGGCGACGGACCCCGAGGAGGACCTCCTCGTGTCACCCACGTCGTGCGGTCTTATGGTTACTCTCTCGGTGCCGGACTCAGGCCCCCGGGTCAGTTTAGGTGGTGACACAGGCGTCACGGTGGTGTCCCTTCAAGTGCCGCAAGTGGCCAAGGGCCGGTCGGCCTCGGTGGACTCATCGTTCCTTCAGGTGCCCACGCCGGACCCGGACTTGGACCCTGATCTCGCGGCGAAGGCGCACCGCTCTCGCTCTGTGGACATTGTGCTGCCGACGGGAGCTGAGCCCCACTACGCGCTCTGCCAACCCAAGGAGCGAGGACATGCAAGGTATGTCGCTGTCAGACGTTGATCATCGAGTTAACGTTACTGTGGTGGTCAAACCCCAGTCGGAAAACGCACCAGCCCTACTCTAGAACTTTGTAGCCTGTTTACACTAAGAGGAGGGTTCAGACATGGTTTCCGGCGTGTCTGGTGTGTATGACTGGTTAGCGTTTGCCCACTTGAACTTGACTGGCGTTGTCTTATGTAAACCTTTCTAATGTGTTTTAGCGTGGCGTGTCCTTATGTGATCTGCCTTTGTTTTTCATTTTTTTTCCTTTGCTGCCCTCTGGTGCCTAATAGGAATCGCAGCACAGCTACAAGTAGAGTCGAAGCACGAGTGCACAATATTAACTCGTCATTTTCAGTGGATTCCACAGTATAATGTTTTGTTTCAAACTTTTTGGAAGTTGTTTTGTTTTCTTCTTGATGCACAAGGACGGGCTCAGTATACAATTTTTAAACGATGATGAACCTCGAGTCTTTCTCTGATACAAAAAACGAATGGTACTAGCTTCGTGGCTTGCTGCGCTGAATACTATACATTGTTATTTATTTGTTTGTTTGCGAACAACATATATATAGGCAATGCATCGCATCGGAGTGGAGGAAAGTCGACTGGTGTCCCCTTGTTTTATGTGGTCATTCTTGTTTCATGATTGAGCTGTCACTGAAAGAGCTTATCAAATGCAAAACTCTTCATAAGGGCAGATACCGAATCGATTCAGTCATTTGCCTGATGCTTCCAACCATCAATCTGTATAAATTAGGCATTCCTGGCGCTGCTGTTCGATACGAGTGTTTGAAAGGCAAAACCGCTAACCAAAAAAGGTTTTACTTTTTTTTCATTTCAAGGTTTTTTTTTACATTTTCGCGCGCTGGGGAACACCTTCTGCTTTAAATGAAATATGTACGAATTCCGTTTGTGCTCTTGGGCATTTTGACGTATGGTGGGCATTAAGCGCTGATTGTTTGCCAATGAATACCGACAGTGCGCCAATGATGCGCAGCTCTGATTCGCAGTTTTGTACTATTGTCTTTTCAGACACTTTTCATTCACAGTTGGTCACTTTGTTCTTCATTATTTGTCAGAGCGGCGCTCCTGTAGGGTGTGATCAATGGAGTGTAAATCCGGTGTCAAACTTTCACTTTTATAAAGATCGGGCTTATTAAGAATTAAGTTTTGTCATCATGACTGGATCATTTATGCTAGCTGCAAAAGAGAGCCAATCACTGTTCAGCAATTTTATCACCATCGGGCTTAGTTGAAGTCATTCATGCAGCGTCCGAAGCCGCTAAAAGATACCGCCTAAATTCCATTTTCTTGAGGCTACAGGGAAGCTTTGGCAAACCTATGAAGGGTATGTACAAAAAAATCGTGTTCGAATCTAGTGCGCCAACACGCTGCTTAAACGACGTCAACTAACGGGGCACAGCTGCACGATAATATCAGTGCCTAAGCCCTTGGAAAATATTCAGAACGTACAAGAAAATATTAGTGTTTTAGTGCGCAGATGGAATATACGTTAGAAGGGAACTAAGTGCGTGTAGAGTACACACTTTCGGTAACGAAACTCGATGAATGTCCTCATAACGGCCAGACCACTTCTGACAAAGCGTAAGAGTCTTGTTAAACGAGCCTAAAGACGCTTATTCAGCGTATGCTTGAATCAATGAGCTGACCTAGAGAATGGACTTCATAGGGTTTTCTGGCCTTCCGATGAAAAATCTTTAGAGGCCGGTAATCGCTGGAGCCAATGTTCCAGCAAGCTGCTTGGCCTTCTTGAAG
Source organism: Rhipicephalus annulatus (assembly GCA_013436015.1). Lineage (NCBI taxonomy): Eukaryota > Metazoa > Arthropoda > Arachnida > Ixodida > Ixodidae > Rhipicephalus > Rhipicephalus annulatus. The sequence goes on from WOVY01004898.1 coordinate 147,290, forward strand.
GCAACTACTGTTTCATAGGCCTACACAGGGTTCCTTGTCATGAATGCGGAGAGGGAGTGGTCGAAATGTCATTGCCCCACAGGGTTTGGGTGGATACCAAAATACAACGCGCTTCACAATGAACTATAAATTAAAATGAAGGGGTACCATACTATTGATGATGAGGTCACTTGCTAACTTGCCTCTTGAGTCACTTGGTTGTTGCCTTTGGTCACTTGCTTTCGTGATGTTTCGATGGAACGTAAACAGTTCTTGGAATGCAACACCACACTTCAGGTGCCATTATCGGCAGAAACTTACGCTGCCATCACTGAGTAAACATATCGAGGAGCCTAAGCAGAAATTTGTTTTGGTAGGGGGCACACCCTTTATTTCAGAGGGAGGAGGGCACTTCCTTGAAATGGGCATTTTCGCTCTGCGTCCTTAACCCCACCGCGGTGGTCTAGTGGCTAAGGTACTGGGATGCTGACCCTCAGGGCGCGGGATCGAATCGTGGCTGCGGCGGCTGCATTTCCGATGAGGCGGAAATGTTGTAAGCCCATGCAGACTTGGGTGCACGTTAAAGAACCCCAGATAGTCGAAATTTCCGGAGCCCTCCACTACGGCGTCTCTCAAAATCATATCATGGTTTTGGGACGTTAAACCCCACAAATAATCAGGGCAATAGCGGAAAAAAATTGGGAGGAGTGCACGAGCTTAAACCCATGGGCTGGACTTAGCGCCCCTTCACTTAGGGGATTAGAAGATAAAGGGGGGGGGGGGGCGCCTCCCTATCCTTTTTGTGCACATGCCCATGGCCACCTCAATGACGATGAGACCACTAGTTGAAAAGTTTGTTCCAGCGACACCCCGCGTTGAAAGTTGCCCATGTTTTCAAGCTTCCATCTTTCCCTGAACGTTTGCTTTAGTTGGTCTTCACATGATCGCTCATAGTAGAAGCTTTTCGTTTGTGCGTATACTTCTTTACGTTACCCTCTTACCAGATACTATATAAAATCTGCGCACGCGTGACTTTTCACGTAACGTAAGCCTTTACGTAACGGAAACAACCCGCAAGTTAGGCTTTACGTTTGCGGCCCTATCTCGCAAATCAACCTTCGTTTGTGGTAGCTTGCGGAAACTCCAGGCGCCGAATCAAAGTAAGCCAAACTTCGAGCGCCAATAGAGATTACATTGTTCCAGCTGTATTTCCAAAGGTGGGATTGCCTAGAACATCGAAACCGTAAACGTGTGAGCCCCCGACATACTGGATAGGTGGCGCCATCTAGCGGTGTGAAGCCCCACCACGGCGGTGTAGTGGCTATGGTACTCGGCTGCTGACCTGCAGGTTGTGGGAAAGAATCTAGGCTGGGCCGGCTGCATTTTCGATGGAGGTGAAAATTCTGTAGTCCCGTGTGCTCATATTTGGGTGCTTGTTAAAGAACCCTAGGTGGTTGAAATATCCCTAGCCCTCCACTACATTGTCTTTCATAATCATACGGTGGTTTCGAGACGTTAAAGCCCACACATCAATCTGTCTAGCGGTGTGAAAATGAACTAGGAAATCATAAACACGTTATTACAGAAACATTGTGCATTGTACGTCTGGTGTGAAATCCCCTATTGCCTTAGTTCCGGTCATAATTCCTGGTGCTTACTACCCTAAGCAGTAATTTGCACAAGACAACCCAGCAACAAGTATAGCTTAAGTGGGGCGATTTTTATGTAACCTTTAATACATTGTGTTATTGCAGTCATTATTTCAGTTTCCTGGGATGTGATAAAACCTGGTTAGTGACGTTGGTATTGCATTCGAAGTTACCATAGTTCCGATATTACACTGAGGGATCCTAATACAAGAATAGGTGTAGTAAGTGTGGTGTGCAGCGTGGCAAAATGAAAATACATTCATCAAAAAAGTACACAGAGCCAGGGAAAATGCAGGAGTAATATATTGAGCATGAAAAGCATTGAAGTGATAGATTTCAGAAAAATAAAATAAATCCTTTTACAATGGCTCATTTAAATTCGAAAGCATGCCAGGAATTGTCTTCGTGATGCCGGTAACATGAATCTATGGATAAAAAATGAATGCAATGAGGTCGAAAGAGAAAACATGCGTACTTTATTGTGGCTTTAATGTTGAAGTAAACGATTCTGCTCTCCAGTCTATGGTTATACGATCGAAGCTGCGCGCTGCACTTCCACCTTATCTCCCCCACCGTGCTGCCTATCGTTTTTGGTTCTGCGGACAGGCCTTCTTATCGCGGCCATACTGTGGCCTTATAACGTTCCTTCTTCCATCAAGTGCTCAGCAAACATGGACAGGATCCGAGCCAATCCTTCCTAATTCGATGTTTCTTACGGGAAAGCCGAAACAGCTTCTGCTTTTTTTTAACTGCATTTATCTGTGTGCTTGTGCCCTAGTCTCAAGGTGTGTTTGTGAATCTGCTAACCTCCCTACTTCTCCTTATATGTTTTCACTCGCTCTTTTTCTTCTTACTTGTTTTCCTTTTTTTGTGCCAGTTCTGCCTAATCTTGGTTCCGGTGGCCCTTCCGAGACCATGAACGAGAGAAAAAAACTGTTAACGTTGTAGTTCTTGCCTGTTCAGCGTTTGAGTCTTTAACTTTATTTACCTTCAGGGCCACGATACGAATACATTAACGTTAAAATGAAAACAGTGGAACATATCTTCGAGATATCTTTTAAACGATCGCGGAGCCATGAATGAGAGGCTCGTTTCCTTTAATAAACGCTACCTTATCAAACCAATAACAGACGTCACAAATCGCAAAGCACAGGTACGTCGCTACAGGCGTCTCGATATGTCGACGTCGCCTACCACTGTTCGAATACATAGAATAGGTCTATGGCATGGTTCAGACTCGACTCCTCCTGTAGACATTAGAGACTCAAACATGGCGCTTGCTCTCCCTCGTTATATAGCCACTTGAACGCGTATACATTCTGAGGTTAGTATTGCAACTCAAGCACACAAGCCATCCAGTGAAGAAGAAACAATACGGAATAACACTTGTGTCATGTTAGGTTTTTTTTTTCACAGGGCGTATTTTGTGATAGCGCCCGACCTTTGACATTCGAAATAAGTACCGAATAGACCCAAATAAATATCTACTGCAATTGATCGCTCTCTTTTATAGTTATTTCACTCGTGTGCTTCTTTTTGATTACGTCGCTGACAGTAAAGAATAATCGTTGAGCAGAAGAGCGGGCCAGCGTAGGTGCGGAGAGGCGAGGGGTGCAGAAGACTAAAGAAATAGTAATAGACGAGCGAATGATCCGCTCGTTTTCGTAGAGGCAGCAAAGCGCATTGCTGCGCCACCTGTTGAACATGTTTGAAAATACTGTCGATCGAGCGGAGACATTGCCTGGACAGCAATCGCACGCTGGTCGCGGCTACGTACGCTCCACTGAGGGGACGAAATGAGAGGGCGAGCGGATCGCTCCGTAAAATCCGTGTCTCGCTCAGCGTGCCGTGCATGCGCAGTTTGCACTGCGCTCGTTCGCTGGGCCCGCTGGCCCTCTGAGCCGCTCAGCTATTACTCTCTATTAGCGAACCATAACTACGCCATGCAATGAAATAAGCGCACTTGCAGGCGTACTAAGTGTCAAATGCGCATGACGGAAATAACGGTGAACTATAGGGTGTTAAAATCGGCTGCAAACTGGACAATGGGAGGTTATCGCCAGAATCGGCTAAAGAAACGGCGTAGTTTTGAGTCACATTTATGCATTGATGAGATCGACGCGTCTGCCCCACCGCGGTGGTCTGGTGGCTAAGGTACTTGGCTGCTGACCCGCAGGTCACGGGATCAAATCCCGGCTGTGGCCGCTGCATTTCCGATGGAAGTCGGTGCACACTGAACCATGCCTGTGTATTCAGGCACGGTGCACACTGAACCATGCCTGTGTATTCAGGCATGTGGGACGGCTTTAAGCTCTCCCCTAGTAGAGTACCCTGTGCTCTAAATCGTTACCCCCTTTTTCTAACCACCCCCCCCCCCCGGAAGCAGAAATGTTGTAGGCCCATGTGCTCAGATTCGGGTGCACGTTCCAGGTGGTCAAAATTTCCGGAGCCCTCCGCTGGGGCGTCTATCATAATCATATCGTGGTTTTGGGACGTTAAACCGCACAAATAAATCAATCAATCGATCGAAATCGACGCGTCTGGTCTGTTAAAGATACAATTATGTACAATGAGAACGCTTGCTTTATTTGACTTTATTATACCCAGAATCAAAATGAAAGATTAGCAAATTGTGAAATAAAATGGCGTACGTTATCGTAATGAGCGTGCACTGGCATCACATGAGCTGCAATATTATTCAGCGCAGCATAGTGAAAGGGCTGAGCCTCCTATTCCCCTGTTCATTTGCCGAATCGCAAAAGAAAAAAATAACGTGCGCTGACGTCATCGAGTCTGCTATGTTATCAAGTCCACGCAGGATAAATACGCCCTATATCTGAATCTCGTTATCGGCAAAGCACTGCGGAAGCTTAGTATATCGCGCAACAACATGGCGTAAATTGAGGTCACGTATTTTCAGGGGCGTCAGCCAAGCTTCAATGTTACTATAGTCTGTGTTACGGATGCGCTTGATAGATATGAGGGGTTTAACGTGCCGTAGTGGAGGACTCCGAAAATTTTGACAACCTGGGGTTCTTTAACGTGGACCGATGTCTGATCACACTGCCTTACATCATTTCCGCTTCCATTTAAAATGCAATCGCTGAAGCTGGGATCCCATACCGCGACCTGTGGGTCAGGAGCAAGTACCTTAGCCACAACACCTCCGCGGCGTGGTGCGGATAGGCTTCGGTGTCTCCACATTTATCTGTAGCTTTGACGTTTTGTGTCTTTAACAACTATACGTACGCTGATACTGAAGACGCATAGGTATGAAAATGGGTCGGTACATTCATCATTTCATTACCTTATCGATTCGCGCAACAATATACAAAAATAAAAAAAAAACATACAATTGTTTACCAGTGCATGATGGTGGCTCCCATGGACCTTATTCGAAATTCTCAAAAGTACAACACCGTAAAAATGCTCACCACTATCCCAATTTCTACACCTCCAGAAGCACAACACAACCTCTGTCATGCGTGCAAGAAAATGGCGTATGGTGACGTCACGTCCATGAAAAGACGTCATGGAGGCGGCCATTTTGTTGTGCAGCCCAACACAGGCAAGACCCGGCTTTCAACTCAATCTGCTTAGCAATGATGACCGAAGCAGACGTTTAGGTAATCATAAAAACATGAAGCACGGGTCATCGCCACGTGAGTGCTAACTCGGCAGCTGCCAGAGAGGCGTAGTCAGGTGGTGGCACACCGGGGCCATGCCCCTCCCGAAATTTTCTCTCTTGATGGCATATAGAGCCGAGAATGACCGTTTGCCAACGCGGCCCTCACTTCATATCGGAGATCCCCCCCCCCCCCCCCGAAAAATATGTTTGCCTACACCCCTGAGCCAGTTGCTTTCATTTTAAACGTCCAAACCATTTTGCTACGTGCGATATTGGTTGTACGCACTGCACGATACCTTTGTCAAATGAATCGACGAAGTGTCAGTGGGATCTATTCGTTCTAAAAATAACTTCCCACGGCCTCGTGAATTACATTTCTCGTCGGTGACAGTGCGATAATAAAGTGTAAGAATGCGATCGTGCTGCACGAACGTATGAGAAAAAACTTCGCGGCAAAAGGAGAAAAAGAAAAAAATGAAACGGATAGGAGACGACGCGGTCGAAAGTCGAGTCTGACATCAGAAAAATGACGGTACAGAGATTAAAGACTCTGCGGAAGAACCGCTTTCACGTCTCGGCATGAACTGCACTCCGAGCTCTGTTGAGCGATAGTGTAGAGGCAAAATTATCAAAAGAAAGTTTCGTAACTGGGCATTGTATTGGTTTGCTTTCTATTTTTTACCAGCCTTTTCTCGGTCGGTTGGGCAGAGGGTCTTAAATGCCAGAAAAGAAGGGCAAGCGATCGGCATCACAGAGAATGAAACTTCTTTTTCTTGCCGCATTTTTTTTTTCTTGATTGCCCTGCATCTTTTAAAGCACGTCCCACATCGCCGAAGTGGTGACAGAGAGCTTTAATAGTTCCGCCATGACGTCAGCAGTGCTGAAGCGTAAAACAGAATCCCGCTGTTCTCGCATTCTTGAAGTAACTCAGTGCGTAGGTTAGAGCTTTCGAACCGAATTCATATTCGAATCTGTGCTCTGCTATGTCCTCTTGTGCAAAATGTTTGAATAAAAAAAAACATTTGAAAACGGGCTTTTGCACTTATGCGCGAAACCATGGTGAGCTTAGTGTGGCATTTTTAGGCAGCCTATTTATTTAGTCATTTCGTTAGCGTTTTGTGAAGTTCCTATAACATGCTATGCATAGACTGTTTTCGCCTAATGCGTGCTTAGCCTTGCGATTGTCTTTCCGGGATCACGTGGTCTCTCTTTTTGCTCATTGGCCGGAAGTAAATCTGACGTCATTCTCTGAAGTTCCTGGGATAAGTATCTAGTATTATTGATTCATTACTCGGAGTCTGCGTAGTGCCTTGAAAAGAGTTTGTTCTCACGAAATTCCGCTAACCTTCACTTCGGACTAGCAGCTAAAGGTATGACACTGTTGCAGTTACTTGTAGTAGGCGGTCATTGTTTTTTCCTTACTAGCACGAGGGACAAAGACCGCATGCTCCGTAATTAGCTAAGGATGTTGGCACGGGCGAAACATTTTCAATTTCATTAAATCTTGACTCGATGAACTTACGCTCCTTGAAGAGATGCATAATGTGGCAATTTTTTGTAAGAAAAGTGCTGAAGTGCGCGAGGCGTGTTACCACCTGTGGCAGAGAGTATTTAGTACACGCGCACTATTTTAACTTTTTTTTTTCTTTAGTGCCGACAGCCAACAGTGTAGATAATGCAAGCCAGCATTCGCAAGTGCTGTCGTCATGAGAATAAATGAACTAGACTTCACACAAACTATGCACTTTCAAGAATCGGGATGTCTCTGCACCTGATGTGTCTCGAATAGTCTTGTGGGAGTAGTGTGCACACTCTAACATGAAAGACGGCAAAGAACTTTCTCCCTTTTGTATTGAATTTCTTTACGGTTTGCATAAAAACTGATTTTGAAAAGACAACCTAATTTCATGTAGAATTATTCCCAGTGGCGGGGTCGAAATACGTAGGTTCAAACCCAAACGCGATCTCAGCTTTATTTCGATTGGGAGAAAATGTTAACCACCCGTGTACCATGCCTTTTTAATGATAGGTCAAACGGTCAACGACACGCCACTCACTAATGTCTGGTTTTCAGCGAAAAGTACACGCAGAAGAGCCCTCCCAGTCTCTCCGACCTCTTGAATTTGAAATTAAAAACAGGCATTTTTCTAAAACTATCAAGGTCTTCGACAAGTGTGCCCCCTCCCGATAAAAAAAATCCTGAATACGGGCCTGAAAGGGGTCATCATGCCTGTTTACGTATAAAAGGTATTAAATGCAACACCAAAGATTCAAAATATTCAATGCAACACAAGCGCTAATTGTCATTGGCTTTTTAAACCCAGTCCATTTCTCGTGACCGTCATTTGCCATGGCGAGGCTGACGTCGCCTGCAGCATGGAGTGCAGTCCTGGTCTTCTACTGCAATTACAGCCATTGTAAATAGTTCAATTTCAGTGCGAAAAACTAGTCGGTAATATGCAGATTTGTGCGCAGCTCATCACGGAACAACATAGTTCGCCAGGATGCAGACGCTCACACAGCTATCAGCTTGTTATGGCACGGCTCACGAGTGTGCCAGCGATGCTCAAGTCTGACGCCACTGGCGTATTTATAACAAAGCTTGGTTATAAACTACGGGATCAACAAATGTGCTAAAATGTCACCAGCCTATTAGTGAACCTACCAAGATTAATCCACATGGCACAGCTTGTACTTAAAATTTAGACTTCATGACCCATTTAAGTGGCACAAGATTCGGAGTATCCGGATTAATACAAATGAACACAATGAGGGAGAAGAAAAAAAAGATTTTTTTCACCTTCATGTAGTCTTAGACGTATACGCAAGGGTCCTCGGCAGTTTTCGGTACCGTTCACTGCCTATACTCACACCGCTATTGGCTGGGCATGGGAGAGGACGTCCACTTGCCGCGCATCTGATTGGTTGGCAATATTTACGACTGCCAACGCTCGATAGAATTGTGTGGCAGCGATTGAGTTGCTTGGCGCATTTCGTGCCACAAGGTCGTGTCGTGTACGATTTCCTCTTTCCGACGACCGCTCACTGATAGGGGCCTCCTCGGCGGTCTTCTTTAGCCGTCTTCAAATCTTTTAATTTTCTCTCAATTTCTTTACTTTTCTGTATTCCTCCCTTCTTGTTCTATCCCTTACCACACTCTGTTCCATGTGGGGCTCAGTTTCGTTTTCATTTTTCTTATTTGAATTTACTAGCCTCCCAATGTCAAAGCGGTCGCTTTTCAACCCAAGCGATCCCTCACAGCCGGGTGTGTTTTGTCACCATATCGACACGAAGTCACCTGTGCTAATGAGCCCTAATGTCGCACGTCTATCTTTGCAATTTAACTACGCTAATAGAAGTGCTTCTTATGAGGGTCTGTGGACCCCTTTTGGGGTTCTGCGAAACCTATCTAAGCCAAAAACAGCAATAAAAAACGCGTGTCTCGTAGGCGTTCCGAATTTGGATACAATTAGCAGTATACCACAACTGATATGTAGCGGAGGGCAGACTTAAATATTCTCTGCTTCATTTTGTGGCTGTAAAGCTTTTGTTGCACTCCCCTACGACACATTCACGCGAGAAGACTGCTTCTAGGCTTGCATAGTTAGAGAGAACACACAGATGGAAGCAAGTTGAGTGAGCTTCCACACGGTGCTATACCTAATGGGAAGCTGCAATGACTGACTTGGCATGGCATTGGAGTTTGATCCTTCTTTGCCGGGGAGATGTAAAGAGAATTTACTTCATGCTCCATGTGCTATTAATTTATTACTCCAACCCATTTTGCGTCTCTGAAAGTGGTTATTTATCATTTGCACCAGACCGCAAGTAGTGCCTGAAACATCCATGGCTGAAAATCAAGTAGCCGAGACCGGGGGCGTCAAACTCAAGGCCCGCTAAGCTCTCGCTTGCAGCCGCAGCTCACACACGGCTGCCTTCGTCGCAGATTTGTCCTTCATATTATGAATAAGTTGGAATTCTACACAAGAATGACTAGCCTAAAACATTGTGTTCGCGAGGCACCTGATGTGGTCAACATGTGTTCAAACGTAACTGAAAACCAAAATTGCAATTGTGTAAGTTTCCAGAAGACCCTAATGACAGGAAAACCGGTAATGTAGTAATTCTACGAAACAGAATTTGCCCTCGCCACCACTCCCTGTCGTAGATGGTTAGAGGTGGCGTTACCTTCTGTCCGTAACTTGGAAAAAGAATCGATTACAGCCCCATACTCTCGAATGGTATTACGGTAACTTGCCAAAACACCCTAGGGACGACACAACTAGGATGTACTTAATTACGAAACTGAATTCGACCCCCCTTCCCAACATAGCTGTTCAGAAGGGGCTGATTACCCCAATCCCGGCTGCGGCGGCTGCATTTCCGATGGAGGCGGAAATGTTGTAGGCCCGTGTGCTCACATTCGGGTGCACGTTAAAGAACACCAGGTGGTCGAAACTTCCGGAGCCCTCCACTACGGCGTCTCTCATAATCATATGGTGGTTTCGGGACGTTAAACCTCACAAATCAATCAATCAATCAATCGAGGCTGATTACCCCCTCCTTTCCATCACTGTCTATACGCTCGCCCATGGCTCTCAGATTACGCACCCTGAGGCATGAACGTGCGGTGCGAGGCGCCCAATTGCGAGTGATCCGTGCGTTGGCGTTTGCAGGTGCGCCGAGCTTCTAACGCGCGAAGTGCCCTTTATGTGGGGTGCCGAGGCGGTGGTGGGATGTTGATCGATTTCCAATGTTCCGACGCGCCGGTGACGGCTGCTGTAGCTCGGATATTCGCGTTAGTCGCTGCAGTGCCGGTAGAAGGTGTCGCCGCAGTTATAAACACCCCGAGGCTGTTCACATGTCGGCACCACGTTACGTAGTGCTCTCTGCGTCCTGTTTGTAGCGCTTCGATCGAGAACAGGTTTTTTTTAATCAATAAAATGCAAAAATAAACTTCGCTTTTCTAGCTAGACACCTTAAGTTTACAAGCGAGATCACATATATATTGAACTCGCAAAAAGGGCAAATATATTGGAAAATTAGCTTTACAACCTTTAATGGGGTAATGTGTTTGCGTTGAAAATTTGATAAAATTTGGTATGCAAATTGGCTTCACGCACTGCCCTTATATAGTGCAAGGAAGACCAAGCTTGCACCCTTAAGGGTGTCTGTGTCCTCTCTGAGTGTGTGTATTTTTTTCGCTTCTTTCATCATGAACCTTTACCAACGCACTCAACTGACAGTCATCCTGAAAGGAAGACCACTTCACAATAATGTATTACTTTTTTATTTGTTTTTTTTGTCCCACTTTATAGTCGAGGATGTTGAGTCACATGCAGTGGTGGGTAATACGCGAGAAAATGCGTCATTGTTGTAATTAACAATTCACAGTTTATGCGGTTTCGCGGGCTCAGTCGGGTGACGCAAGCGCGTACTTGTAATCACTCAGTACGCTCCTTGGAATAGCCAATTTTCGGCGGTATTGGTTGTCTCTCCCGCAGGGAAGAAGAGCCGCTTCGGTTTTTACGGCATCTATCGCGTGATCACAAAGAAACGGAGAAGCGAAACGAGACTCCGCAGGATGAGTTGAAGGTGGCGAGAAATCATCGAAAAGCACGTGAAGGCAAGGCTGTACTTCCTACTCCCTCCGCGCGAAGTCCTCCTAATCATACCACTGAATATCCCAAACTGCCTGCGGGAAAATTCTCCTTCGTGTGGAAAAGCCAGAAGTTTGTAAGGAAACATGAACAACTTTGGGGCGTTTTGCGCTGCCCAGTGTGTGCTAGGTATATCAAGCATTGCGGCTGTTTTTGTTCGATTTAGCCGTCTAGTCGTACGTTTTTCTGCACATTGACAATAAAGCAATGTTGGGATGAAAAATAGCTCAATGTAAATGAACATTCGATGCACACAGGCTTTGTATGGACGGTTTGTGCTCTGAAAACGCTAAAAATGACATGATCGTCATAATCGAAAGAAAGAGAATATTGCGGGCTTGTTTTCCTTTGTTAAAGAAAACAATAATTATTACTAAGCTGACGAGAAAGCCGAGGAATGCATAGGGGATGTTAATAAAAGTAATTGTAATTTCGTCATGAATATGATGATCATCATCATCATCTCATCAGCCTGAATACGTCCACTGCAGGTCGTAATATTCTAAATCTCAACAATAATTTTTAAAACCACTCGATTCTTGGTCAATCCCCCATAGTAGCTATGCGCCACGATCAATGGGTGAACAACAACAACAACAACAACAACAACAACAACAACAACAACAACAACAACAACAATAACAATAATAATAATAATAATAATAATAATAATAATAATAATAATAATAATAATAATAATAATAATAATAATAACAAAGGCCTCTCCCAAGTCTCGCCAGTCAACTCGGTCCTGTGCTTGCTGCTGCCAATTTATACCCGCAAACTTCTTTATCTCATCTGCTCAGCTAACCTTCCGTCTCCCCTTAACCCTCTTGCCTTCTTTAGGAATGCAGGTAATTACCCTTAGTAACTAGCGATTATCCTGTCTACATGCTACATGCCCGGCCCATGTCCATTTCCTCTTCTTGATTTCAGCTATGATATCCTTAACCCCGGTTTGTGCGCTAATCCACTCTGCTCTCTTCTTGTCTTTTAAGGTTACACCTACCATTTTCCTTTCCATTGCTCGCTGCGTCGTCCTTAATTTAAGATGAGCCCTCTTTGTAAGTCTCCAGGTTTCTGCTTCGTAGCTAAGCAACGGCAAGATGTAGCTATTATGTGCTTTCCTCTTAAGGGATAGTAGAAATCTACCTGTCATGATTTGAGAGTGCTTGCCAAACGTGCTCCACCCCATTCTTATTATTCTAGTTACTTCAATCCTGTGGTACGGCTCCGCGGTTATTACCTGTCTTAAGTTGACGTAGTCTTTTACAACTTCAAGTGCATTATTACCTATATCAAAGCGCTGCTCTTTTTCAAGGTTGTTGAACATTACATTCTTCTTTTTGAGATTTTCGTACTTTCCGAGGTGTGCTGAGCTTGAAGCACACATCTCCTAAATTGGTTGGTAGCGAAATTAAAAGTTACAACAGAAACACACATGTTGCAAATAATGATGTTTGGTTGGGAAATACATAATGCACGAGGACGCAACGTAAATAGGGAAGGAACAGGTGCCCCCCCCCCCCAAAAGAGCACAACGCTTACCTTCTTTTTATGAAAGGGCTAACGTTGGGGAAAGGAAGATAAGATGTGAAATAAGGAAAGAAAATAGCAAAAACACTGTAGCTCAGACGGAAATACAAGTAGGTATTTACATGAACATTGCTTGTGAACGTGAGACCAAATCCAATTCTAAGAAAGGTGAGATGGGCATAGTCCTGCCGAGCAGAACATCTCCCGGGGAACAAAGAATTGCCAAAGATTGAGCACGCCACTGCAATAAGTTCGTACTACTTGATGAACATTGTCGCTCCACGACGTACGCGGTACACTGCACTATATTTCAGTTCCTGAGAAACACAGGGGCCGCTCGTTTTAGCTTCACTGAATAGCCGTGTGTACGGAGCAGGAGTGCTTGGGCGCTGATACCTGAAGCACTTCGGTGGTTGAATGGGTGAGCAGTACAACCACCAGACCCGTTACTTCGAGAAATTGCGCTCTTGGCTTGTATGCAAGAGTGTGCACAATAAGCCAGCTTGCACCCTTAAGGGTGTTTTCTGTGTCCATAACTAACACCCTGCGTTAAGGTTGTTTTTGTTTGTCGAAACACCATTATCGTAGGGTGTTAGTTGTGAAAACGGCATAGCACCCTCAAGGGTGTGAACTGGTTTGCATGCAGCTCATTTAGCTTTGTAGAAAAACACGTTGAACGTGGTCCACCATCAAGATCTTGTGTAGAGGTTTATATCGCACAGGGAAACATCACTTGCGTAGCCAGTATGACAGACAGACAGACTGTAAACTGTTCTTTTCAGTGTGTCTTTACGCAATGGGAGCCATTAAGTAATAAAACAATAACCAGGATACGGGGTTCCAAAGCCGCGATATGATTATGCGACTCGCCATAGTGGAGGGCTTCGCAAATTTCGATCGTCTGCTGTTAAGCGTGCGCCAACATCATACACTACACGAGCCTGTCACGTTTCGCCTTCATCAAAGTACAACCATTATGGCCGAGATGGAACCCGCGATCTTCTGGCCTGCAGCCGAACACTATAACCACTGCTGCACAGTGGCTTATGACTGCCGTTGAGTAAATCCTGTACAAGTACATTTTTTTCTTGGTGTTGTCAAAAAAGGGGGGCATGTGCGTTGTTCGCTTCTACATCATTATCATCTACATCATCATCATCATCATCATCATCATCATTACCATCAGCCTGACTTCGTCCACTGCAGTAGAAAGGACTCTCCCATTCTACAACCTGCAGATAAGTCGTCCCAAGCATGTCTATCGTAGTAAATGCCACTGCATTGTTCTTAATGACTAATTAGTGAATTTATCAACTGATTGATTGATTGATTGACTTATTGATTGACTGAATGACTTACTGACTGATCGATTGATGAAGTAATACATTGATTGATTGAATAATTGATTGATTGTCTGGAATAAGTCCTCTGGGTAGTGTTTTACAGCTACGCGCCACATGCTGCTACACCCCCACGATGAGCTATATGAAAAAGAAAAGTTCAGCCTGCGTCGAAACTTTAGCCGCCATATTTCTCAGAGAACTTTGAATTTCTCAGCAATCTTTATTGCATTTGGTCGAACACGGTATTGGTGCGTTTTATGATAGACCGGAAATCTAAATTCGAGGCTCTCTGCGAAAGCAGTTGGAATATTCAGCTTTTCATTGCCTATCATGGTTCCTAACCTCTCACTGGTAACTCTACAGTTAGCAGTTCCCTGTAGCATGCGATCTCATTGATACTATTATTTTTTAATAGCAGCTGTCGCAGTAAATCGCTATAAGGATTGCACTAAACCACTAATTCTTCACTATCGCTATCGTGAATCGTGCGTTGGCGCTAAGCTTCCAAGTTACTGCATTTTAACTACCGGCAAGGTATGCGGCGACAAAAACCGATAAATTCCGGAAGAATACGCTGCGAAATTCCGCCGTTGGTTGTTACGACTTGCTAACGTAAGGCGTACGATTACGTAGGTTAAAGCTGTAACTTTTTTAAGCGTGGACGTCACACGTCCTTACGCCCTATTTAACCTATCGTACGCGACGTGCGAGAGTCGTCAAACGTTTGGTCTCCCCATCCCTCCTCTGCCGGCTTAACCGGAAGACGTATTCCTGAACGGAAGTCCAAAACCCGATGTCGCAAGATACGATTGTCGAAAAGAGAGGATGGCTTGTGAACTTTGAGTATATGATTGCGTAAGGGCCGAAAGAAGTGTATAGAGACTTTTTTAATAGTTATTGCTCATACGATGTGAGGCATGTGTACAAAAAGGGCGTAATGATTCTCCGCTCCCAAATGGATCGAACACACAGCAAAGCGAATAGACATACGAACAGTAGTATGTTGGCAAATCAGAGTTATTAAAAAAAACTCGAATATGTCAAACAACACCGTCATAACGTAAGCGATAAATGTCTGAAACGCGAATTGTAATGTTTGTTATAGTGGCTGGGTCATCGCGGAGATTAATGTAGCATATATTAGGCGTAACGGGTCAGGCTTAAAAATGGAGGCGTGCGCAAAATAGATGGCACCACGTCCCTTAACGATATTTGAGTGAACGAAACTAATTTTTTTAGAATACTCAATTACAATTTATGTGACTGGCTTAGTCAAGATTCGGTTGTTGCTTGTCATTGTTCACAATTAAGTGTGGATGTTTGTGTAAGTTCCTGCCAGGGCGTGCTGAATTCTGAGTAGTTTATTGAGAAAATTTTGAAACTTGCGAAAGCGCGTTAAGAAAGCACTAGTCATCCCTTGATCATGTGACACTGATATTAGGAAAAATAAAACGAGAACAAAAAAAAACAACTCTATGTTCGTAAAAAAGAGCGAAATCGCTGCTAGAATGAGTCAGTGCAATCCACCAAAAACAAGCAAAAAATAAAAAAAAACAGTGCTGAAAGTAACTTCCTTTCAGGGGTAAAGCTTTTTTTTTTTATCACTATGCATCCGCGTCGCCTGGGCACATCTGAAAGACTATCGAAACTCTAACGTTCATTGTTCGAGTGTGAAGCTCCTATTTTTTTTTTGCGTTCGCAAGCCTGCCGACACGCAGTGCGCCGAATGTTTAATCAAAATACGATGTTCTTACCTTTTTTTATGTCCGAATACGGCTAAAATCATTCCTCGACTGTTCGTAGTGAATCGATATATTGTGAGTCGTGCCCATGACTTTGTTTGGGGAAGAGTGCCAATATCAAAACATCAGTAAAATACAATCACCAGTATACTTATTAGTGCAGGAACACACTTGTAATTCCAGTTTGCGTTTTTAGGGGTGTTTTCGGTGTCTATAACAAACACCTTACTATAAGAGGGTTTTCGTTTAAGGATGCATTGACGTGTCTATAACTAACAACCTACGATAAGGTGTGTTTGTTTGTCAAAGCACCCTCATTGTAGGGTTTTAGTTATAGACAAGGAAAGGAGCCATAAGGGTACAAAATAGTTTACAAGTGTACCGTTTGTAATAATTAGGCTTTTACATTCAACGGTGAATGGCCTAATTTCATATTGCCAATCTGTCTTGATAGTTTTAGTGAAGTTTACTTGAGACGCGCATCGCTGTAGATTGCGAGATCCTCAAAGGTGCTGAATTAGTACCAACGGAAATCCCAGAGCGAAGTATCCCTGTGAATTGCTTTGGTAAATACAATGGTGCGGCTAACTAGGTATACTCAAGGCTGACAAATGACTGTGTTCGTGGCGTAAGTCGCACGTGGACAGTCTAATATATAAAGCAATGTACTGGTTTAAATGGGGAAGTATCATCAGTAAAGACATGTATGTACCGGCTTCCGTATCAAATTGACCGTTTGATGCTAAAGAACGTGTCGTGTGTATTTTAAGATAAATGTGATATGCTCAGCGAAATTCTTCACAGCTATGAATAAATGCCTTTTTTATGTAATGAACCAAAAGCGCGAAATAATGTGCTGCAAAAGCGCGACAGAGGCGCGGGAATAAACACCTGTGTACTACTTCGTCGGAGTTTGTAAGTGTATTTTTGTTTATTTGAATTTAAAATTAGCGCTCTGTCATGTTTCTATGCTTGTGTTAACACAACGTGATATGCTATTGAATAAATTTAGCGTGTTACCTTGTTTTCACTTATCCAACACTGGTTTATTCAGTCACGAGTGTTCTTTTTTTTGCAATATAAGGTACTGCGATGCTAATTTACTATTTTCCACTTCTCATGATAATGCCTCATGATACTGCTGATGCTGTTGCTTCACCACCTCATGGTTTTTTTTTGCGGTGCCTTTGCCCTTTTATTTACAATGTGTAGGCAACTGTCACTGTGCAATACTTTTTTTATTTCTTCGTTATGTGCAGTAAATTTTATTGTAAACGCACCAAACTGCGCTTTTCCGAGGTGGGTGCTAGTCCAGCTGCTTTTCAGCTTTCACTAGTGTCTCCCTCATCTTCCTGATGTAAAACAAGGAACCTATAATAATAATAATAATAATAATAATAATAATAATAATAATAATAATAATAATAATAATCAATGCATTTTGTTGAAATTTTATAAGGTAGTTATACATGGCCATTATTCACACTGTCAATGAATCTTCCGCGCCATGCAGTACTCGCGTAATAAATAGGCAAAATTTAGGGTCAAGTTGTGTACGTAGTTTTGTTTCCAGCGTCTACAGCTCGAGTCATCCGTGGTTGTCCTGTAATGGTTAGAGCGCTTTTTTGCTGGTCCAACGGTTAAGAGATTGAATCTCGACCGTAGCGGTCACGTTTCGGTAGAGACAAGAGGATTGAGGTTCACGCGCTTAGATTTAGGTACAATTAGGTTAAGGAAGTCTGCCTGCCTTTTGTTTTATTTTTATTTAACTTTCTTTCCGTTATATTATTTGATTGATGGGTCACCGAGAGTAGGTGTTTTTACGGTGCTGTGACCTTTCACTTTGTTTGTTCTGGTTACTAACCTTTTGATCACGTTTTGGCGCTTCGCGGATGTTTCAGTTTGTCCGCATGTTGTTGCAATTGCAGTTTTGCTGATTTCATAGTGTTGTGGCCTTCTGTGTTGTTCTTGTTCATGGTCAATTGACCATGATGTTCATGGTCAATGTTCGCTTTTAATGTGTTCGCTTTTCATCTTTCGCCCTCGTAAATGCGCCGATTCAGTGTTACCGTGCACTAAAGGTAGAAAAAAAAATCATGGCGGAAAGGTCGTATGCGCCGGCTAACGGCGCTAATCGTTCTTCCTACCAGCGTCGACAGAGCGAAACCTCATGCGGGCACGTAAGGTAAAGGTAACAAGAGGCACTGACAGGGGCGCAAAGCCAGCGCGTCGTGTCTTGCCTAGCAAAAAGCGTGTGCAGTGTCTGACGTCAATGCCGCATACAAAAGGACAACCGTATAGCGTAGGAGCTCGGCACCCCTGTTTTTTTTTTCTTCCAGCGCGTTCACACTCTATGGGGACTGCACCCCGAAGATAGCAGTGTAGCCATAGTCTGAATACCAATGTGTTCCTAGTTCCGGGTGCATACGCAATGAGGGATACATTGCACACGCTAACGTGTACAGGTAGACACTGACGCCGGCCTAACACCAATGCATTTACGGCAACGGGGATGGTCGCGCTGCCGTTCCATGGAAAAAAGTGCAAAACAACCCGTAACATCCGAGCATCGCAACGTGCCGCGAAGCTCCATGAATACTTGTTGATTGTCTTCACTGAAGACGTGGCTACAAATTCTATTTGGCCTTGCGATGTACGAAAGATCCTTGACCCGAGAAGAATCACAGCAGTTCACCATTATTACTGGCCCGAGCATGGAGGGACGCGGTTCTTCCGCTTCCATCTGCCCCTACTCGAGTATTCACTTTGACTTCACTGTACCGAACATATCTACCAAATAATAAAATTTCCATAAAATCGGTGGTTCTGGTTCAAGTTTTGTTACCTGTCATGTGGGAACGTAAGTTTTTAGGGGTGAAGCTCCTTAAAGCGGCACCCGTTTGTCCCTCGTAGTCGTAGTTGTAGTGTGTAACAAGTGTTACATTTTGACCTGCAAGGTGGTGCCGGTGGGAGACTTCTCCTGTGCTTTGTTGAAAAATAAAAAGTTCGCGGCGTGCGCTTTAACTAAAAGCCGAATGCTCCTATCTCTCATTCCTCACTAGCAGCCATTGGCATGTTCCAGTAGGAAACGTTAGTAGAAGTAGAAGTGTTAAAAGCCGACTTCTTCTGTCTCTCATTCCCAGTAGCAGCCATTGTTTACCTCCAAGGTTGTGCCTGGTGAAATTTCTCCTGTGCGTGATTAAACAATAAAGATTTTTTGTTCAAAACGCCGTTGATCGATGAAATAAACCAACGAAAGGCGCAAGATGTTTTCTAAAAGCAAAAAGAAAGGCGCCAGATGTTTTGAAAGCAAAACAAAAAGAAGGCGCCAGCTGCTTAACGAAAGACGCCAGGTGTTTTTTATCGGGCAAATTAACGGAAGAAAATCTCACGGTATTACTTCCAGGTGCTTCGCCCAATCTCATCATCATTCACCTCGTGGATCTGCCGTCATTTTTTTTTAAACCACATAACTACGAGAACAAAGATTTAGGCAGTTTCGCCCATTAATGTTGTACCTGATGAATGTGTCGAGCTTTGCAGCCTTTGTTATTTCTCTTCACGCTTTCTCTGCTCATCTCTTCCTATCTACTTTTTTTTCTCGATGCTGTAAGCCTTCTTTTCATATTGATTTCTGTTTCGTCCTCTTTCTTCATTTTCCGATCTTTTTTTTTTCTTTCTTTCTATCTCTCTTTATTTATCTCTTGCTTACTTTTTTTCTATTTTTATATATCGTACTGTCTGCGTCGCATCAAGCTTTCACAGCATACGACAATCCAAGCACCCAAAGTGCTGCACTATAAATGATCAGATTTATTTGAAGGAACAAATTTAAAATGCACATGATTTCCTGGAGAGAAATTTAGATACTTGTAGCACTTACGAAACAGATATCAACCACGCAGATTTGTCTGTGTGTTATCTATGATCCACGTCTGATATACGTCGAAATACGAACCTAACGGTTCAATCGAAATTGGTGTACGCATGCTCCATACGGGATCTAACCAATGTCATTGACATTCAAACTTTCGAAGATATTGAGATTCAAGCAGCATGTTTCATCTCATCGAGTTATTCACGTCGTAACAATTATTCTACGAATCTGCCAAGACAGACGAACGCAGAAAAGTGCACGTTACTACCAGGCACCTGAGCGAATGATTACAATGGCCCAAAGAATTATTGTGTTAGTTTATTCCTGCAGAAAGGAAGCTTTCTTGCAATACTGCCTCCCATCACTATTTGCGATTGTTTTCTTCTAACGCACTTGTGTTATGCCGGCAAAGCACGCTTTACAGGGACACTTTCCTGCGCCTTGTGGCACTTGATTATTAAAGGGGCCCTGAAACACTCTTTCAAGCAACCATGGAATTATTTCACAGCAAGAGCTTATTGCCTCACTAATTCCACGCCGCAAAACTTTTAAGAAACCTTCAATGCGAGAGAAGTTACACAAAAAATGGCAGCATATCCACGGAGTGATTGATGGAGAGGGGGGCGAAGCATCCGTCCGTCCATGCGTGTGTCTGTGTGGCCGCGCGTGTGTCCTACCGCTCGTCCGCGCGTGCGTCTGTTTGAGCGTCCGCACGTCCATCTGTGCGTCCGTCCCTGCGTTCGTCCATGCATGCACTCGTGCGTCCGTCCATGCTTCCATCCTTCCGTGCAGCCATCCGTGCGTCCGTCCATGCATCTGTCTGTGTGTTCGTTCGTCCACCTATTCAACACTCCAAGTTCCACCATCTCGCATCTTTTCATCACATATTCCTCATATAGAAGAACCACCATCCAGAGGACATTCCAAGGACTGAACGAGAGGAGGCACACGCACACTTTCTTACGGCTTGCGCTTCGTGTCTACTTCCCACCTTTAACCACCTCGAGTTCATGGTATATACTAGTTCACTGTATTTATGGCACTGCGGCCCAACGCTCCCTAAACCTTTCTAAAACCTAGGAGGTTACGCCCAGCGAGTATAACATAGCAACCCTTTCTTGTCTTCTGTGCGTTGTTGATCAATAAAAAATTCGCAGCGTGCGCGTTAACTAAAAGCCGAATTCTCCTGTCTCTCATTTCCCCTTAGCAGCCATTGGTATGTACATTGAGCACTATCTTTTATTGTTCAACAACGCACAGAAGAAATCTCTCACCAGCACCACCTTGGAGGTCAAAATGTAAGACTGGTTACACACTACGACTACTACTATCACTACGATGGACGAACGGGTGCCGCTATCAGGAGCTTCGCCCTTTTCATTTTCAAAAGTTCAATCATGCACATTGATAACAGTGTATAATGATGTCGCGAGAGCCTTCTGGCACAGTCTCTGTTCACCATTTAATTGCCCCTCTAATGGGCACTCTGCTAGTATAGATATGAGTTTCGAGACGTCCAGGTGACCTCGATTGATGTAACCAAACAAAGAGGTACTCGCCAATAAACATTCCCTTCGCCCCTAATTTGTCGCATACTGCAATTGCACTTTCTCTTCTCTCGTCCCGACGAAAGCGCAGGAAGCTAAGCAGGGAGGAAGGGCAGGGGCAAAGAAAAATATCACGCACGCATCGTAACCTTGAGCACTTTTTTTCTTCTTTTTTTTCTTCTTCGTACGCGCGGTTTTCTTAGTATGATTGCGCGCGCACGCGTGGAAAGGTTGCGGCCTCCCGAGGCGATCTCTGTATGCGCGCCATGTTTAAATTTTCGAATGATTTTTGAGTGGCTTCCGTGATTTGTCGAGATAAGAGAAAGCAATTTTCAGCTAATTTTCATAATTTATTATGAATTCCAGGCCGCATGCTGCGCCATAATATTTGGCTCGCGTGTTGTCGAGAGCCTCTACTACCGATCTGCAGCGTTTGCTGACCATACTAAAAACGTATTGCAGGGCTACATTAAAGCCATGTAAAAAAACAAAATTGCAACGTATCCACGGAGGGAATGATTATGAGTGGGGTGAAGCGTCCGTCTATCTGTCCGTTCGTTCGTGCGTTTAAATCGATGCATAGACAGACGGATGGACGGACGGAAGCACAGACAG
The DNA here is from genome assembly GCA_013436015.1 of Rhipicephalus annulatus. NCBI lineage: Eukaryota > Metazoa > Arthropoda > Arachnida > Ixodida > Ixodidae > Rhipicephalus > Rhipicephalus annulatus. Next base: position 168,866 of record WOVY01004898.1, read on the forward strand.
ATGGACAGAAGCATGTATGGACTCACGGACCTACTCACAGAGGGACATATGGACGGATGGAAGCACGGGCGGAGGAAGCATGGACGGACGGAAGCAAAAACGGATGGATGAACAGAAGCATGGACAGACTCATGGACGGGTGCATGGAGAGAAGCGCGGACGGAAGCGCAGATAGATGGACAGACGGGCGAACGGACGGACAGATGGACGGTTGCTTCATCCTACTCATCACTCTTCACTCCATGGATATGTTGTGAAAACCACTAACGTAATGTCATAATATTCCCAAATACATATACACTCAGTGCCTTCCAATGAGCAACTCAAACGCTAGAGGCGGCTACATAGAGAAGGCAACGATCCAAGGCGTCAGAAGCTTCACCATTAATTAGGGAAACCCACTCCAGGATCTACTGGCACCTGTCACGTTGAGTTCTTTTTTTTTATATAACACAAAGTAGTGTTCGGGAAAAGCATGTTTTGATGAAATGGTGTTACAATTTTCGCAGCCTTTGGCTTTGCACCGAAGCGTAGTGAGGTAGAGAAATGCATGCCTGAGAGTAGTGAGTACTGTGTTTGTTTAGTTTGAGCGTTGCAAAGTACTGCGAGGGAAGCACACTTTACAGGACATCGTTCTGAATTTTCCCGCTGATTATCGCTATTGTCGAAACTCAGGAGGGGGGGGGGGGGTGTCAGAGTTCTTTATTTGTATATTTTGTAATTTTCTTTACCGGAGGAGCACGTGCGACAAGTAAGGTCCTTCGGGAGGGCGGAGTGACAAGGAGGTAAACACACTATGTTATCCAACCCTCCCAACGGCTTTTATTTCATGTGAAAATTGCATAAAATTACCCCAAATGCTACTAAGTCGGGCGAGGCTTGATGCAGCAGACCTCATGAGCCAGTTAGAGGTTTTCTGGCTAACCATCTGTACCACAATTACCAGTTCTGGTTATAATAGGCAATTTAGGATTCTTTTTTTTTTCGCCAAAGGGTTCGCAGCATCTTTCAGCTGATTGTACCCTTTATTCGACCTATATGTGTTTCCCTGGCCAATGTATTTCTTTTCGTGTTCTTAGCATTCACGAATATCGCATTTGTCGACGACTTTGAGGAGTTGCGTGTTGAGGTGTAACATACGGGTGGGGGGGGGGGGGGGCAATCAGCAAGTCACGTTAATTATTCAAAGACAAACGTGGATTCACCCGAATGGAGGCTATCCTTGAGAAAATATTCAGAAGTAGCTATGTGCTATCAAACAATGTTACGTGCATGGTCGCTGTACAAAATAATAAGTGATATTTCCAACTTCGCTTAAGGTTTACGCAACATTTTTTTGTCATATCTAAAAATGCTTTGAGCAATAGAAAAAATTATTAACCCTCCCCTGGCTTTTTGGCTTCATTTATTACGAATATTTACTTGTTTGCTCGGTAACACATGGCAACTTCGATTTGTACAGAATGCTTGGGTGGTGGTTGGGGCCTGGCGAGTTTATTTTCAATTCTACGATACGCCGTCATCCTTGACATTAACGGCTCTGCTCTAGAACACGTGTTTGTACGAAAACGTTATCGCTCTTTGAATACCGCTCATAAACCCGAGAAAATTGAACAACGTTGCTCGACCCAAAAGGCCCTTATTATGTTTGTCAGAGTCTCCACTTTTTACTGGGTATGTGCTGACACAAAGCAAAAATAAGGGGGATCAGCAATCAACGCTAAAGCAGGCCACGTTGTATGTCATTTTGTCGCTATAATAGCTAGGCCACACGTGGCTCAAGGTTCAGACTCGCACCGTAGAGAAGTGTACTTGAAATAAATCTATCCTAGATACTTGCAGTGTTCGTTGAAAAGAAATTTTAATTTTTCACTGCGTTTGGCATCATTTATATCAGTTTCATTTTAAACAATCGTGTAAATGATATAAGCTGTTTTAAAGTTGTTTTATTTATACACGGAGTTTTTATTTGACGTCCAGGTAATTTTTAAATGCTTCAAACCTAATCATGCATCACATTTTATGAGTCACGTCACCTCACATTTTACTGTCACAGCACAGCTGCGTGTTCTGAGAATGCTTCTTGTAAAATAATTGTGCTTCACTAGCTTTGAAATTTCTGTTCAGGTTACTATAGTACGTTAACTCAATCTATACACTGTTAGGTGACTTGTTTAACAACGTCACCAAACGTTGCAGCGTGGCAGGATTTTCAGTGAAAGCTTCTTCGGGAATGTTTTGTTTTTTTATTTCTTTTAACTTTTTGTTCAGGTTCCTCCAAAAACCTCAATTTAATGTACTCACTGGGTAGTGACGCATCACAACCACTACGTTCTCACTTTTTGTATTGTATTGTATTTTGTATTGTCTTTTTTTTTCCTTTCCCGCAAAGCTGCGCCTATAAGCCCTTTCTGCTCTCACTAAACTCTTTTCACGATTGTAAAAATAGCTTCACTGCGATACAGTTCGTGCCACTAGTGGCGGGTAATCGCATGCGGGAACAGCGTGTTCAAACGCAATTTGATTGCTCCATAATTCCGCATATACAGACGCACTTTTTCTTGGCATGAATTCGAATATTGGAAAAATACTATTATGTGCAACTAGGACCTCCTCTCTACCCTAAGGCCGTCAGAGGCCACCATCAGTAGGGGGAATATGCAGCGCTGGGAAGCATACTCGCTTACTTTTTTCCTAACAGAGAAGCGTGTAGGCGTTCTTATATTGACTTCTGTAAGACATCTCGACGCCGCTTCCCTGGTCTTAATGTTAAGCCAGTGTTTTCTTAATTTCGCATAATGCGACGTGCATCAATAAGGCTATGAAACATCAGAGGCGCTAACCCAACCATTTTCATGCATCTAGCGTAGTACTGTTAATTTAGTTGTTAAATATTCAAAACAAAAACACCAACAATCCGATACGGCGGTGCTCAAACGCGTCTGTAAAATAGTCTACACGCCAGAGAGTTTTCTGTTCGATAACGAGAGTATCCCTTTCTCGTTTTTTTTTCTTAAAACAACCGGTGAAAGCTGGGTTTGTATTCTCGCCCCGCCACGGTGGTCTAGTGGCTAAGTTACTCGTCTGCTGACCCGCAGGTCGCGGGATCAAGTCCCGGTTGTGGCGGCTGCATTTCTAATGGAGGCGGAAAAGTTGTAGGCCCATGTACTCAGATTTGGGTGCACGTTAAAGAACCCCAGATGGTCGAAATTTCCGCAGCCCCACCACTACGGCGTCTCTCATAATCATATGGTGCTTTTGGGACGTTAAACCCCACAAATCAATAAATCAAATCAAATCAACGGGATTGTATTCTCGATTTATAAACTCTATCTCCTATCATTCCCGTTAGATTCGTGCCCGACTCGACAAGGGAACCAAAGTGCCGTGCAAGCGGTCTTCGAAAAACCTCTTTATACCTGCGAAATGGGTCGCAGCCACAAACCTGACAAGGCCTCGCAGAGCAGCTTCTTAATAGACATACCGCAAACCGCGTAGATTATACTGTTTTTACAGTCGCCGCCGCATTTCCGCAAAGCGATATGTCGATAAAACGCCCATTTCCCTTTGTTCGCTGCTGAAATGGTCATCGATTTTCCTTTGTTTGTAGTATCGACCCTCGCAAAAGCAGCCATTTCATTTTCCTGGGTAGCGATAAGCGGAGCACGCCTAGCGTGGCCCTTATCGAAAACCACGGCGAGTACAGAGAGTCGTTACATTCTCAAAAAGATATCGAAAGAAACACGCAAATTCCACGTCGCGATTTAGGCCGACCGTTTCCTTTCGTGCCACCTACTTTCGCGGCCGCTCGTAACGAGGGATATTCCACGAAATAATTTAGAGCAACAATAGTTTCAAAGCGTTCTAAGCGTTATTACTGTATAGCACACATCGGAAGCAATTAACAGCGGACTTCAAATGGAAACCGCTGGGGTCTTTGTTTCTCTCGTTTAGCTCGCGCACTTATCGTCTTAGGGCTGCCTTCTGCTGAGACGGCCTACGTGCCACACTCTAGGGGCCTGCAATTATGTGTGGCAGTAATAACCGCTTCTTAGTAATTACCTCTACCGCCAGGCTTTATGCCGCGGGCATTCTTAAAGCTGCGGCAGTCGTGAGCCGTAATATTCGGAGCTCTCTGCAAAACTGGGTTCCAGAGACACTCGATTTTTGCCGACGTCTGCTGGCGAATTTGCATTGAATATTAACGCCGTGAAGCGAGCGGTGCGGGCCAAATACGTTGTTTCTTTAATGGCACGGAGTCTTATTTGAAAGAATGCACGCATAATTTCCCTTTGCATACAATCTTCTTTTTTCGCCTTCATCCCGTTTAAGGGTTATTGCTTTCGCTGGTCGTTCGGCTGCGATGATAAGAAATTTTAATTTGTCATTAAGGTTTCAGTAATAATCATGGTTCCCTTCGTTAGATGCATCGCCCATCTTGAGGGCACTTGTTATTAACGGTGAAGCATTTCTAGCGAACCTGAGGCACTCTGATCGTATCTATCTATCTATCTATCTATCTATCTATCTATCTATCTATCTATCTATCTATCTATCTATCTATCTATCTATCTATCTATCTTCGTGCCGAAATTCATAGATCTTAGTACTAGTTCTTTGTATGCTATATATTGACTCTTCTCTTGCTACATAAATGTCATTGAGCCTCTCCCCAATCCTGTGCGTAGTTATTATTACCACTACTCGCTCATTCACACTTCACAAGTATGATATTTATTAGTTACCTTTCGGTAATAGATAAGATGTAATGTGTTTCTATGATTATTAAAATATGCTATCTCAACACTACCACACTAAGAGAACAGCGAAACAAAAAAAGAAACAAAGAACAGCTCAGGACAGATGAACAAGTGCTTGTGGATGTAGAAAACTGAGCTTTGGATGTGAAAGGGGCGAGTTTTATTTACTTTTTTTAAAAGCCAAGAAGGTATCGTGATATCGAAAAAAATGTAAAAGAAATTATATATTCTGTTTTGTCAGTCGATCGCTTATAGAAAAAAACTCTTGACGAAAACAAATTTATTATGAAAGATTGGTATTAGCTTGTGTTTGGACGTAATGTCCGTGCTATCAACTTGGCGAGGCGCATTTTTATGCTAGAGCAAATGTCTCTACCCACTCCTTCACAACCAGGTTTAAACAACCCTGCAGAACTAATTAAGCCTAACACCTACCCACATTGGCTTATCAAAATACTCGTTTGGAATCAAACATGAGTGGTCAGAGGGTTTGTTTTCGTAAGACAAAAATTTCCTTGAAATTCTTACGTGAACAAAACAGTTGTCGCTTCGTGCACTACGGTGCGTTATGATCGAAACAACGAACTCAGCCTACTCGGCAAGTTTTTGGGCGTCGCCCACGAATAGCCTACCTGATACCCGTTCTTTCATTTAGCCGTCAATCAAGCCACTGTTCACCCTTTAATTATTCATTGTATAAACACTGACGCTAAGTGAATAAGTGTTAATAATGAGGTAGAAGATATGCAGGCTTTTCAAAGGGTGTGGTGTAATTGTTTCATAAAGAGCCACTTTATGGCGAGCAGGTAGTGAGGAATTAAAGAAAAAATGCCCATCGCTGTCATTTTTTTCGTTAATATCGAGAAGAGCGTCAAGAATCGAATGAGTCTGTACATTTTATCATTTTAAAGATCTTTGCAGTGGTGCGATTGTTAAATTTATTCTTATCGCGCCCTTCAGAGTCCACCGTTCCTATTTACCGTAGGCCCGGTGTTCTCATTATTTCGTTTTGTTTATTTGGACTGCATATTTATTGAGTTCACGCAGTTTTTTTTTTCTATCTCCGATCAAGCAACTATGGCACGCGTGGGCGCTGGTTTAAAACAGAGAAGAGAGCGAGTACACGTTCATGGCCTACGCAGTGCGTAAAAATTGACAGCATGCCCACGAAGTGAATATTGATGAGTGAGGCGAAGCACTGAAGGATTTGATCACTAAACCATGAACTATCCACGAATATCGCCCACTGCATCATCAAAGACGTGACAAACACTGTATGTATTTATAAAACAATTTTTATTATTCGTAGCTATACGTCGCTTCATTCCTCGTTAATTTTAATGGCTTTATGGTCAATGGAAAAATGCATCGGTGATGGGGCGTCGTAAGATGTTTGCAAAGGTGGAACTGTAGGCGGTAACGTAAAAACAAGGAATTGACACAGTGGGACAATGTATGTTTCCTTAACGCGCACCTAAATACAAGTATAAGACCATCTTGCATTTCGTATTGACTACATCTCAACAGTATTTGCTTTATGGTCGGTGATGGGGCTTAGTGGGACGTTTGCAAGGACGAAGCAGTGGGCAGTTGGCAAAGGTGGAACTGTTGTCAGGTGGTCACGTACATACATACATACATACATACATACATACATACATACATACATACATACATACATACATACATACATACATACATACATACATACATACATACATACATACATACATACATACATAAAAGTATCAATGAATAAAATAAAATAATACACTCGCGACTAAGGAAAGGCGGCCGCAAAATCTGTGACTTCATTGAGATCCGGTACGGGAAGGACATCGAGCACTCACTGGTCGTTACCACCAAGGCACGGTTTTTTATTCGTTTCGCTTTTTGTCTTGCATGGTTCTTCGACCTACCAAACCTCCCCTGACGTCGAGCCAGACCGATTTCGATTACCCTACTGCCGTAAAACGTGCACCCATCCATATAGTTGGCGTTCCCTGCATACCCGTTTTCTATCTGGCCCCTCCGTCCGAAAAGAAACTATTTATCAGCTGCACAGGCCAGACCTGCACTGGAGCTATCGCTCTCGCCCTTCTTTTTCCGTTGTTTTTTTTTTGTTTGACCATATGCATGTCATGCTATCTCGATGAACCAGACGCGACAGTAACGACCCCCCCCCCCCCACCTTTCTGTGCCCGAATATCTCGCCTGTAGCGCACCGAACAAACTATGTCAACTGTACGTTATAGCCACAACAATCACCCTTGGAGCGTCCTATTTCGCCAACCGAATGTGACAGGTCGTTAGTTTGGGTAATCGTTGAAGGGCCGCTAGTTTTCAGTCACTTTGGTTGCTACCCAACATGGGAGCTATATTCATATATTTATAAACGTGTGTTTTTGCGTGTGTGCGTTCATACGTAGGTGTTTTTAGAACTATCGCTTTAGATCCAAAGCACCATGCAGCCGAGAACCTATTGCTCCGTTTAGGCTCCCGAAAAAAGAAAACAGTTTCAATATCAGCGTACCGCTGAAGATTACATTACGAAGCAGCGGCGGTATGACGGCGCTGATGTTTAGACAGGGTCATTTTCAGTTCTAAACACAAGTTTCGAAATCTCGCGATAGTGTGTGCGCTCTGGAAATTCCCTATCTTTACCGACCAAAAACTTGTCCGTATTCAGAACAAAAAGAACAACTACGCTGACATACACACACACGGGCAGACCGTAAACGATTCCTCCGGGTAAGACCCAGAAATGTCCCTATTCCTGGATTGTTCTTCCTTTGGTCGTTGTGTATCTATCTCAACTTTATAGGAGTGATTGCTCGTGCATTACTGGGACCACAGCTTAAGTGATAAGGGCAGAAAGAGCTGCGATAGCGTTCTCCGTACACAACAACAGCTTAAAAAAAGAAAAGGCATTTCATTGCGTGAGATGCACGTCACCAGTCCAGGATTACGAGGCGATCGTCGCCAAAAGCCGTAGAAGCAAAAACAACCAAATCAGCTAGAAGTCTAAATAAAACGGTTTGATTGCCTGGAATGGGGAAGAGGGAAGAGGTCCCCATTCGGGAGCGCTGGAAACGCAAAGTCGGAACAAGTAGGAGACACGAAAAAAATTAAGAAAAAAAAGAGATGTTGCGAGCTTATAACAAGGCTGGGAAAAGCTGTGCTTGCGGAAACCCCCTGATGCAATGGTCGTGCTGGCGCGACCGATCCAAATCCCCAGACCGAAATCAACCGCGTCGGAAACAGTGATATATCAGGCTGCTTGGTGTACACACCACTGGCTTGACATCTCCTTCTTTCTGTCTCTTATTTAATTTTTTTCTTTCTTACTTTATCTCTCTCTCTCTGTCTTGTTGTCTTTCTCTCTCGGAACACTTCTGCTCTTGGAGGCAACAATCACATTCTTCTCTCTTTTTTTGTCTTTTTTTGTTTCTCTTTCAGAACACTTTGGTTCCTATAGGCATCAATGACTTTTTCTTTCATTCCCTCTTTCATTCCTTCTTTCTTCAAGCGATCAACCAAGCTTTTTTTTTTCTTTTCTCATTATCGATGGGGAAGACAACGACGCTTTTTGCATTGTATTTTTAACCAAAGAGTTTCTCTACGGAATTTTATGACGGCAGTGACGGCACGGTTCGCGACAAACCCGGCGTAGGCGAATGTTCAAGAGAGCGGGTTTAAGCCAAACTCGGCGCTGGAGAGTGTACAGACGTCAGGGCCTGAACAAACACGTTCCAGTCAAGCGGGTATTTGAATGGTCCGTTTCCCAGCTACAGATGCTCTCTTGATCGCTGGGTTGTCGGCAAACAGCCGTTTTGCAGCACGCCAATTGTCATTTCTCGTTGGCGCCTCTAATT
>WOVY01004898.1:182500-372392 GCA_013436015.1 Rhipicephalus annulatus
GCCCCGGCCTGGACTTTATCTCGCGATCAGCGGGTCAGCAGCCGAGTGCCTTAGCCACTAGACTAATGTGGCGACGTTCTTTCATAACGTGCCTATCAACTAAAGTCACACTACTGATATCGGGCGCTTTACGTACCGACGGCACATTATGATTAGTCGAATGCTGCGGAAGTTTCAACCATCTTGTCATAGACCTCTCCATAATGTTTACTTCAAGAATCTCTTGCGTTGTGTAGTTCACGGATTCCCCTGGTCTTTGTGCTTAGACTTTAAACGTACTTGTCCGTTTGTTATTGTTGTGTATTCGGTTCTTCAGTTTTTTGAGCTTGCACGAAAGTAATTACTTCGCTTTAAGCCATTTGATTGAATATTTATGTCGCGACGCGCCTTCCACATTTTTGTGTAGAGTTGTACACATCGTGCCTAAGGGAGATAAGCAGTTCTCTGTATCTCTCACTATCAGAAAAGAGAGAAAAAAACTTTACTGATGTCCCTAAATCTTCGCTTTGGGGTGTGTTAGTGGCACCGCCACGTCAGCATTTGTGGGTCCAGGCTTTGATTGGTTGATTGATATGTGGGGTGTAACGTCCTAAAACCACCGTGTGATAACGAAAGGCGCCGTCGCGGAGGGCTCCGGAAATTCGGACCACCTGAGGTCCCTTAACAACCACTCAAATCTGAGCACACAGGCCTACAGCATTTTCGCCTCCATTGAAAAAGCAACCGCCGCAGCCGGGATTTGATCCCGTGACCGGCGGGTCAGCAATTCATCACTTCTTCACATTGCGTTTCCTCGGACATCCGAAGCAAATCTCAGAGCCTATGTAGAGAGTAGCGCAAGGTTTAGATCTGCTCTGCTAGGTGCCGTAGCATTCACCGCTGCTAACAAGAAAGCACCTCTCCTTTTACTGAACTTATTTGCTAAGTTTTAGACTGTCATCCTGACACTTAACTTTTCCATTTTTTTACGTAAGCATTTTCTCCAGTATCATATGTATTCAATTTCGCTGTTTACTACAACTAAAACTGTCAATTTTCAACCAGTCTTGTTTTCTTCTTTAAGCGCGTATTTGCCTAATCTGAAGTAAGCGCTCAAGAGGAAGTGGCTGCAAGAAAAGCAAGATGCCTATGAGATTACCCGAGAGCCCTATTGGAGTCTTGTACTTTATGAGTAATATTAACCGGTGTTTTCCGCGCCAGAAACACATTATAATTACGAGCAAAGCCATAGTGCAAGTCTCCGAGAAATGTCCACCGTCTGGTGCTGTTCACCGTGCAGTGACATCGGACAGCTGACGGGCCTCTAGCATGTTGGCTCCATTTAATTGCGGCCGCCGTGGCAGGATTCGAACCCTCGACCATCGGATTAGCAGCCGAGCACCGTCGCCGCAACGCCATGACGGCGGTGGTCTCGTTCTTCGAGGCCCAAGTTTGCATTATTTTTTTTTTCTGTAATTATGCGATTATAAATATTTATTCATTTACTTCTTCACTCTTCATTGATTCATTGGGTCACTCCTTGCATCTGCGAATGAAGTGAAGCGGCTAAGTATACGCATATTACGAATACAAGAATTGAGTCGCTCGCATTTGTGTACGTTATGTGTAAGCTAACGAACCCCAAGAGTCAGAAAAGCCGTCTCGGCAAACTTTGACGCTTCCGTTTGGACGCCGCCCGCAAAGCATTCCATCTTCATTACTCGCGGATGACGTGCTCGAGTGTGTAGGTTCCTGTCGGCGCGGGAATTTCGTACTTGTCAGTATGAAATATTCTCAAGTTCTGCATAATTTATGCGGGAAACGGAAACGCCAGACTGCAAAGACTGCACGTCACAACTTTTGTTGCTCGTCTTCACAAGAAAAAAAAACGTACTGAGGAAAAAACAAGAAAAGTGGATCAGCGTGTAATGAAGTGGTCGTTCTCAGGCAACGCCTCGTGAAAACAGCAACAACACATACTCCAAATCGCTCAAAGCGCATGTGTTAATGTGCTGTACAATAAGCCTGAAGTGCTCAGTGTTCTGTACTTGAATCGTCCTAGAGTCGCTTCGCTTCCGCTGTGCGCTTGAGTACTCCTCACCTTAAGTTTTGTGCCTGTTATAAAGATAAAAATTATTATTAAATTATCCCCATGTGCGCGTCTACTCTTCCATCTTAATCGCTAACCCATAAGCGCGTAATTAAGACGTCCACGCATCTAGTTAAGCGCACGTGCCGTCACTGCAGAGCTTGGTAACACCAACAGCAGCAAGAGACACGAAGAAAGTCTTTCGTGGGTGATAGCGTTCCACCCATAGCTTCATATTTGCAAGCCGATATGTACTCCTCATCCCCCACACTCAGGTAGACATCGATTTGGTGTTCGCTCTTCCCGAAATATGAAGTTGTGTGGCTGCTGGAGGCCTCTAGTGACTGCTTTAAAATCCGACACCTCATATCACAAGTGAGCAGTGCTTTTATAGGCGCACGGCTTGCCGTTGATCCAGAGGTAATAATACATTGCGTGATCACTCTAGAGGAGGGCAATACAGGCTTGAGTCGGGGCTATAGGAATGCTCAAGACCTGGCTCGAATAAGTGAGCAGGATACAATTAATATCATGCACACTTGTCATATGCCCTTCTTTCTTATCTGCAGAATATCATTGATATCATCATTATCTGTTTGTGTTTTTGTTCTTTAGCGCAAATAAATAATGCGCTCATTACAAAAAGTTTTTTTCTTTGACAAGAACGGGTTACTTCAACTATCTTATCATCACCATCACAGTCAAGATCATTATTATTATTACTATTATTATTATTATTAGTAGTAGTAGTAGTAGTAGTAGTAGTAGTGGTAGTATTCAACAAATGTCATCAATCAAGGGGGGCCCAACGTTTTTTGGACTCACCACGGGGCACGCACGTGTCGTTCTCTGGGAAGAAGAAGAGGGACAATTCGAGAAGTGTTAACGCCCGACTGGTTGCAAAGCAGACCTGAAGCAGCTGCCGTTGAACATGCAGCCGCATCCACTGGCTTCTATCATCGCAATAGTGAAAAGCCTCTGAATCGTTCGTGTAGAGCCGAGTGCGTCGATGTCAGTGTTTACGAGAGTTGTCTTCCGTGCACCAGTAGGCACGGAAGACAACTCTTTACAACTCTTTATTATGAAAAACGGAGATTTTTGCCGGCGTCTAAGTGACTACGAGTATACAGTGACCCGGACGCATTCATTCAAAGCGAGTACGTGTGTAGACCGAAGCGAACGCGTTAACACAGGCTCACACAACACGTGAACCCGCATCGTACACAGACGCGAGCGGACAAGCTTTCCCAAGCATGGAGATACACTGACGCACATAAACACAAGCGCGTCCCCGGTCAACACCAACGCGCAAACGTCGCGCCAATGCGCCTCCATTCTGCCCGCGTTGCTCGGCCGAGCAAGACAAGGAACAGATGCACCGCCTCCAATATCTCAAGGAATACTGCTGCTGTGACCTCGTATGGCCACGTTATCCCACGCAAGGAGTAACAAGAGAAAGAACGCGAGACGTTGTTCTTCTTCTTGGACGCGATACGAGTGGTAGCATAGGGGTACATGTACGAGTGCTTGTTTGCGCTGCGAGAGGAGTAGGTTCATTTTTCTTTTCCCCTTTCATCCCCTACCGCCGCTCCCCGGCTCTGTCCTCCCTCTTCGACGACGCTGGTCGAACGAGATTGCGTTCCGGTTAATCTACCCGCGTCTCTCCCTGGACCCTGTTCGGGTTACGTAACATTACCTTACTTGTATTTATTTTTGTGTCCCCCATCTCTCCGTCCATCCTTTTATCTTTCTGTGTCGGCTCCGTTTCCATATCTATTCGCAGGACGACCCGTAGTAGCCTTCGTACGTGCTGTCGTTGGTCCGGAATCTCAGCTACGCTTCGACCCGACGGCAATACCGATTCGTGATGGCTCTGTCCTACCCATCTTCCGCCTCTGACTCTGGACCGCTCCTTCTCTACCCCGCACCCTCTCTGACGTCTTGTATCTGCTGTGTAGTGTATGCAGCAGGCCCTGTCATCGCTTGCCCGACAGCCTGGTTAACCCGTGACGTATTGGATCCCCGATTTCGGTAGACATCTCCAGTTCTCGCCTTTTTCTTTTGTTATTTTTTATATTGCGGTGTCGTTTTTGTTCTTGTCATGTAGCCAGCTTACACGGCTCAAGGGAGAGCTGCGATAGACTAGGAAGAAATGATTGCGTTATAGTCTCGTTGCTAACCGCGTCTTCCGCAGTGAATCTTTTGACTTGTGGGAGTGGATCTTGGCTAGGTCTTACATTGACAGTGCGAGTTTGCTCTGGTGAAAGAAAAAAAGCGTTCCAGCTGTCTGACGAGAAGTGTTACTATACTGTACTTGTTGCATACCTTTTTACTCCTACTGTTCGGTCCGTAAGCGGACATTGCTTTTGTTCTGATGCTGGCTAGGCAGAAACGTTCTGTGGGTTTTGCTGTTTCTGACACACCTCTGCATATTTTTGTTTCACTGTCAAATGTCAGACTAAAGTGAATAAGTAAGACAGTTATACTATTGCTGTAGATTAGTTAATAAAGAGAAAAAGAAAGTGAGGAAATGCGCGCTGTGAATGCGATTATGTTCTGCGTAAAACCAGTAAAGATTCTCAAATAGGCATGCCTGCTTTGCGTAATGTTCCCAGTTTGATAGTGCATATATATGTTGCCTACGCGTTTTACGCTACTGTAGGGTACAGCGAAAAAAAGAAGCTTGATAGCACAGACTTCTTGTCTTTTTTCACGCCATGCAACTATTTATACATAGAGAAACTGCAAAAGAAGAAAACCGTGGGGTGGGTTTAGCAGCTCTGTTTCTTAGTGGTTTGTTTTAAAAGAAAAAAATATGTTCCTACGTGGTTAGTTCAGAAAAATAAAAAAACTAGATTATATTTAGGAGTTTGGTGCCTCTGTTTCTAGGTACAGCGACTGGTAGCTTCTCGTCGTCCTGCTTTCGCAAAACACCGCCGGAGTTGGAACGCATTGATATACCGCTCCGTATAAATGCTGCGTACAGAGAGATGGCGAGAGGAGACATCGAGTTTGAAGCACCCTTCTTCCCCCATTGCATCGCTCCCTCATACGCAACTCGCATTTGCGTGGCTAGTCTAGCCCATCTTCAGGCCATCTTTATAGTGGTCCCGCAGCGCTTAGGGAAGCTGCTGCGCCCGGCGCGCTATAGCCTGCTACCCCCACGCCAGCAGTTTCCTTTAATGCCCCTCGAGGACCCGTTAAGCGAGACATTGTCCGAAGTTGACGTCATCAGTGACGTCATTCGAGAGGACGAAAAAGCCCGCCGGCTTGAAGTTGGGAGGTGGAAGGGGTATATAAACGTACGCTCGTGGGCTGCCCTAAGAAGGGAATGCCTCGTCTCGCTGTGCTCTCTAAACAAGCGAAAGTAAAAAGAAAAAGAATAAAAAACCATCAATGTGCTTTTTGTGTTTTGTTGATTCGAAATATCTGGACTTAGGTCTTAATCGGAAATGATGGTTGTCGCCTCAAGAGAAGAGAAAAGAACAGAGTGAATCGAGGAACAAAGACGCAAAAGTACAGAGAGTTCGGTGAGTTGGTATGAATACATTTTATGAAGAATTCAGCGCGCACACAGTCGACGAGGACTTATGAAAAAAGAAAGACAAACGAACACGGCCGTGTCCGTTATTCTTATATCCTCCGGTCATTGTGCATTGTGTGCGTGATGAATATCCTCCCCTCCCCCAAAAAAAAACAACAACAAAAAACAAAAGGGTGCTAGAGACAAATGCAAGAAAACAAAATGTACATGGGCAGAGGACGTTGCGCGTAGGCAAGATGTAGGAGCTGTGGCCTCTCCCCCTCACACTCTCTCAGCAACCACGTGAAGGCACAGCGGCGCATAGCAACAGTCACCACCACAGCTGTGGTCTCTCCCCCTTGCGTTCTCTGATCAGTCGCATGATTGCTGAGAGGGTGTAAGAAAAAAACAAGAAATAAAGAAAAAGACGTGACATTGTCACTCTAGTGGCCACATGTTGTCGCCAAACATTGTAAATTTCGAAGTGTCCCTCAGTTTCTCCTACCTCTTCTACTTGTCCTGCTTGGACCGATTCTCGGTCTGCAGTACACATTATTCGAATAATATAAAGTTAAGCTGTAGTGCTGCGATCGTGATGGTCCATATGTGGGCTACTATTTTTGGCCGTATCATGTAGGGAAAAGAATATTAAAGAATAATTACACCAAGACGTAACGGAAGGTGGTGTAACACGTGGAGCAATTTCGATTATGATTTTTGTTGTGCTGGGCTATGTAGTAGTTGCTGTGCACATAATTTGACCAATAACGGTTAGGATAACCCGCATCGCTGTATTGTAGATCAAAATAAGTATATTGACAAGGTACTTAAACGATGAAGAGCTAATATTCTTATGAAGCTATGTGCTGTTAAAAATTGCCGTAGTCTTACGGTAAAATAACCTAGGACACTTAAGCCCTAGTTAGATGCAATCATTGTCAATGCCGTAGGTAGCTCAAGGCCAAACACAGTAGTAGTGCGTTTGGAGTTTTAATGCAGCAGCAGCGAAATGGCTGTGGTATGGGCGCTTTAGAATTGTAGAATACAACTGCATTGACCGAAGACCAATCACAGCGAACGATGCCACTTATCATGCTCCTTAACAAACTTCTGTAGAGACATGAGTTGAGAACCGCAGAGGCATGCTACAGAACGGGGCAATTATGGCGTTCGTCCGGTAGTAGTCTTATAAACGACTTCCGTAAATGTACGGACTTCCGTAAATGTACAGAGTTTTTTAACAGTATAGCTGATGAGTACCGTGGGGGAGTTGATAGTTCATAAAAATAATGAAGCACCCGCGTAAAGTCTATATATCGGAGTAGCACAAACTATGCATTTACCATTCAAGCACTTTTTGTACAGTTGTGCTCTAAATATTTGCGCCTCAGTGAAAAAAAAAAGCCGACTTCAACTTGCCTTTCGCACAGAACACTAAGCATCGTTTCTTGTCCACGCAGTTATGGTGGAGCAGTTCAGTTCACGTCGGGGTTGGGTGCGTTTCCCTAGCGGAAAAACACGCAAGTATAGTGTGTCGCCTTCAATCACACCCCAAAGTTTTTCGCTTCAGCGTTCTGCAGTCTTGCGTCGCCTCCCACAGCACATACAGCATACTCGCATCGACAGACTCGCTATAGTTTCGGGATTTCCAGTTTTGTGTCTGACTGGCAAAAATGAGCCAAGCAAGAGGTCTTTCGTAGTAGTGCTATAACCAAGCTTCTGAAAAGCCCGAAAAATAAAAGTGCTGAAAGGACACACAAACTTTCCTCGAGTATAATATGCGCTTTGCATAAATTTCCACTGGGCTATTTGGCACATGAGATCGAGAAAAGCCTAGGTGCCTAAGAACCACCAGTCCTGAAGAACGAGAATGGACAACGTGATGCCTTATTTCTTGTGATTTCTTCCCTTCGGTGGCGCTTAGGTATTTTGGGCTTTTGCGAACCAATATGCTTCCTTGAAAAGCGCGGGGTGGCTGAGTTTAATCTCACAAAAAAAAATGTGTATACGCTTGCGTGAATCACGTTTCATATCGCTTTGAAGTGCGTCGGAAGCATGAGCACCACACTACAAGGGAGTCTCAGATTTGTGCCACTTGGTTTCTTTACGTTAAGTTTGGATCAGTGTTCCTGCTATTTCTCTCTTTCTCTATCTTTCTCTGTATGTTTTGGAGTGTGCGTTAATGCATGTGTGCGTGTGTGACATTAACCCTCTTTTTTTTTGCTTCGGCAAGAGCTTGCTGGTGCGTCGTTGATGTGTTTGAGTTTGCGAGTGATGCGCAGGGTACATATGCGGGATTCACATATGAATAAGCAAAGACGTACCAAGGAGTAAAGACGTAACATGAAGAGGGATGGATAGGGCTGTCCTTCTCTGTACATGTATAGCATGTATAGAGATGCGAAGACCTAGCATGTACAAAGTTCTTATTTTAGCCGTTAGTATAGACATCTATCCGATTGCGCCACATACGCCTTTACATATCTCAGTGGGGCGATCGAAAAAGTGTCTTAATGTATACAGCTCTCCATGCCGCGGTGGTCTAGTGGCTAAGGTACTTTGCTGCTGACCCACTGGTCGGTGGATGGAATCCCGGCTGCCGAGGCGGCATTTTCGATGGAGGCGAGAATGCTGTAGGCCTGCGTGCTCAGATTTGGGTGCACCCTAAAGAAGCCCAGTTGGTCGACATTTTCGGAGTCATGCGTTACGGTGCCTCTCATAATATTATGGTGGTTTCGGGGCGTTAAACCCTAAATGTCAATCAATCAATCAATCAATCGATCAATCTACTACTTCTACTACCACTACTACTACTACTACTACTACTACTACTAATAATAATAATAATAATAATAATAATAATAATAATAATAATAATAATAATAATAATACTATCAATAATAATAGTGCCACGGTGGCAGCGGCAGCAGAAGGTGGTAGACTGTGACAGCATCTCTGTAAATTAGACGAAGGAAGCTGGCGGGAAAATGCCCACAGCTGGAGCGCCTGTTCATAGATCACAGCATCCCAGGAGTGGGCAGCTTTATCTCTTTAGCGCACCTTGCATTTCCTCACTCCTGCAGCTTGCGCCACCTGGCTGAAACACAGAAAGCTTTTCAACCTCGAAGAAAACCACATTCCTCCATTTTGCAGCCGCTGTCAACTCATTTGATTCTTGCTGTTTCTTGATGTCTATCTATTCATCTATCTGTCTTTCTTTAGTATTGTTTTTCGTACCTTTATCTTTGGTGCTGACGTCCCCTATCTCTATGTGCACTGCCTTCCCTTTCGCTGCTTCCTCAATTCTAGAGGCCGCTGGGTTCCATAAAACCCGCCTCTTATTTCTTCTTTCTAGTCCTCCCGTGCTCCGCATCCTTTGAGGACAATCCATCAACGCTTAGCGGCGCTGCTCAAGCATGCGCTATCTCAAAACATCTGTGCGCGCGCGCTATAGAACGTACGCGGACCCCTCGTTTTATTTGCCGCATGGGCGAACGCCACTTGGTGCCCCTTTTCCCACCCTCCACCCCATCAAGAAACCATGCTCCGTCTTGGTGAACTCAAGTTGCGTGCAGCACGTACTAGTCACTCCGCGAGTCATTATTCCATAATGGGCCCAAGCACGCGTTTTCGAGCGAGTCACCGGTTCGCAGCCCGCTTTATTTAAGTTACCTCTTTCAAGTTGGACGAGAGAGACAGAGAAATACTTGAAATTTAGGTATTTATTAGCTTTATTGAAATCATCAGGCTATCGAGCAATCTATAACGACAAGAACCTGTTGCTTTTGCGACAAGACTTTTTACGTTTTGTGAGCAATTTAAAAAAAAAAGGTCGCATGGTCCTAGCTCAAGTTGAGGCTAGGGCAAGTGCATTCATTTTGCATATTATCCTCGCGAGAATCGATGCTTGTGCAAGCTGGTTCATTGCGTATGCTGTCCTAGCTAGAAATGAGGCTTGTGCAAGGTGGTTCATTGTTCATTTGTCCTTGCTACGGTTGAAGCTTGTGCAGGTTGATTCATTGTGCGTGGTTCATTGTGCATGTCAAGTTGGTTCATTGTCCCGTGTGCATTAACATAAGACGACTGGAAGATTAAAGTCATCTTGTTTATTCTCAGTCGGTATACCGATCCCCAATAGGAAGCTTTCTGAACGTCACCTAGTTTTGCATGGTCTCCATGATCGGTCTACCTTTCACCAGTCGACCAAGTCAAATAGTGATTTCATCTTGTCATGTCTTGCTATAGGACGCCAAAGTGACGTCATAAGGGCGTCGTCACGTGACTCTTGCATCATTCTTTTTGATTTCGATGGTGAATTCTTGCTTTAGAGTTTTAATATAAGTATGCGATCACTGTGAAGACCCATAGCCACAGGCTGGTTTGGGTCCAAAAACAACATCTGATAGAGGCACTTCGTTTAAGCTCAACAATATGAAGGTATACAAAATCCAGAGAATGATCCATAAGGAAACAATAAAGCACATGAAATAACCACACTAAACAATAACCGCACAAAAGTAGAAAAGGAACTCCTTGAACATATTTTAACGCAGTGCACCACTACGCGGATACAAGAGAAGGAGGGACAAACCACAGCGCTGCCTTAGCGCTGGCAGTGCTGTCACCAACTGATCCAGCCTTCAGTCCTCCTACGTACATGCGATATATAAAATGAAAGTTTGTCACCAGATTAAACATGGCGTTCACAGATACGCTCACTCTCCTAAATAACGATCTTCTAGTGGTTTCGAAAATTTTGAAGAGCACCACTGAAGTAGCGAGAAAAGTCAGACAGACCCTCATGCAGTTCCGTAAGACCATTGGAGACGAAAGCATTCCAATGACCAGGAGGATGACCAGGAGGATGACCAGACTGTTTGCTTGCTCAGCTTCGCAACCATGTTAGAAATAAACTGAATTGAAGAAAAATCCATCTGTATTTTTTTTGTTCTTGAGTCGATCGCATTGCCCTCCTTCAAGAGCATTGCGCACCTGACGGGGTTTTCCACTCCCACTGGTCTGGCATGAACTCGAAGTGTTCTTCATCCTACATAGTTTTTTTTGCATTGCCTCCGTGATCGTCACTTTTGCCAAGCGATGATCACGGAGGCAACGTATCGTAGCTTTCTTTATGACTGAGCTATCACTGCCAACGTCATGATGACGTGTTGGGGTGTCTTCACATCGGGACGATGATATCGCGCATCACTCGTGCTCTCACCGATTGTAAGCTTTCGCGTTCAATGAGCTCTAAAGCGTTCGTCCTTAAAGAACCGCAGAGCTATGGGCTTTAAGCGTGACGCTAAGAGCTATGACACTGCACCCAACTACGCCCGCAACAAGTGCTTCCAACTGGCTGCACGCAATTCGATCAAAGGGTGCGGTGGGCGTAAAACAAACGGTTGCTCGAAAAGAAAATGGCAGCGGTGAGGGAGAGTGCGGAGAGAAACGCTAGTTGCTAGGACAAAAGATGGCGGCGGCGTGTGCCTCGACTAGGCTTGCTCGTGCAGTTGATGTATGCGTTACTCCGGTTCTCACGGGGTTCCCATCGCGAGAGGCTGCGCCAGCATTTCCGTCTTCCGCAACGCTGCGAAAAAGAACGTGTATATCAAGTGGGCATTCGTCGAAACAAAGAGAACCCTTCAACCAGCCATGTTCAGAGGTTTTCTTTCGTGTTCCCTTCAGTGTTGTGGACTCTGAAACTGCTGCATTCGCAGTAGCCTCTGTTACCACTTGTAAAGGCCTGTTGACGTTTCCCGTCCTTTTAAGATACGGTGGGTTGAGAAAGACGTTGCAACGATACTACAGTGGAGCTGCAAATATAGCAGTTGCTTGAATTGTGACCCGCCGTTTGCGACAGTCCTACGAGCTGAGAACCGTGTTACCTCCTTCGAACGAGTTATTACGTCCCATTACTAAAGTAGGGACACGACGTCAGCGGTACGTTGCAGCTCGCCACAATTTCTGCCTCCTTGATGGCCTCATCATGACATTACAAATTACTATTACTGTCATGACGTCACAATAATGGTGTTATCATGACATCGCGTAATAATGTTACTCGTTAAAAAAATCCTGTGCAGGTTTTTACTAAAAGGTGTTGTTGTGCTAGTTGGTTCATACTGAAAAAAATTGAAAGCGTGAGTGGCATAGTCGAAAAAAAAAAAGAGGACAGCATAGGGCGACAGGACGCCCTATCCTGTCCCCCTTTTTTTTTGTCTGTGTGGTCCGGGTCCTTATGAATTTTTGACCAAGATTGTACTATGCGTTCTCACATTCCTCAGTTTGTCGGTATCATCAAAGCGAGTTTCATTTGTATTGAGGAAAAGTTATATATTAGTATCATAACGTTTATCTTTTGTCGTTTCGGGAGCATGCTTGAGTAGTAAGTTCTTGCCAGGCAGATTCCAAGGAATATAAGACTCCACATTTTCGGAAGCAATCCTTAACAATTTCAGCTGTTTGCACATTAGCGTGCGTCCATGAGGGAGAACGACGTCTTTTCTCGATTATCCTTCGAGAAAGATTTTAACTAGGCTGTTTCTGCAGAGCATAATCGTGCAACCTGCTCGCATTTCTTCCCAAAGACCATGTCCGTGCATTGCACTGAACGTTTACACTGGAGATAATTAGCCAACAGGTGCTGCATCAGACCACTTCTCTCAATACGAGATTCAATGCAGACGTTCATGCAATATTCAGTAGGCACAAGGCCCTATTGTACCACTGTCTGCTGATGGTGGTTGTCGTATTTTTGCCAGGAAGCATTCTAATTGTTAATAAATGGGCTGGTTAGCTACTACTTTCATTTAAATGGGAAGGCAATGAATGGACAGGCATGTTGATTGCGTTAAATCGTAACGCATGTTACTGCATGGCAAAAGCGAGGTGTTCCTCCAAAAATCTTTGACGCTGATGTGAATAACGAATGATCATGTAAGTCGAAATGATTTTTTTTCTGCCTGGAACAGAATTATAATCTCTCGTTTCGCAGTACGCATCGAATCCTTTTGTTTCCGCAAAGGACATAGTTATAGTTTGCTCTGCATCTTTAATGTCCTTCTCCCCGGTGCGCCACTGCACATTTCTCTCACGCCCCCTCCGCCACTCACTGCATTGCCCGCCCATCTCCGGGTCACCTTTGTTACGTTGGCACCCTGAAACATTTCGCCTCGAAAAAATTTCAATTCCACAAACATTTTGTGTACGTCATCATGTTTTAGCCATTGTGAGACGCAACAGAATTGCGAAATACATAAAAACAAACAACAAAAGAACAAGACATGCATGCACTCAGTGCTGTTGTACTTTTACTGAAACCAAAAGAATAAATAAAAAAACAAGGCATGAACCACATGTCTGGTTTTTCTTTGTTTCTTTTGTGTCTTAGTGAGCTACAACAACAGGGAATACGTGCATGCCTTGTCCTTTTGTCGTCTTTTTTTCTTTCTTGTGTTTCAATAAGGCTAAAGCACTATGGGACACACTCATGCCTGGTTCTTTTCGGTGTTCATTTGTGTTTGTGTGAGCACAATAACATAGAGTACATATAGGTCTTGTTTTTTCTTTCATTTTTTGTTTGTATCACTTGGGGTGCATACGCATTTTCTACATACAAGAGATTTTCGTTTCTTGTGATCTTTTTTTTTTCGTTTCACTAAGCGTACAACAGCTTGGACAGCGTACATGCCTTGTTCTTTTCTTCACTGTTTTTTTTTTCTACGCCTGTTTGTTGTATACCAGTCCTGAGAACGTAACGAAGTGTAACGATGCACAAAAACGAATTAAACAAGAAACACAAAGTCTGTGTTTTTCGTGTCAATCGTCTTT
Source organism: Rhipicephalus annulatus (assembly GCA_013436015.1). NCBI lineage: Eukaryota > Metazoa > Arthropoda > Arachnida > Ixodida > Ixodidae > Rhipicephalus > Rhipicephalus annulatus. The sequence goes on from WOVY01004898.1 coordinate 195,922, forward strand.
GTGCATCCACGCCACGCACCTCTACATTGCAGTAAGCCATACCAACTAACTCCTGTAGAAGCAGATATTCGCTCTTTTCCTTGTTTGTACGTTTTTGTGTTCCCCACAACACTAGGTACATACCTTCCTTGTTGCTTTGTTTGCCGCTTTGTGTTGACTTGAGTCACAACTACACTGCTTTGTACCCTAGGGGAACGCGCAAAAGAACCAACAAAACAAGAAGGTGTAAAGGTACTCATTGCTGTCGTACTTTAATTAGACACAACATCCAAGCATTTGACACAACATCCAAGCAACTGTTGCATTCTAAAGTGAGACACAAATATTAAGACAGGACCAATGGATGCATGTACTCAGTGCTGTTGTAGCCCGATTAAGCACACAAATGAACAAAAATGAACAAAAGTACAATGTTCGTGTGCATTCCACGCTGTTGTATCTCAAGTTAAGCACGCACACACAAGACAAGGCCATGTCAAGGAGATAATGAGTTTTTTTTTTTTCAATTTCCTTTTTCTCATCATTTGCTCTCATATAGGCGTCGCCCACGGGCTGTGCTGCAGTAGCGAATTGATTACGCTTTTAAACTGTGCGGTGCGAATTCTCGGCTCCTATTCGAATTTCGTTTCTTCTCGCCAATGCACCTTCCTTGGCTTGTCTTTCTGTATCGAGTCGACGTTTTCTTTAGCACCCCCAATATCTGGCTCTCTCTATTTGTCTAGCGATTCAGTGGCCATTCATTCATTTGCTCTAGAGAAAAAAAAGAGTGAGTGACATTTTTCTCTTTCTCAATCTGTCGGGCGATTCATTTGCAATCTATTTAAATTGTGTATATCTGTCTAGCTTCTGACTGTAAGCCTTTCTGGCAATATATCTCTCGCTCTTTCTTCGTGCCCTGTGTTTTTTCGCGCGCACTCTCTTTCTACCTATCAAGCCATGCATTTGCAGTCTAACTTTTATGCATCTGTCTATGTATTTCTGCAAGTATTATCTATCTTGCAATCTCTCTCTCCCTCTCTCTCTATTTTCCTTTAATTACTTCGGGCATCGATCGCAACCGCGGAATGACGACGGCAAACCGTTTTGACTGTAAGTCTTTCTCGCGATCTCATTCTCTCTCTCTCTCTCTCTCTCTTTGTGCCCTGTGTTTTTTTCACTCTCTCTTTCTCTACCTATTTAGCCATTCATTTGCACTGTAACTTTTATACATCTGTCTATGTATTTCTGCACTTATTATCTACCTTGCCATCTCTCTCTCTCTCTGTTTTCCTTTAATTACTTAAGGTATCGATCACAACCGCAGAATGATGACGGCAAACCGCGCCTGGATTTGTTCCCTTTTCCATTAAGACATACGGCCTTTGAAGACTACAGCGCCAGTATTATTTCGATCAACTTGCTTAAATTCCTTTTCCGTCAGAAACAATAACAGCTGGACGTCGATTATTCGTTGAAGAAAGCAATATGAGATTACACTTTATAGTCAATTATTCATTTATCGTAGCAAATCTAAAATGACTCTCACACCCGGACAGCCGTCACAAAGCTGCCATCTTGGTGCTGCCCGAGTAAGAGAAGAAATGGGGCTTTTTTTACAAAGTCGATGTGGAAGATGGTGCTGTTTATGTCTCGACTTTTTGATGATTCCTCATCACACTTTCTCCTGGTAGATCGCCAACAATATTCGCGTTGTGTCCGCCGTGCTATAGAGCAGTGATTGAAGAGCTGGGCTGTTGACTCGCAGCTCGCGGTTTGAGTCCCAACCACGGTAGTCATATTTTTAAGAAAGTGAGAAGCTAGAGCCCCGTGCATTGTGCAATGCCACAGCAAAAAAAAAAAAACTTTACAATGCCAGAATTCCCAGAGCATTTCACTTCGTCATCTCCCGTTATCATATTTTGGTTTTCGCACTTTAAACCCCACTTATTATTGTCACTTATTCTCAATTCTCTCTTTCTTGTGGCTCACTTTGAGTCTGATGGGGACGTATTTCTCTTTTCATTGTGGTTGTGCTTTTCGACACGACTTCTTGACAGCACGAGCAATACCACCCTACTTTCTGGAGACAGATCAAATAAAAAATCACGTAGCAAAAAAAAAATTTAAAAACAGGAGGGTGTAAGAACCGACGTAAAGATGCAAGGAAAATTACAGCGATAGAGAACGCCGAAAGAATGAGGACTCTGATCTACATCTTCTTCATTAATCCAAGGGCAAAAAAAATCATTAGGGAAACCAACGACAGCGGAAGACAGTTGCGCAATACAACCAGACCACGGAAACCAAAGAATCATATACAAACTGATCACGCCGCCTTGTAGTGTAAAGGGAGATTCCTTTTTCTACTGTTTGGCTAACCTCGTCTACTTCCTTTTTGTCGCTTTCGCCAAGTCCCTGGTTCTTTCCTATCTCACCCTGGTTTCTCCCCGTCTCGTTTAACACGTTTTTTTTTCCTTTTGTTGTTTGCAGTCTGGCACCGCAGTTTTGCCTTCTTTTAACTCAGACACCACACGTCGAACGCTCCGCCATAGTGCTCAGAATGCCCTATACTGTAATTCCTTTCTTTATTTACGTTTTTTTTTAATTTTTTATTGGTGTACAGTACGAGCTCCTATGCAACTGCGAGATGTTTTATCTGGCAAACCTAAAGTAATACGTCAGTGCTCATTCAGTTTTTTGAAGAGCCAGTGAACAGGCTCCGACTTTTTTTTTTACGCCCTCTAAACAAGCTCGCGCATTTTTCCTGCGCGTGCCCAACCTCCCTCCTCGCGCAGTGACGTCAACATGGCAATTGGTGACGTTCACTTCATTGCTGTTTGTTGAGACCTGGTATAGACCAATCGACGAGCTGCGTGCAGCGTCGCGTCGCCCATCGCCGAGTTGACGTTACAGCACGTTGAAGGTGGTTGCTCACGCGCTGGAAAGATGTGCGAGCTTTTCCTGCGCGTTTCGAAGCCAATTGACTGGTCATTTAGAGATCGACCTCCAGGCTCACATAGTGCAATATCAACTGTGTACAGAAAAAAACTGGTGAACGATTTAGAGTACTTGGTATACTCTACTATAGAACAGCACTAGACCATCCCGTGGCCCTTACGACCAGATAAAGGACAGACAGATTAACTAGTAAGAAAGACTTTGGGTCCTTTCAGGCACTGTGCAGCACGACTCCCGCATTGTGAAGGAAATTCAGGAGCCCCCTGCTCCTCCTCTTGATTTTATGCACTCGTTTCCTACACAACAGCTTTCAGTGATTTTATAGAGAACTACGGCCGGCTTTAGGCTTATTAACCTGTACTGCAGAAGTGTACCTTTATACTTGATTAGGCGTGTGGATAATAACGTAATACTGTGTGGAGTTTCCCATGCCGAAACGGCGATATTATTATGAGAGACGCCGCAGCGAAGGGCTGCGGAAATTTCGACAATCTGGTGTGTTAGGTGCATTGGTATAGCATAGTACACAGGCCTCTACACTTTCACATCGCACGAAACGCGACCGCCATGGTCGAGATCAAACTTGCCGCCTTCAGACCAGGAGCCCAGAGCCATAACCGTTATGCCACTGCGACGGAGTAAGCCTATTACGGGATCACTTTCGCTGTGCACGGTGCAACTTTGAGCATACGTTTTTCAGGGTAACCGTGAAACGAGACCTATTAGGCGAAGGTAGTATTCACCGACGAGGTGAAAGAAAAGGCGTATTCTATTGGCAACTCGTTTCTATTGAACAATGTTGATGTAAAGCTGTCCTTATTTCAATGCGCTATCTTCTGTCTGCGTTGAGAAGATGGCCTTGCAAAACTTATTTAGACGCAAGACCGATTACTGCGGCCTCAGTGGTTCTGCAGTGACTGGATAACGGCTTGTTGGTGCATGGCTGAGGCAATAATGCTGAGGTGTAAAGAAGGTGCAAACACAGGACTTCTCTATCGATCGGCCAAGGTTAGCGACGTAGCAAGGTGGTGGCTACGCCACTGACCCACGAAATCAGAATGAACGATGAGCATTCAATGTATACTAGTGCGTATATATATATATATATATATAATGAGATCTAACAGACAATAATGCCAAGGAACGTATAGGGGAAGTTATTAGGCCCATTTTAATGTAAATGAGAAGAAAGAAAAGTGGGTGAAAAGATAACTTGCCGTGGGCAGGATCCGAACCTGCGGCCTTCGAATAACACGAATCTTTTCACCCACTTTTCTTTCTTCTCATTTACATTACAATTGGCCTAATAACTTCCCCTATACCTTCCTTGGCATTATTGTCTGTTAGATCTGATTAATATTGTGTAAAGTACGAAAAACGAGCCCTTAAGTATAGACTTGTTTCTCTTATATATATATATATATATATATATATATATATATATATATATATATATATAGAGAGAGAGAGAGAGAGAGAGAGAGAGAGAGAGAGATACAATGCCGTCTGTACTCGGCATAGTTGGGCGATCGAACGGATTGCGACCACAGAAGGCGAACAGTGGCTCACGCGTTTCGCGGAGACTGGAATACCGCCCACCACCGACGCGTCCACGGTTATTTTTCCCTAATGGCGAGAAAGAACAGGTTTTCCGGTTTTCCCTTTCTACCTCCCTTTTATCCCTCTTTACCTCGCCGATGAAATGTTGTTCTCCCTAGAGAAGGAGCGTCAAAAGAAAAAAAAACGAGAGTAATACTTTGGGGAAAAAAAGAAAGGACAAAGGGAAACGTACAGCCTCGTCTCCTCTAATGTGCGGCTTTGCGAGCGACGAACACGCAGATACATTCCCGAACGCCCTATTGATGCCTCGCCAGCTGTTTCTCTGAACGTTTTCGTCTTCTTTTACACTGGTCTCCCCGCCCTCTGTGTCTCTCTCCTTCCTGGCGATTATGGTCGTCCCCGAAACATGCAATCAGTGTCTGGTATCTATGCCTCACTGAAGTTGGAACATCGCTTTTGATCTGCTCTTATTTCCCACCGGGTTTATATTGGTACTGCCTTGTACTTGTTGCTTTACTTTTCTTGTATACACTTTTTACATTTTCCGCTCTTAGACAAGTTGCAACCGCCTACTTTCGATGCGTTTGTATTTGCGTTTGCGCAAGTTTGAACTTTTTTTTGTCGTTCCTAGGTTTGCGGGCGCATGTTCTTCAGTGCTGTATTTTTTGGGGTTGTATGTAAGGGTCACTGGAATGTCGTGCGTTTTCTCACGCTCTCGATTTATGTGTGTTATTGCTTGAACTCATCCGCGTTTCTGTGCTACCATTACCGTCCTGCTTTTAACCTCCTTCTTGCGTTTCTTTCCTCTCACTTTTATTTGTGTTCGCGCTGGTTTTGTTCCGTGTTCCTGTGTGTGTGTGTATGCATCTATCTACGGATTGCATTTCAGGAGGCGTATAACGCGTTGCCGGGGTGTCGAAGTTTCTTTCTTTTATCCTTGAATGTGTTCTTCGTTGTGTCTTTTTTATTGCTCACGGCAATCTGTGCTTCTTTGTTGTCATCATCATCCACCCTTCCAGTCGCCTTCTTCCTTTCCTTGTCAATTTCTTTACCCCTCCCTTCTTCGTACAGCCGCTCTCACAAATCGCCATTCCTTATCTCAGGACTCCGACGACTGGTCTCTCCTGAGAACGCTCAGTTCTCCCAACTTTCCCAACTTCGCTTCTCTGCTGTGCCTATAGCCACCGTTACCACTCTCCCAGCTTTTTTATTATCTTTCGCTTTGCAAATACGCGCCCACTCTGCGCCCACAGGTGCTGTCAGCAGTTGTTGTTCGTGGAGGCAGTCTAGAGACGCGAGCTGTTTTCCGCCGTTATATGAGCGACCATTACGAGCCTGGGTGTATAGATAGCCTTTTTTTCTGCTTGCTTGCTTAGTTTCTTGCATTCCTGTTTAACCTATCTGTGATCTAGTTGGTTTCCTTTTCTCCGCGGTACCGATAGCATCCAGAAGCAGAAAGTAGCGTTCATACAATGAGTACTGTTTCTTGCTCTTTTTTTTACGTGTCATTGTAGCGTTGTAGACCACGGAGCCCGGTAATCACGAACGAATCTCTTCTTACCTCACGCAAGTGCACGCAATAATTACCGTAGACTCTGCTTCTACGTTGCTTCAATCGATATCCTCCGTCTTCATTGTTCGGAGTGAGTTTGCCGGCCTCGAAGTGCCATTCTCTTGACTAATTCCAGACATAACTTTTCAGAACCTGCCTAGTATTCCTCAAGCCTTTTCTTTTCATTGTGCACTCACTTGTACTAGCCGTTGAGTGTGTCCAAGTTAAATTGAACGGTTTAGCCTCTAGCATCGATTCAACGAGGTACTGGACGAAAAAAAGGTAATGACCCGTCGCAACGCGAACAAACGAGAGGTACGGAAAATAAGTGGTGCAAAAAAAAAAACACGATGTGAAGACACCTTGTGCTGCGTCAATAGCTATTGTGCAGTAAAACCGAAACAGCCCTACAAAGATTTTTAATAGACTCATTCAGTTACGAAGGACGCCATTGTGGAACTCCCTGACATGTCCCCAAAGTTACAACATTGGGGACATAAGCGTGAGATGCGTTTTCTTTTTGTTGTCGTGTACCTTTTGTACGGAAGAGTCTTCGCATAGTGCCTCGCGTCGCCATGCAACTGGTCTGGTGTGGGATCCCAACCCATGACCTTGCGCTCAGCAGCGCAATGCTTTGGATACCGGGCCACTGCGAGCTTGGGCTCCAGTTATAAGCGCAGGAGCGTCCTTATTTTAATTCAATGAAGACGTTTCTACCACGACAATGAACGAGATTCCGTATTTCAGACATTCTCTCGCCGCGTAGTATCCCACTATAAGTTCCTCGCATTACCGGTATACTTTTCCAGTGTAGCTTCCCTGCATACTTTACACACACACACACACACACACACACACACACACACACACACGCACACACACACACACACGCACACACACACACACGCACACACGCACGCACACGCACACACGCACGCACACGCACACGCACGCACGCACGCACGCACACAGACAGACAGACAGACAGACAGACACACACACACACACACACACAGTTAACGATAACAGACGATGAAAAAGATGTGCGTGGAGCGAAGAAACTCGCATGAAAAGTGGAAAGAGAGAACCTTCCGCGTACAAGCGAAATAGGCGTGTCCAGACACACAAATTCACAGTGCATCTTGCGCAGCCTTGGTTAAGCACGGAGCTACCTAAAATTGACGTGAACGGACACATTGTTAGGGAGCAAGCAGTATAAAAGTTATTTAACGTCATGATTAAACGTGCTAGTAGATGCGAAACGTTCGAAAAGATCCCGTAACGCACTTAGAGCAAAACAACCCGAACTACGCACACTTCGTCCTTGCGACGTGTGCGTGACACACACACACACACACACACACACACACACACATATATATATATATATATATATATATATATATATATATATATATATATATATATATATATATCGGCTGCATTTCCGATGGATGCGGAAATGTTGTAGGCCCATGTACTCAGATTTGGGGGCACGTTAAAGAACCCCAGGTGGCCGAAATCTCTAGAGCCCTCCACTACGGCGTCTCTCAAAATTATGTGGTGGTTTTGGGACGTTAAACCCCACATATCAATCAATCAATCAATCAATCAATCGCATAAGTTATCAGGTGAAGTTACCAGCATATGTTTCAAGCGCACTTTATTAGCATAGGTTTTTAGCAAGCATTCTTATATGGGTTTCCTACATACATTACCAACATACTTTCGCAGAGTACGTTAGACCAGCATTCTTTCTCAGCGCAGGGACCCACCATATGTTCCCGGCTTAGGCTACCGGCACAGTTTTCTGGTCTTCAAGAAGTGATACAACTGGCTTTTCAAATGACAGCGCGGTAATCACGGACGTGGATTTGCTTGGTATACGGCCAGAATACGACCAGAGGCTCCGAAGTACAGGATGGAGAAATAGAGCGGGATGAAAGCGGGAAGGAGAAAAGCGAACGGCAATGTTAGATTCGTGTCCCGATATTCGAGGATTACCGCTCCAGCAATCTCTGGTGATCCATCAGCGTCAGTCACGGATGGGGGAAACTTCGCAGGCAATACTTTTTCCACGCATGGGGAAGACGGCAAGGATTTGGCCCGTCCCGACGCGAGACGCTCGGAACGCGAATCCTCGTGCTCGTCGCAGAGGTAATGAGAAAAATGCAGCTACTATAGCACGCCGCCTTGCGTTTGGGACAACTGGAGGAAGGACAACCTGCACGCTCCTTTCCATTCACAGTATCATCTTCCGAAACAAAAACAAATAAAAGGTGATATACCGTCACTGTGTAGAGATCCTTCAGGCTGTCATTCATTATCAACCAAGGCGTATTTCCTCCGCCATCACGCAGTCGTGCGCCGTATATCTTATAGGCGTTATCGCGTGCCACTTCTTTGTCGGTGTTCCTCCGGATGCCTGTCTGCTTCAGAACAATGTCATGTTAGATGGCTTCTACATGAGCACTGCATCTTGCAAGAGTTTGGAGAGAGTAGCGAGCTGGGCTAAAGACTTGAAGATTTGTAAATGTGCTAGTTTCAACATTTCATCGTGACCGCAAGCACTGCTAAGTGTGAACATAACCGCAAGCACTGACCGGTAGCAAGCGCACGAGCAAAACAATGATTTTTCTCTGGTTATCATGACGTTGAGATAAAGATATTTATGGCGCGAATTGCATCTTCCTACGTAATGCCCAGATGCCGAGCATCGTATACCATCCCACAATTGTGTTTTTGTCTACCAGACGTATGCCACTGCCATTGCGGTAGTAGCATATGTCTGTGGATAAAAGTTCTTGACATGTTGTACGCTATCGTGAGGCTCTAAAACGAATGAGTTTCTGTCGAACCCCCTTGAGAAAGCACACTCCAGCCCTCGTGATGGAGGGGTTTCCAGCCCACTGCTACAGATTCAAGCCCACTGCTACAGATTCCAGCAGTGGGCTGGAATCTGTAGTCCCCTCGTGATGGAGGGGACTACAGATTCCAGCCCACTGGAATCTGTAGTCTAAAACAATCCCACGTTTCTGTATGAATTCGCCTAAGGCGACTTGAAACTGAAAGCTCTTCGCTCTCAATCAAGTGTGTCGATCTCCTTCCCTACCCGCCACCCCCACCTCTCAAAGCGTTTTGCGCCCAACAGGATTTTACCCTCCCTTCGTGATCCGCCTACTTTCAACGTCCATCAAACTAAGACACAATCTAATGACGTCACCTTGTGACGTAGTGCTAAGACATTAGGCGTGACGCCACATATTTTAGTGGTGATGACATGGTGACGTGCAATCATCGCTTAGGCTAAGTCATGTGGGCTTTGCTGCGACGCTGCCACGCCTTCAATGAGAGCTTCGCGAGACATTAACGAAGCTTTGCAGTCTTGCAGAGTCTCATGCAACTTTTGGGGATGGTATAATCAACATAGCCTATTTGGGCTTTCGCCCTAATAGTGGGCACGCAAGGAGAGCCATCTGAGCGAGATTTTCCGCAGTGTTCGCTCTAACCTACACACTACTCGGGCGCCGGTCATTCTCTCACGCGTCCGGTTTATTCCGAGGCACAGAGCATCGCCGCTAGCTGAGTGGTTCGTCGGGTAAAACTTGAGTTCCTCTGCCTGCGTCTCAGTGAATTAGCTCGTCGGACTGCAAGTCACGACTCATTTGCTCGCCGCCCAACGTGATCGAAGGGGCTGCTAATGGAAATAAGGGGGGAGGGGGATGTTGGCCTACGAAGATTCAACCTTCCTCTACTCTCCGCACTGCAGCTTCTGTAGAGTTTTTCGCAGAATTTGTTTGTGAAATTCTCTTGGCACCACACGAAACATTTCTCCGACAGAAAACTATGCCTTCACCACCAAACTCTGCATATGGCCACCAGATGTAATCACTACAGAGAAATAAGGGCTTGGATTGGACTTCGAAAACACGAACTCTTTCTGTGGGTACCCTTCTAGTGATCGCCGGTCGCAAAGTTCCTCACTCCTTTCCGAAGACTGCGCCCGGAAACCTACAACCCCAGTTCCTCTCTTCCCTAATCTATGTTCGCTTTCCTCAGCGACCTTGTGTCACACAAGAATAGGGTGAGCGAAAATTGGGGAGCGTCAGAATAAAAGTATTGAGACTTCGCAAACATGAACGCTTCCTGAGAATATCCCTGGTCATTTCTGCAGTCTCGATGTTCCTCTATTCTTAGCGAACACGGCGCAGAAAACCCAGCAACCCCTGCCTCTCTATCCTAATTTACTGTCGCTTTCCTCGGCATTCTCCTGTCACACGGGAAAGACAGTGTGGGCAAATGGGGAAGAGGGGAGTGCAAACTGGGTCGTCCTGTTATGAGAACGTGTATAGGAAGGCACAGCACGCCTTGACGACCCGCGAAAGCTCTCGGTGCTCGTTTCAGAACACATCCCTAATCCACTCGCGTGTGTCCCCGAATTCCCTAGCTATAGATTGGAATATCTCAGTCTCTCTCTCGGGTGACACGTCTACTCACAACACCCAACTCTGAAGTCACTTTGAAAGACTCCCTCCCTCAGATCCGGTGCTCGTGGGCTTCGCCTAAAGTTCTTCCACGTCATACGCGGCGGGGACAAGTTCCAATTAGCTGCTATACATGTGGACGCCTCGTGGAGAAGCGGTCACGTGTGAAGTTTGGGACGGTTAAACAAGACTAATGGGGTGGATGGCTCGATGCGTGCTCGCACGTATGGCTCATCTACGCACAAATGAAAGCGTGTTAGCGCGTGCCCCGCGCGTGTTCATCGAAATGTGCTGTCTGCAGTTGGACAGGTGTCGCAATTACGAGGATACGTTGCTGGGTTTTAAGCGGATGGCGGCGGGCTGGTGCTGCGTCGACAGGACGTCGGTTATCCGGGAGCTGTCGACTCGATGGCCAGTTTGGATGATGTGTTGACGAATGGTGGCCTGGACCAGGGAGGACTCGTTTTTTTTTCAACATTAGACTAGTTATTTGAAGAGACGGCATTAGAACGTTGTGAAGAATTATGCGCACGGAGGGTGGTGGTGCTACACATTTTATGGCAGGTGGGTCAACCATTCGTGTGGCTTATGGATTGCTACCAGAGGTCATTGAGTTATTTTTTTACAACTTAGACTCACCGCGTCTGTTTGCAGAGGTGAAAAAGTTGAGAGGAGAGTAATTTATTTAAATATACAAGTGAAGTATTTAAGAATCTCTTAACTAAGGTTGTTGCTTGAGTCGACGTTATGAAAAGCGGCCTTGAAGGCGACCGTACGACTTGTCCGAGCGTTGGCCCTGCAACCTTCCAACGGAAAAGAATTATTAATTTCTCCAATCCTCTGTTTCCTCCTGAACTTTTTTATAGAAGGCTGACGTTAGATATAAAACATATGTGACACGAAACATGTCGCATGAATCCAAGCTGCCAGGGAGCACTTTGGCATGTTGTCTTTTCTATTTTCGTAAATTAAGATGGGGTCACGCCTGAGAGGTGAAAATCTTTCCAAATAATAACAAATTTTATGCAAACACTGACCCCTCACCAGCGTGACAATCGATTGGTACGCTTTTAAACCTTCACCTTACTCGCTAATGCGACGTTCACACGACCTCTAGCTGTTACAGCCGTCACAGCCTTTTGTGCATATTTGATAAGATCGAATGTATCGCGACATTTTGCCCACTAACTTCTGCTAGCTGTACAAAATAGATTAACGACCAGACGGAGCCGTTCAAGTGCAGGCTGCCCTTATCGACAAACGGAATTTAAAAAAAATTCTAAGCAACCAGTAGATCGTGAACTTACATTTTCTGACGGCCTTAGGGAGTTTCCTGCAGTAATCATTCAACTCGAAGAAATCATTGAACGTCACATGCGCCAGCGCAGCGATAATTAATGGTGTGGCATATCGCAGACTTCAGAGACCAGCGTTCTTTAACGTCTGTCCTCCTGCGGACGTAACCGTGCAGCTTTAAGGCTGACCTTGGGTAACGAGCTATGGTCAACGCCACCGTAGGAGCAGACACCACGGCTGAATGAAACCAGAAACAGCGTTCCTATTGAGAGCATAAATTAATTAATGGGTAATTCGTACGATTCGTACAGGGTTCTTGGATTTTCGACGTGGTCCACTATGGTGCGCACGAGACCGGGTTTCTGTGCGCGTATTCCTCACGAAATGGCGAGGCACTACACTCCGATTCGCGTCGCTTCAGTGGTAATTTATATTTTATTGTTAAAACCATACTTACCTGCTGCGTGCGATGCAACCATTTCGGGGAACAGAAACGTTCAACTTTTATCCATAAGCCAAGTTGTGATACATACACTTTGGTGGGATGACAACCACGCTAGTTTGAGGACGAGCGTAATGTTGTCGTTATGTCTCTAATAAGTGAGAACCTAGATCTATAGTCGTACGTGACTCGCCTGTGTGACAAGAGTCTTCGTATACGTTTTTATATAACCAGATTAATTTGAACACTGGTTCACTCAATGCTGGTTCGCTATGAAATGATGACGTTGATTATACTTATATCGATTGTGATAGTGTTTGTGGCGGTGCTAAAAGGGTCGTCGTAGAGTCAGCAAGTAGGATGAACTTCATGAATATTTTGATAGAATATCTCTTCATTTAGCTCAGTAGTTCCTCGCAAAGAGATTATAATTTCCTTTGTGCGACGACCAGCCACGGTTCTCTACTGGTTATGGTACTCAACTGCTAACCGGAAGGTCGCGGGATCGATTCCAGGCCCTGGCGGCCGCATTTAGATGAACGCAACAGGTTGTAGGTCCGTGTGTTTCGATTTAGGCGCACGCCAAGGAATCCCTGCTGAACTACAGCTTCTCGCATATTCGCATTTTGGTCTTGAAACGCAATCTATTACCATTATCATTACTATATCAGTGCTGATCGTAAAAAACTAATAAGCCAGCCCATCGTCATCAATCGTTAAACACTTGCGTGGGTTACTATAAAGGCGAATGGTGCATCGAGGCACAACTGCATCTGCTGCTGACATGCCAAGATTTCTTTTCCGGTCACCCAAGCACGCACCTAGCATCGAGCCGACGCTGGTTCAGCTTACGCCTCTAGGAAAGGAGGATAGGCATGTTTGCTTAACGCGCGGCACGTGCCTCGCATTTTTCGAGGATCACAACGAACGGGTCGCAGCGCGCAACCAGAAGCAGCGCAGACCACTCGAAGCTCCACGCACTGCGCTGGCAACCTTGTATCGAGCGCCCTCTATCTCAACGTCCTTTTTCCATCTCTCACTCTCAACTTCTACTGCATCCTCTCTCTCTTCCTTTAGTCTTCCTTCTTCCCCGCTTTTAGCCCGCTACTAAATCTTTCTGGCTCTTCTCCTTTATATACCTTTCTTTATTACTCTCCCCTAATTCCCCCACAGGCGCGGATCGGTGCTCCCAAGTGGGGCTGCAGAAGTTGCGTCTTCCCTTTTTCTTAACATCTGCTCCTCCTAACCCTTCCCATCTGTTTTGTCGAGTTATTCTCTTCCCTACATAGACGAGAGAAGCAACCCCTTTCTCCTCTCTGTTTACTACATCACCCAACCTTCCAGCGCCCTCCGTCCGCAAAGCCTCACCTGCCTTCCTCCCCAATCCCTCCTCGTCCATCCCTAATACAGAACTGCTAGCGCCCCCTACCCATGCCCTAGTCGAGCGTCTATCCCCAGAAGCACGCGGGCTCTCGAAGATGGCGAGGCGTCTAATTGGGAAGCGCAAGAAAGCACCCTTCCTTTCTTATCCGACTACGTGCGATGAAGGGCGATATGGCGTGGTCGATCCTAGTTCTCTATGAGCACAACTCGAACCTTGGCGTGCGTTCATGATGTTGCTTGTGCTCTTCGAATATTCAGGTATTGGCCTCGAGGATATACCATCCTGCCGCTTACATTATTACGTCACTCATAGGCTGCCGGCTTGACTTTGTCTGCTAGAACACCGCATTTGCTGTGGACACCGTGCGAGCTTCCCTTTGTTTCGAAGCTGAGTGCTTAAAGAAGCGGTAAGACGTGATAATACGGGCAAGAAAATTACAAATAGGTGTCCCCGGTGGCACTCTCGTGTCTAACTTGCACCGCAAAATTACGACTAAAAAGCAATGCACCCTTGGGGGCTATGCAAGTGGTGTCGCGAAAGCAAAGCTGCCTTAATCCACAACTGCGCATCTTATCTGTGACGTCAAAATGATCGCTGACCTCTCTAGGGGAGGCCCTCGCGGCCAATGCGCACCGAAATGAATGGAGGGGAACGCAACTCCGGCTACCATGCCTCATTAGTTTGCTACAGTAGAGTAAGAAATCGGTTTAGTGTACCAGGGTCTCGTTCTAGCAGACTTGGCGCCTTCCGGTAGTGCACGTAGGATTATTGTTCAGCTGCCAGCTCGGAATAAGATCACGAGCTTCATGACGCGAGAGGCAAACGTAGAGCTTTCTACGCGCGCCATCGTAGTTAGTAGAGGCGCTGGTCAACATTCTCATGTTTCAAACGCACATATATAGCAGAAAAACAATGTCGGAGCTAAAACTTTTGAGTATAGGGTCAAGCGGGCAACGTTTTTAAAGAGGTCTTGATATGGTCCATTTTAAAACAACAACACCAGAGCACCGGCAGCCGTGCACATGTCCTCACTTAGGCGACGTTTTAGGTGAAGTCTGCCTTAGACGAGTACGCTTGCAGGGACGATTATTGTGTCAAAGCGTACATGGAGGTCTACTCTGATTAGGCTCACGTCATCTAGTTAGTGTGTGTAGCTGTCGGCGGTTTCGCACTGTCGTTTTAAAAGTGACCATTACACGACCCCTTTCCAAAATGATGTAAATTGGTACTCGAAACAGTCGAAGATTAGAATCGCAGAGGCAACGCCGGAAAAAGTGCATGTTCGAGAACTGCTCAGTCAGGGGAGCTGCAATGGTCCTCTAGGTTAACAATAAAACACTGCGTTTGTAGTTTTAATAATTTATCCTGAAAACTAACACGTCGTTTTTTTTTTCATCTCTTCAGGCAATCCAATAAAGGGGCCCATACAATTATCTCCAAGAAAGAAAGGGCAGCTTCAACCTAGTGCTGTCAACTCTGACGAAAATGCACATGAGCGCATTATTCTCTGTTTGGTTTTTCCTTTCTTTCATCCTCTATTTTTCCTTCTTTTCTTGTCCAGTTATTCTCTTTTTATTTTTAATTCTATTTTCTTGTTTTTCTTTTCCCTCTATATATTTCTCGCTTACTTCCTATTTCAATTTCTATAGGTAGGTTATGTTGTCGCGTTTCTCTAGCAATGCCCGCACTTACCATCATCGAGACGCTCAAAGAACAAGGGGAAGCGGACTTCCCCTAGCGTGAGCGCGCGTTTAATATGCTACGGCTTGCTATGCTATGGCTTTGTCAACGTTACGCCCAGTGAAGACGACAGTATACAACAGCTCGGCCCACTGAAGTACCGTGCACTTCATATGTCAAGTTATGAATATCACTATTCAGATTCTTCATTGCAGTATCGTTCCCGGGATCTTGTTACCGTCATTCCCTCCGGAATATATTCTTGTATGAAAAATATTTCCGCGGAAAATCAAGCCTGATGGATGACGCCCGTAAACAATGCAGGAATACCACGAAATAAAAACAAACACAAACTTATGCAATTTCAGAGCGGCCCCATTACTCGTGCGGAATAACTGAACATTTGCAGCATCATATTTGAACCTAGTGATATCAGTGCGAGGGTATGGTCCCTAAAATATACTGGCAGTATATCTTAGGGACCATAGCGAGACTAAGCCTGATGACGCAATAGGAGGGGGAAGTTGAAGGCAGTGTGCGGAGAGAAGTGATTCGCGTTGAACGTAAACGATTGTGCCATGCCCTCAAAAGTACCTCGTCCTGCCACCACGTCTTCTCGAACATTTCTGTTTGTTTGCTTTTTTTTTCTCATGCCCTGACGCCGCGGGCGATGCTTTCGAAAAATTAATTATTCCACTCACCCTGTTTCCCAGAAAACATAAAAAATAGATACCCGTGTGTGGAACTTGCCGTCGGACTCTATACGCGGGGCTCTCATTACGCAGACGCCATTTCATCGGCTCGTACAGAAAAGCACGAGGCCGTTCGTTGGTGCGATCGGACTCTAGAGTCTACGGCCGAGTGCTCGGAATTCGTTATGAGGCGCCGCTTTCCGGAGTCGCTGCAGCCAGGTTTTGCCGATTATGGTTAATTTGATTAGCGAGTCTCTACTGCTGTTGTGGATGAGTCCTCGAAATCCAATTTGCTTCTGGCCTGTTCGATACGCTCTCGTGGACGCCGTCGTATTCATTGCCATGATTTACATACATACATACATACATACATACATACATACATACATACATACATACATACATACATACATACATACATACATACATACATACATACATACATACATACATACATACATACATACATACATACATACATACATACATACATACATACATACATACATACATACATACATACATACATACATACATACATACATACATACATACATACATACATACATACATACATACATACATACATACATACATACATACATACATACATACATACATACATACATACATACATACATACATACATACATACATACATACATACATACATACATACATACATACACATACATACATACATACATGCATGCATACATACGTACGTACGTACGTACGTACGTACGTACGTACATACATACATACATACATACATACATACATACATACATACATACATACATACATACATACATACATACATACATACATACATACATACATACATACATACATACATACATACATACACTGTAACATACTTCGAGTGTGGGCCCGCCGAGCCACTGCGGCGTGCGGCAGACTCGCAGGCTTCCACTTTACGTTTAGCCCTGCAACGCCTGAAAGGCCTCCGAGTGCTACATTTCAAATTTATCTGCAAGCTGGTCGAGCCGTACCGGGTTACACGTGCTGTGATGCTTGGGTCTGACGTACGTACTCATTGAGCAGAGATGAACATTTCATTAAAAGCCAACAAGCATTTAATGAAGACAAGGGCGATGGCAAAAGCTAACAAAAGTGAACAAAGAGAAGACAACTAAAGATACGCGACGAAAAGAACAGGCGCAAGAACTATGCTTTGAAATAACACTATAACAGGTTGGTCGGTAAGAACTTCATTGGAAGTCCGGCAGAGATTTCGCCGACCGGACCTTAGGTCTCCTGCGTGGGGACGTCAAGACCTTGCCTGACCGCCGCCTCTTGGGCCTGCTGGACGGCCCAGAGATGGTCACCGATGCTACGGCTGCACAGGGCAGCGGCCAACCGCGGCGGAAGGGTTCCGGATTTAGCACCTTGCGTATTGCTAGCGTAGTTCCAGAGCATGTGATTCAACAGGTACAAGTAGACGAAAAAGTCGGGACTCTTGAATCTGAGCTTCTTGTGCGACGCAACGCACGCTATAACAATATTAACAGGCTGGGTATAATAAGATAACGCTTGAAAAAAAAAACGCGTAAGGCAAGTCGATTCATTGCGAAGCCTTTACTTCCCATATTTCCGATGAGGGTATACGTGATCGCAGTGCCAGATTTCTCTCTGGGTGTTATCGTATGAAACTCAATGCGCAGGAGTAAAGCCGTACTCACCAAAGGATGGAAGCTGTGGCTGTAAAATCACTAAGGGCATGATAAACTTTCGGCGTTCAACCAAGCAGTGGCGGGAGCAGTAGTAGGTGCACTGGTGAGTTAGGAGCAGTGAACAGTGTGAGTGACGGGAGCACCAGTGATTGTAGTGATCAGTTGAGGGGAGAGTGAGTAATGGGAGTCGCGAGAGTAGTAGTTGGTGCACTGGTGAGTTGTGGAAAAAGTTTGTAGTGAAAGTGACGGGAACACCAGTGATCGTAGTGATCAATTGAGGGAAGAGTGAGAAGTAGGAGTGGTGGGAGCAGTAGTAGGTACACTGGTGACTATGGCAGCACTGAGCAGTGGGAGTGACGGGAGCACCAGTGATCGTAGTG
The DNA here is from genome assembly GCA_013436015.1 of Rhipicephalus annulatus. Classification (NCBI taxonomy): domain Eukaryota; kingdom Metazoa; phylum Arthropoda; class Arachnida; order Ixodida; family Ixodidae; genus Rhipicephalus; species Rhipicephalus annulatus. Next base: position 214,026 of record WOVY01004898.1, read on the forward strand.
ATCAAGTAGTAGGAGTGGCGGGAGCAGTAACTGGTGCACTGGTGAGTTGTGGCCGCAGTGAGCAGGGGGAGTGACGGGAGCACCAATGATCGTAATGATCAGTTGAGGGGAGAGTGGGTAGTAGGAGTGGCGGGAGCAGTAGTGTGGGGGCACTGGTGAGCTATGGCACCAGTGAGCAGTGGGAGTGACTGGAGCGCCAGTGATAGTAGTGATCAGTTGAGGGAAGAGTGAGTAAGTGGCGGGAGCAGAAGTGGGTGCACTCGTGAGTTGTAGAATAAGTGAGTATCGCAAATGGTGGGGGCCGTAGTGGGCTTAGTGGGGAGTTGTGGGCTTAGTGAGTCCAGGAAGTGTTGGGAGCAGTCGTTGGCATAGTGGGGAGTTGTGGGAGTGGTGAGAGCGGATGTGGGCATTGTGGAGAGTTGTAGTAGTCGTGAGTAGCGGAAATGATTGAAGGAGTAACATATATTCGTAGTGGGATACAACCACTTTTTGTCGGTAAATCTCTATAATACCTGCAATCTGCATTGATTCCTGCGCACATAAAAGCATCGACCAAGAAGAGCTTCGATACTTATATAGTTACAGCGAGCAATACTCAGTACTTGTGCATCTACATTTCGCTCTCATCGAGCCTTCAATTGACCTGTATTATGTGCATACTACTACAATATCCCTCCCTATGAACGCGTCGTATTTAGGCAGAAAAAGGCCATCGAAAAAATCTGCAATCGTTGGGGCCTTTGCATTGTTGATTCAGACACATCATACACTTGAACATCAAATTATTTTCAGGAACTCATCCTTGAATAAACAACCATAGGAACACGCAGTCCAAAGATGGCACCACACTTTATTCGACTCAGTGGCGAAAACGCGCTGGGAGTGTGGGACCTTGTTTGGCCAAGCTACGGCTCTAGCCTCAACAGCTTCGCTTGTGCGCGCACCAGCAGCTCTGAGTGCACCGCTCGTATCCGCAGCCTTGCTCGCAAATGCTGTTAGGGAGGCCGACGGCAATGCGTCTGCAACGCTGGTTATATATAGATCTGTTTCGCCGGCCAGAGAGTAGAGGGAGGGGAGGGTGCTGTCCTCGCGTGTTCGGGAGCACGGATCACCTGCTCGTAAAAATACACGGCCGTTTCAGCCTATCACGAGTAGACAAGCGTGCGAACAACTCGCCTTGCTTCCGTGGTGCCTTCCGTTTCACGCGCTTACCCGACGAATGAGTCGAGCGTATCTCGCGCTTGCAGAGTGAGAGCAGCGCGTTTTAGGGCGCGAAAACGTGTGCTTCCGTGTGGTAAGTGGTGGCCCCTGACGACCAGTCGATGAACGAGCTAGCCTGAATGATTGATAGAGTATTGGGAATAGAGGAAATGCTAACATAAAAAGATAGTTGGGGGGGGGGGGGTACTACTACTTTCCGCCTTTTTCATTGTGCTGTTATTTGCAGCTTAGGTGGGGTTTTGTTAGGTGCCGAGAAAACCTGTATCTCCAGAACTGAAATCTCTCATATCAAGAGGCATTTTGCGAATTTTTTGTTAGTGTAAAAGCGCATGTGCGGTCATGTTCCGAACAGAGAAGATAAGACTGGCTTACTTCTGTTTTTTTAATAGATGTGGTGGAAATAATTGCCTAAGGGAATAAAGTTAATACAATATTACCTAAAAGGGAATCTAGTGCTAGGGTCTACGTGGGCACCTTCAGCGGCGCTTGTACCTCCATTAGAATTATAGGAAGTACAGGCTTCGGATCTTGTTCGGATGGATTACGTTCTTGAGATTGGCAACGCTTATTTGCCGATTGTAAAACAAACTAATATGATATTATATTCAATTCAAACTTGCTTTTTTGTATGCAAATTTTATTGCGAAAAGTTTCCGTGATCAGGTTGTGGAAGTGAATCCTTGGAATATTTTAACCACCACGGTATGCATTGTGCTGCCATTGCGTTCCAGGTTTCGGCATCAAGAATTAATGAATCATTTTTAGCACAATTCAAAACAAACATTCTTGTTCATCCTTCAAAAATAGCATTAGTTATTATTATAAATAATAGGGCAGTAGTAAGTGAGAAATTTTCAACATATTTTCGGCTACTGTAATTTCAGGTACGTCTGACTAAATAATCTGCCGGTAACACAGCTCTCTTTTTGTTGTCAAATCGAGTCAGTGTGTCAGAGGAGCACGACATGACTGTGAGCCTACTTATTTTTGTTATTCTTTTGCAGTCAATCTAAACGAGTTTTAGCAAGACTAACTATTGAAAATTGGCCCCGTATCTGCATGTTTGACTACAATTGTCGTCGAAGTATGAGTCCTCCACCTGGAGAGAGTGAATAGAATAAAGCAGTTATTTCATAAGGCTTGCACAAGAAAAACGGTGAATGTGATTATAGAGGCGCTGCGTGAGACTTGAGCGCCATCTGGCGGTAATCTCAGAAAACGAAGAAATGGCCTCCGTTATAGCGAGTGCGCAGCGTGCGCGCACAATCTCGGAGGCCGTATTTTGCAAATTTCAAGGTATGTGGCAGTACCATATTATCTTAGCAAATTGTACAAAACTCGCTCTCATGCGTAAAGCGTCCCATTGTCAGCGCAGTGTAATAAAAGCTACAGTTCTTATATTTACTTATGAATGCCTTTTCTAGTATAAAGAAACACACCGCGGAATATTTGCATGTACATATTGTCTCAGATATGCGCAGTATTTGCTTTTTAAAATACAATAGCAAAGGTATGAACGCGGAAACCTAAGCAATTTTGGCAGGCTCTGTGAATGTGGCCTTACTTGAGCCGTTTCGTTTGAAAAACAGACCGACAGACCAAACTTTTTGTGTTGAAGTATGCCAAGAAATACTATCGTCCTTGAAAGACGTGAATTCTATGCAATGTCATGCCTTCCGTCGGACGCTACTACCTCTATGTGCAGTGGTGAGAGGACGATGCTTCTCTTGAACTGTCGATTACACCCTGAGAAGTTGCCACGTCGCAGCAATTCAAGAGAACTAGCGGTCGTCAGCCTCTTTCAACAAAGGCACCGCTTCAGTGTTTTGCCCCACACCCCACTACACACGCTGCGCGAAGAACGACACTGAAATGGTGGAAAAGGACTTCCAGATAGTCCGCTAGCTATTGGATTTCAAAAGCTATGACATTTAATTTATTGTATTTATTTACGAACATATCTGTGTATTTCCCCTGTTATTTTCGCCAAGGAAGCCACTAAGTGAACGTAAACACTGACAATGCTGTCCGGGTAGCAGTCCATTTGCAACTTTTCCATGCGAAAAGTGATTGAAGATCTGTCTTTCCGTCAGGCCACAACAGATATATCAAATCCATTTTCTTTTCTTTAAATCTGCCAAACCCTAAATACTAGCCTCCACAATTTTCGCACGCGAATTTCCAAAAGCTGCCATTCGCAGCACCTGCCCCTCTCGCAGCGCCACCTGTCCGCGTTCCGCGCCTGCGTGTGTCTCATTCGCACGCGATATCTCGTTCACGCTTCCACAACTCATCGTCGTGGCTACCATCGATTTCGAGTGTTCCGCAAAGCAGGGCCTTTCGTGCGAGCCATGAATTACGGCTGCTTTGTTTTCGTCCGACTATAGCACGCACCATGAGACGCGTCGATAAAGGTGCACCATTCACCCTGAAGTAAAACTAAACTCACAGGGTCCCGTATGTACTCGCCTAAGACGACTCCAAGATGACAATCATCTTCATTTTCTTCTCAATCCATGTATCGACCCCGCCCCGTCACCGACCGAAAGCTTTCTGAACCTAACGTAGTTTTGCATAGCCTCCGGGATCCGAAGTTATTCACTTGGTTTAGCGTGGTGTTCATGATCTGCCTGCCTTTTACGAAGCTACGATGCCGTGTGACGACGTCATCATGTGACATTACATCACGTGATGTCACTGGGATCCCACATTGTCGTCACACATTTGGCGGTAAGGGGCGTCATAAGAACATCACTTGGTGACGACTCTACGTGATGATGGTTTTTGCCTCACTCGTATTGCCCCGACACCACACTCTATGGTCAATTTTCGCATTTATTTATTTGTTTATTTGTGTATATGTACTGCGATCTTGATCAGAGGGCCTCGATGGACGGGTATACATGAAATATACCATCCGCGTCCTACGAGACCCCATTGCAGCACCAGCAAGCCTTCGATATGGTATCACCATGAACAGGCACGCCTATATGCGCACAGCCGGCAAACAGGTTGTGCGCACTTGTCAATGGTGATAACTGGATGGTACGCGCTATACCATCGCGAAGGCTAGCCGCTGTTCAGGTTTAGTTTAGCACGAATAGTACCAGCATGTAGTGCGTACAAATTCATAGCAAATGCAGGCATTCTTCAATCATTTTAAATAATTCAATAAACATTGATTTGATGCGATGCTTCAGACTTTCGCCCTAAAGATAAATCTTAGCTACGCGAAGCACATGAACAACCATGACACAATCACATCAGCTCTGTAAAAATGTGAAGAAACTAGCTACCGTAGTCTCTAACAACCTTATAATAAGTGTTAGTTCCGCCTAGAGCCATATAGTCCTCTCGTTCGGGGATAATTTGCGTCAATGCACTGTCCAAACGCATGCGCTTCTCATGACATCCAACCCCGTTCAAGTACGACAGGTAGGTGTTTCCCGCACAGATGCAAGCTTGTTCTCGCTCCCGAAACTCCAGCTACGTGCCCAACTTTAGCAAAGATTCTGGCACGCGCTGCCAAACGTTATATAATTCGGGATGAAGGACCCTTGAATCATAACTTGCGTGACGTTTAAATGACCAGCGGAAAAGTGCCCACTGTTGCCACAGAAAATGCCCCGCTGCGGTGGTCTAGTGGCTAAGGTACTCTGCTGCTGACCCGCAGGATGCGGGATCAAATCCTGGCTGCGGCGGCTGCATTTCCGATGGAGGCGGAAATGTTGTAGGCCCGTGTGCTCGGATTTGGGTGCACGTTAAAGAGTTACAGGTGGTCGAAATTTCCGGAGCCCTCCACTACGGCGTTTCTCAAAATGATATGGTGGTTTTCGGACGTTAAACCCCAGATATCAATCAATTTTGCCACGGAAACTACCTGGCTGCTTTCTCGCCCTTTCTCTGTAAGTGCCCGTAATTCAAACAAAAACGTTGCCTATCCACCGCTTTATACAACCACTGCAGATGCCAGATGCCGCTAGCCGTGCCATCTGGCATGACATCAGATGAGGAGCCAGTGAAACTGCGTTGTAACAACAGAGGAGGATGCGGTGTTGCATCGCATATATAGACGGTGTGGCTTGTGGGGATTTTGTCAGCAGATACCACCCATAAGGAGAGTAAGTCGGGGAGACAGAAAGAGACCAGTTTTTTTTTTTTTTGTCAGAACGAAAGCAAGAGAAGGCAGCGAGCCGAGGAAACGCAGGAAAGTCCCACGCCACGATAAGCGTAACCGTACAGACAACCAAGCCAAACGATAAGATTAACAGTACCTCTCGTTACGCGCAACCAGGCATGTCTGTTTTAAGCCACAACCAGTTTTCGTTTTCTGGTGAGGCCCTTGAAGGGACACTAAGGGAAAAATTGCTTTTTCCCATATCAGTACATTACTCTTTCACAAAACCAGTCACCATGCTTGTCATGAGCAAAGGCTTGCTGAGAGAGAACGCGCAACACAAAATTCTGGTCGCCACATCGTCATGAAATTTTCGCGCGAAACTCCGTGATGGCTCGTACTTTACCGGTGATCCCTAGCCCTACTTAGTACGTAACCAGTTACAATGTTACAAACCAAGTGGCGGGAAATTTTGTTCGGCCAATGTTGCGAAAACACGAGAAAGAATACATTTAAAATGTGACGTAAGGCGCAGCTATCTTGCGAAAAATATTGGGCTTGATTTTCTCCTCCATTGGTGAACCTATGATGATAAAATTATGAATGTTAGAGTTCTCAGGGTACAATTTATTGTGTAAACCGATTTCTTGTTTTACTTTAGTGTCCCTGTAAGGTTTCCGCATTTAAATACAAAGAGAAATATAAGTGCATTGTAAAACATACGGCGAGAGAAAAAAAAACGCTCTCGCTACGAAACTGCGCTCGTGTAGCTCGAAAAGCTCGAACAATAGCCTAGTCACAATTTTTTTTAAGTTCTACAGGGTGTGTTGATAGAAAAGGGGTTCTACCTTGCTTCAAGTACGTTCGGTGAAGGTTGAAACCAGCGTATCGATTTTCAGTGACTGTGTCAACGAGCTGCGAAAAAAAAAGAATACGAACAAGACTAATTAGTAACGAATACAACAAACTAGAACGATTTGTTTGTGGTCCCGACAACGCACCGCTCGTCTTGTCTATGTCCGATGCCCATAAATGAAATATCGCAAAGCGCTGCACACAGAGTGACAGCGCCAGCGACACGACGATTTTCTCGAAAGATGTCTGGGCGGACAGCGAACAACGAATTTTCTGGCAGAAAGGCGTGGCCCTTGTCCAAGAAAAAAAAAGAATTCTCTGCCATGAACGTGCTTTGCGAAACTTATTAAAAACTTGCTTTGAACGGCCTCACCATGTCCGAGATGCCGAACGCGGCGACGTGTTTTGTGGCGCTTCGTGAAAAGGCTTCTGCTTGCAAATGACCATCTGCATTGCAGACACAAACCACACGTTAACAAACATGTGCAGGAACTGCGTGTGCTGCTAAGTATATCTCGTGCGTAGATAGATAGATAGATAGATAGATAGATAGATAGATAGATAGATAGATAGATAGATAGATAGATAGATAGATAGATAGATAGATAGATAGATAGATAGATAGATAGATAGATAGATAGATAGATAGATAGATAGATAGATAGATAGATAGATAGATAGATAGATAGATAGATAGATAGATAGATAGATAGATAGATAGATAGATAGATAGATAGATAGATAGATAGATAGATAGATAGATAGATAGATAGATAGATAGATAGATAGATAGATAGATAGATAGATAGATAGATAGATAGATAGATAGATAGATAGATAGATAGATAGATAGATAGATAGATAGATAGATAGATAGATAGATAGATAGATAGATAGATAGATAGATAGATAGATAGATAGATAGATAGATAAGATAGATAGATAGATAGATAGATAGATAGATAGATAGATAGATAGATAGATAGATAGATAGATAGATAGATAGATAGATAGATAGATAGAGATAGATAATAGATAGATAAATAGATGTCAAAAGAGCGACTTTTCGAGTATGTGTTTTTTTTTTTCTGTATTGAATTTCTCTGGCGTATGTGTCTGGCTGTATTCAAGGCTCAAACATTTCGCATTTGCTTATTGACGCCGCAACTTCGCATTTGCTTATTGACGCCGCAACTATGCTCTCTTTTTGTCTAAGAGACAAAAAGAGAGCATAGTTGGCCAGGTAACAAACCAGGCTTAGAGATCATCAAAAAGAACAAATGGACATGGGCCAGGCCCGTAGCGAGTTGGCGGGATAGCCGCTGGTCATTGAGAGTATCCGACTGGATACGGAGAGAAGAAAAACGCGTGAGGAGTACACGGGAAGTTAGGTCGTCTGATGAGATTAAGAAGTTGGCAAGTATTATGTGCCAGCATGAAGTGCAGGACCGGGTTCATGGGCGGAAGATGTTCGAGGCCTTTGTCCTGCAGTGGGCGTAGTCAGGCTAATGATTATGTACGTCCAAGCAGTTTGTCGGTACTTACACTAACACAGACAACTTTATTCCACGTTTGAAATACCACTTGTCGGGTTTTATTTTCAACGGAAAGGAAATACAGTACAGACTCCACAAGGACTGGCAGCACGTGTGTGTTGTCCTACAGTTTTCGCTGAGTGTGCGTTGTACTTGCCCTGTGACCATTTCTCATCTTGGAAGGAGAGCGATACAAGTTTCTTAGCATGGCGTTTTTTTTTCTTTTACTTATTTTCCCCACAAATGTCACCGCACCTTCTAAGCGTCATCCAAATACGTTGGCATCGCTTGGCGGCGCTATTTCCAGCCCACGACCTCTAAACACGCTCTTGTTTTGGATTCCCCCCGCTACGCGCACCAGTGATCCAGGCGAGCTCGGAATGGGATGTTGCTGAGCAAAAAGAAAACTACGGGCAACCTCTCACCTCCTTTCTCTCTTCTAATATATATTCAAATGAGCGTTGCTGTCGAAAGCGGTCGGCCCTCCCGCGTATAGCGTTATTCGGCGGCCTTTTTTAGACGTCAGGCGAAATTACAGAGCCATCGCGCAAAAAGGCTGCCGTGCGCCCCAGAGATGCATGCCGTTTGCATCTGTATGATGCGGTCTCATATATAAGTCCGCTAGAGATCCAATGACGCTTTCGCCATCCCCAAAGAATTTCCTCGCAGGCACACCGCAGGACAGCAGCGCGACTCTATTTCGCCAGTTCGGCATCGCCGAACTTAATAGCATTATCACCAGCGAACAACCGGTTCGGCACTTTCGAACTTCTGGTGCCAGACTGCTGAACCGAAGGTCACGGGATTGAATCGCGGCTGAAGTGACAGGATATTGATGGGGACGAAATGCTTTAGGGGTACATGAAAGTGTGGCAGTTTGGGCTAGTTTGTATGACATGACGATAGTTATAGCGCGAGAACAGAACGACGACAAAGACACAATAAGGACACGAGCGCTCGTGTCCTTCTTGTGTCTTTGTCGTTATTCTGTTTTCGAGCTATAACTATCCTTTAGGGGTACCTTGAACAACCCCAGGTCTTCGAAATTTCCTAAGCCTTCTATTATGGCGTCTCTCACAATGATTTCCTGGATTTTGGTCGTATCAACCTAATAACTAATATGATACAATATCATTATCTTGCTTTTTCGTTATGGTGTAGCTTCGATATATCTGGTAGTACAGTCGGAACTATATAGTGAAGCCTTAGTGAGTCACCCTGGCATCACAGTTCATGACACCTTTCTCGGGGTATGAATGCACAAAGGGAGTACGTTATATACCCAAAACTGGATATAAAATATACTTCTTTCGCAATGAAGAAGCGTTACCATCCACTTTAACTATTCCAGGGGAGTAGTACTGGTAACGCTTCCTCGTTACGAAAAGAATATATATATATATATATATATATATATATATATATATATATATATATATATATATATATATATATATACTTCTTTCGCAAGAAGGAAGTATCAACATCCACTGGTAACACTTCCTCGTTACGAACAGAGTGTACATATTACTAACTGAATTTACAATATACTCCTTTTGCAAAGACCAAGCGTTACCATCCAGTGGAAATGTTCCAGACCGCTTCCTCATTACGAAAGGGGTTTATTGTATATCTGCTTATCAATACATACTTCCTCCATGCATTCATACCCCAAGCACGAGTGATGGACAGGCGTGTCTGGGAAACTAACGAAGGTTTAGCTATAGACATTCAAGTGTAGTTGCAGAGATACGAACGCTATACAATAATACACGCACGCTGTGTTTGTTCGTTGTTTGTTCGTGTGCAATGTCTCGGAAGGGAGTTTGGAGGACTGCCTTGTTAGACACAAATTTAATGCATGGGAAGCCAAGGAAAGTATAGGGGATGTTAGTTCTACTGTTTTGAGTGTGTAGTATAGATTGTGATACAGATCTAGAAAAAGAAAGTGGATGACATGACAACGTGCCACCGGCAGAGACCTAGCCTGCGACCTTCGCATGACATGCCCGATGTTTTTATACACTGAGCTACACAGACTGTCATTCTGGCAGTCTGTGTACTTTCCATACAATTACACAGACTAGCTTCAGAGTTATTTTACTCCAGAAGTGCAACATATGCAGTTTTATTAGAAAGTATATATTGAGAAAACACGACGTGGCACTTCAACAGAGTTGAGTTTGGTGTGCGTGTATGCGAATGCTGTAAACAAAATTACACCATCTTCGCAAAGGGCGATAGTTGTAGCGCGAGAGCAGAACGACGAACTATCGTCATGTTATGCCAAGAAGCCCAAACTGCTACACTTTGCAAAGGGGTCCACGGGGGGATGAGGTGCATCGCGGTTGTGCAGCGTAGGCAGTCGGGGTTTTTTTCAATCAAGAAACTCGCTAGCAGACGTCACGTGCGTCATCTTTGCGTGATGCCACGGGGAGGATCGCCTAGTGGAGAGGGGGCTGCGAGCATAAGCTAGTGGACGCTCCCTGCGTTGGCCTTGCGAAGCAGCAGAGGGGTAGCATAGAATAGGAGAGAGAGAGAAGAAAGGGACGCACATGCACATTGGTGGAGGGAGCACAAGTGGTAGGAGGGAAGTGGAGAGAGTAACGCGCAGCTGCTGGAGAGAGGGAAGGAGGAGAGGCGCGCATGCGTAGTGTGAGTGCGGACGCTGAACGCATGACATATACGTGAGCGGGAGACGCTCCGCATCTGATATTAGGCCCCATCATGGTGTGAACGGCTCGTGCAACACCGAAACTTCTGAGTAACTTCGAATCTAACAGACACTAATCATACAGAGCACGCTTCAAGCAAGGAATTTACCAAAACTCTCAAAGGAAAATTATTCGAGGAAGTAGCAAACTGAAATAGGCGAACTCATACGAATCCGTGCGCATCCATGGATACAGAAAGGGGTGAGCTCAAAAAGTTGAGGCCCGCTCAAAAAAGAAATTCTGGGGTTTGCATATATGAATCGAACAGTGATATTCCACTGCCAAATCGTGCAAACTTGACAATACAGTAAAGCCATTCGTAATTCATAAATCTATTTCGCGCACTGTCCGTCACATACTAAATCATGCCGCATTATCTCGGGTAGAAGCAAAGGCGTGCCCGAAATGCGCTCATGAAGCCCATTTACAAGGGTATTACTGTTTATTTGCAGCGGCAGCGTTTTATCCCCTAATCTGCAGTCCCTGGTTTTAGAGCCGCTATCGGGGCCGTCGGCGATTTCATAAAGCCAGGGGTTATTTCAAAAGTGCGCTATACGTCCGTCCTACAAACCACCAGGACAGCTTCGGAATTCCTTCTTCGTGTGAGACTACGGCTATTTGTACCAATGTGCATACTCGAGCCTTTGACAGATTGCGGGCTTACTGCTTCAAACCACACACCCGGATTTGGAATCCGCTAGAGTTTCCTCATTTCTTTCTAAATCCTCCAGTCTTTGTTATCACCTTATTCTTCACTTTGTTATTATTCGGAATAAGTTGTCAGGATTAATGCCGACACTGGGAACTTTACAACACATGGATATAACATGCAGTTCTCTACTATCGATCCCAGTCGCGATGCGTAGTTTTTCAGAGAAAAGAAAAAAGAATCCGTCGTTTCCCAGATTATCGTCGCGATCGAAGTTGGCAGCGTCGTATAGGGTGCCCTATAGTCGCTCGAGACGGACCTAAGGCTTAGCGGACATATAAGTCGTGGCCTTGGCAATCCGCAGTTCTCCAAATAGTCGTTCACCAAAGGACGCTGCGCGCGAATGCTAGTGCAGTGATTGTAGGGGCGTTTCTAAGGTCGTTCTAAGCAATATTGAAATAGGAAGGAGACTTGCACGAAGAAAGAAACAAAAGATCAGGAACAAGATAGGTTTTTTAAAATGCACAAAAAAAGTTAGTACCTGATCATTAAAGAAACAGTCAAAGTGGCTACGAATGCATATGTCGCAGCGTGGTTTTGAAGCAGATACCTGAAGTGAATACGGTGGAGGTGATAATAATAATGGTCGCCATATTCATCCTTTGTGAAGCGTGAAGGAGTGGTGAAACTCTTTCGACAGGTGGTCTGCTTGTCCCATGTTTCCGGTATCGCGGGTCCGCTCTAGAACTGCGCATCAGCATCGTTCTCCCCCACTTTCTCTCTCTCCCCCACTTTCTCTCTCTATCTCACCCGAGTTGGCGGAGAAGGCAACGAAAGGCTTCTTCAATAGTGTGGCGTCCACACCCCCACAACACGGGCACCTTCCCCCCTCTCTCTATCTCATTGCCTACGCTCCCCCCTCTCGAGTCGATAGCGCAAGCGACAATACGCTTTCTCAGAACACACGAATACTTCGTAGCCGTTCATCATCGGTCTTGCGCCGTTTAACGTTTTCTTGAGACAGAGTGCTTCTGCTTTGGTTAGCACGGGATCACGTTCGATGTCTCTGACATGTGCGTTGAGGAACAGGCTGTTCAGCAGCGCTATACTTATGATCACCACCGGCGATGGTAAGGTAGGCCTTCTGCATGTTGGCGCATTTGCTTAAGGCGATGTAGGTGAGCTTGTGGGTGCCGTCACCATCTCCTCGCTGCTTCACATAGACACCTAATTTTCTCTAGCAGGAGAGGCGTAATAATTTCATTTAGATACTCTTGATCTATTCAAGTGACGGCCCGTAAGTAGGGCAGCATGGTTATTGAGCTTGAAGCTCTAGTCTGCCAGAAACAGTATATACAAAGTTATTTATCACAATCACTATGCACATATGGTCTTGAAATGTTCCTATGAATATACATAGCGGGTCACGCCGACGAATAGCGGACATGCCTCCATCCTAAAGAGCTCTTCCCCTAAAACATTATAAAGGATTTAGAAAAGAGTTTTTATTACAATTGCCTCGTATAAAAAAGATGATGGTCTTCACCTGTGGATCGTCTTGAATAAATGCATAAGAGAATGTGTGCGTCTAGTTCTTAATTCATTATCCAGCTCAATTGTTTTTTCTCCATGTGTTCTTCAACAGCAAATGATGGAGTCGCTAAGGTTATTTTTATTCACCCTACTAAGAGAACTCAGCCAACTCGTATATCGGCAGCTTGGCATTTCAGTGAGCGACCAACCCGCAGAAAAAAACAAAACCTTCTGGGATCTCTAATTGTAATATGAGAGTACAGGACACTAATCTACCTCTATGAGGCAACCGAGAAGAAAAGCTCTGACGCACGTAATAAAGTTGTACCACATTCGTTGGCGAGTTCCATGACAATGTTGCTTTGGAAATTGATGACATGGCAGCGCGAAAACCAATGCGTAGTTCTTGTTACTTAGCGAGCGCTGTATGAAAGCTGCATTATTTGAGCATGCGTGATAAGCCCAAGAAAAAATGCATCACCTCTCTAATGCCCAGCTGTATACAGACAGGTGGGTCGCATCTCTCTACCTAATGCACTCGAGGGATTTTCTGTTCACATTATCTCTATAGCAGCTGTTAACTAAGTGAGCTAATGTAGTGAAATGCAAACAGTGTTTCATCTCCTATGATACTACGCCGCCGGCATGAAGTACGCGTTGGAGAACGCTTCAAAAAGCGGTGGTATTTTCTCTATAAATGCATGTGCATGGCCGTCGTTGACGCACTTATCTCATTTTAGCACAGCTGTAAGTAATGCAATATGGCCGAGTGTCATTACAAGGTAATGCTATCAGAAACACATGCGTCCTACGGAAAGGAGCTTGCAGATCAGCTTTTCGAGTGTTCGAACTTTCGTGCGAGCCCTATGGAGAAAACTGGGTAGAATAAAGGAAGCCTCCTCATTGGAAAAATGATGAATGGAACTACTTTGTTGGTCATAGCATCATTGCAACGCGTGCATAGCTGGCCGTTCTAAATGAGTCAAGTCCGAGACACGCGCTAGTCAGAATATTGTCCTTTTATTCTATTATTTAGCCCACTCCAGGGCGTGAGGTGGCAAGTTCCAAAGGGTACAGTTTTGTACAGGCCTGTACAGCTGCGAGTCATTGGGTATTCTGACTTTACATGAACGAACAACTATGCCATCTTTAAAAAGTGACGCCTGACGATGAACACCTTAAATGCACCCACCTTCTAAGCACATGCTTGTTCACGAGTACTTGTATCCAGTCCAGGTCAGTTCATGCGTGGGTCAATCCGAGTTTCCTTTTTCACCTGCTCCTCCATCGGTGCTTCCAACGCATGTGACACGCTCGCCCTTCAGAACGCGTCACCTTCAGTGAACTTGTGCTTTCGACTATTGTTTTGAGCTGCCACAAGCATCCGTTATGCCAACTGTTCCACGATGTTATTAAACCAATTTTCTAAGAGCTTTGTTGATTTCGTAGTCTTTGCATTGTTCATTCTAGAAGCAGCAGCCTTCTCGCTTAGTCATGACCGTGGCTGTCTCATTCACAGCCATAATAATGTCTTGGCAATAATGTCTTGGCTCACATCTTGGAGTCGCTGTGCAAAACGAAAGTGGTAGGCGTCACACTCGGGCTCCTGTCACGCCTTTCTTCTGGTGTGTCGCGAACACATGACTCGTGTTGCCCACATTTCTCACGGGCTTCTACCCTTAGCTTCAGGTGGTTAAACAACTGATGTAGCTCCGTATTTGACAAATGAGTCTCGTTGACCCTTCGGGTGAGTTCTGTCGCTTGTAGTGTTTGCCCACGATGTCGCTGAGAATCACTTTGGTCAGAATCTCGGGAAGCATTGCAGCACATGAAAGCTCCGATCGTCCAAGAGCATTGAGACATGTCAAGTTTGTGATCACCGCATCTAGGAGATTTCTCTTGGCGGTCACGTCAGTGGACCTTCGTACGGACTTGAACGTTATAATGTGTTTGGACTTCTGCTTGATGTCCTCGTGTTTTCAAAGTGGTTGGCTTAAACTTCGATGGCTTCTGCATATGAAACATTCGTCGCTTGAAGCCGCCCGATCACTTTGGCCGCTGGTCCAGCCAAAAAGTGTTTCAGGTAGTGGATTCTTTCCCCGTTCATCAGACTGGCGTTTCTATGAATGGCATGCTTCAACACGTCTCAGAACGGCTGTCACTGTAGCACTGCCCTGTGGGTGTGAACCAAGTGCAGCTGTGGTAGTCTTGAAACACTCACCACCAGCCTTGAAGCGCCACCGATTAACTGATTTCTATAATTCGTACCTGGGGTTACACCATCGTTCAGTATTGGCAGGCCTCGGTCCACCATCGTTTGAGGCTGTAGTTGCTCGATGAGATAAAGGGACAACGTTGCTGCTGCGTTGTCTTCATACTCTAATACCGATCAGTAGTCCTGAGCTGCTTGCTCGGCGGTGAGAAGTTCTCTAGGGGGGCAATTCTTCACTCTGTCGTGCAAAACTCGAAACGCCGAGGCGCTAAAGTCACTCAATTCAATGAGCTGGATTGCCTCGTTACGGAGACGCGTATGCAAAACTCGTTGAGTCACTCGTTTGCCCTTGATCCGATTCACCTTTGTTTCTGTGAAACTCCTTTTCTTTGCTGGTTCGCTTGGATCAGAAATCGCATCGGGTTTCTCTGCACTACAAAATGTAAAAAAAGGGAAGGCTCCTCTTTGGAATGATAAGTAATGGGGTCACTTTATAGAGCACTGTCGCTACCCGTTCATTGATGGTTGTTCTGAATTAGCCGAGTCCATGACACGCACAGCTTGCTCCACGCGCTAGTCACATCATCGTCTTGCTCTTCTAATATTTAATAAACAGCTTGATTGAGATGACTTGGTTGATTGATATGTGGGGTTTAACGTCCCAAAACCACCATTTGATTATTGGTTCATTGTTGCACTATATATAGCAAATCACAACAATAATTTATCATCGAAACCATCAATATCATCACCACACTCAGCCTGTTTTAGACTACTGTTAGACAAATGCCTCTCCCGATAATCTCCAGTTTACCCTATAATGTTCTAGCTGATTCGTCTTTGTCCCATTGAACTTCTTATTTCACCACTCCATCTAATGCCCTCCCTTCATCGGCTGCGTTTGCCATCCCATGGTATTCATTCAGTTGTTCCTATTGGCCACTGGTTATTTATACAGCAAAATGAGCTAACTGGTAATTTATACAGCAAAATGACCTAGCGAACCTGAACATTTTTTTTTTAATTGAGGCAGGGGCTGTGTTGATAATTTTTTTTCAATCAAGGGAAGCGACAACCTTGAATACTAGCATATTTCGACTTTCACGAGAATGCAAGCTTGAACCTGTAAAATATGTTACTTTTTATAATTTGCCATATTTAGGGCATATAGGTTGCTATACCAAGCTTTTAAACTTAAAAGATGAATCGATGTGAGGGCAATATTTTCGTTTAACCTTGGAGTCGGGTTTCGCAGCAATGCAGGTTTCTTTTGGCTGCGTGTTTTCACGGCTTTGCATTGCCTTCCTGCAGTAAAGCTACCTTTACAAAGTAACACATGCGGATTAATTTGCATTTATCCACCATACGCACATGAACGACAAACACAGATTTCTTCTACTGAACTATACCGCAGTAGGTCATTAACTGATGAGACCATGTTGGGTCCTTGGCCAGACACCAACAGTGCAACTGCGGTCACAAGAGGAGTTATAACCTTTTTGGAAACAACTGGACTATAGGCGCGGCTATAAAATGTGTCTCAGCTTGAAAGAACACTACATACTCACCTCTCTATCTCACCATCTTCATCCAATAATCTTTCTTTTCCCCTTTCCCTTCCCCCAGTGTAGAGTAGCAGGCTAGAGCAAGCTATCGCTCAGGCCGACCTCTCTGCCTTTCTGTAAATAAACTTACCTCCTACTCCTCCTATTCGTTTGTTTCGAATATTTCAAAATTTTTCAATATTTTAAATTCGATTCAAAGTGAAATCAAATACTGCATTATTCGTTCAAACATTCGAAGCATTCAAATATTTGCACAAGCCTAGTCGGTATGTATATTCCTTGCTAAGAAGACTGACAACGATATGAGCCGGCAATTAATAAAGATTGGTTAAATGAGATCAATAACAGCTATGTTAACTGAAAATAATTCACAGAAAAATCTTAAGGTTGTTTGACGAGATCGGATTATATTTTCTACGCTAAGATAGCGGGCTTGCTGAATTCTGTCTGGATTTTTTCACGCTTTGTGAAACTAAAATGGGAACTTGACGTAAGTTAGCTGAAACACGTTGCATCACAAAGTGGCAATATGTACCATAAAATAAAGAGTACCAACACTTTTAATACACATCTGCACGTTTTCAAATCACTATCCACTAAGCAACGCAGTTGGAACACTTTCATCTTTGGTATTACTTTCCGCGTTCTCATACGGCTGCCCGTAAACGTTAAGCCTACGCCCACTGCTTTCCGCTTCGGCCATATTAGTATGGCGCCGCCTGGCGGCCGCATCTCGCCCCTCGGCAAGCTGTGTAGTTACGGTTTTGATGGCCTCCCCAATCGTTAATCTTAGCGGAGACTCGAGTTCTTCTTGCCTCGTTTACTGGGCTCTACTTTCTTCCTCTGTGGGTCACGGCTTTCCCCGGGTCGTATAACCTCTTGCCGCGCATGCAGCACCCCCACCCCCTCCCGCCGCCATCTTGGAGCCAAGGCGGCAACTCTGGAAATTCGTTCCAGCCACGAAAGAACCCCTGTAGTAACGGTCGTGAACGCAGAAAGCAATAATCAAGGCAAGACTCAGGTATGGATGTCCCTCTAGCGGTGTTGTTTACGGCATTTTCGCTCTTATTACTACGCTCGTCGTATTTTTTTTCCTCAGCCTTGGCCGATTCTTACTTCCATGTTTTTTCATTCTGCTATTTTTCGCGTCCACTTTTCCTCTTGAGATCTGTGAGCCTTATATTTTGGGAGAACGAACAGACAATAATGAAGGGCAAGATCCAGTAAGATTCACCTATTTAATTGTATCCGTTGTAATACAAAATTACTCTCATGGTTACGCTTGTCGTTTTTTTGTTTTTGTTTCTTTTTGCAGTCTTTTTTTATTTTAATGTATATTTCTTTCCTTATTCTTGTGTTATATTTTTTCCGTGGGCCCACCTTTTTATCTTCCCATGTGTATGCCCATTTCGAGAGGCCTTAGAGTTTACCACTCATCTTTTATGCGCATTTGCTGTGTTTCCCGGGAATGAAATGAGCACGTGGAAGGTTGCTGTAGTGGCTGTGCTGCAACCCAGCGGGCATCTTATTCTGAGTACTAGCAGTTTTATATGTACCGTTATGTGATATTCGTGCTGGTAGATAAGTTGGTAGAGCGAGTTTAGGGACACCTGTTTAGCGATAACACGTCTTCGGAATCCAATTCGTAAAGGTAATATAATAGACGGAAGAAATAGAGTTATAAAGGGGAAATCCCTACATGCCCCATGAAAAGCTAAATTTGGCCGTAGGCGTCGTCAGGATTTGACCAGACTGGACGGCAATTAGCGAGACCTTATGATACTTAATTGGCGAGACCTGACGACGCATCGGGAGACAAGGCGTCGGGGTCGACGCAAATGATGTAAGAATCACCCAAGTTAAAAAACGGAAACGCCTGTCAGAACTCACGATATTCTGAAATGAATGTGTGTGCGTATTTAGTTTACCAAAAGTCACCTTACATTAATGTAACACAACGCATTATAGACGCAGCCATTTGACGTCAACTAGACGTCATGCACAGCCGCGGTGGTGTAGTGGCTAAGGTATTTGGCTTCTAACCCGCCGGTCGCGAGATCGATTTTTTGTCTGCGGCGGCTGCATTTTCGATGGAGGCGATAATGCTGTAGTTTAGTGTGCTCAGATTTGGGTGTACGTTAAAGAACACCAGGTGGTCGAAATTTCTGGAGCCTTCCACTGTTGCGTCTCTCTTATCATATGGAGGTTTTAGGACGTTAAACCTCACATATCAATCTATCAATTAACTAGACGTTGTTATGGCATTACACCTATTATCATGACGTCAAATGGTTACGTCATAGACGGGCATCGTCACCTACAGAAATGTGAGCTGATCACGGAGGCTGTGCACATATATCCATGTGAGAAGCAGAATGCCTCTGATATCGAAGGCTATGCGAGACAGGTTCACTACAGAACGCTGTCAAAGAGGCAAATCGAGGATCAACGCAACCTGCGAAGATAAAGAATAAGAAGGTGGTCTTCACTTTCAAGTCGTCTTAGGAGGTTGCGTAAGGGACCATGTGTAAACTGAAGAATAAGAAGAAGAACGAACTTTATGAATGCGCGCCCTGTGGTTCGTGGCGGCCTCTTCGTAGTTACTTCGGGATTCCGCATCTAACTAAGGAAAGGAAATTATTCCTATCTTCAGTTTAGCCATTCGGGCCGGTAATACAAACCAAATCACTTTATGGTCAAGCCCGCGGAGCCAATTGCTAGACTGTCATCCCGACTGCGGCGGCTGCATTTCCGATGGAGGCGGAAATGTTGTAGGCCCGTGTGCTCAGATTTGGGTGCACGTTAAAGAACACCAGGTGGTCGAAATTTCCGGAGCCCTTCACTACGGTGTCTCTCATAATCATATGGTGGTTTCGAGACGTTAAACCCCACATAGTGGAATTGCTAGACTGTCGGCCTGTCATGAGAAACAATTAGCCTTTGCATGCAGCAAAGTCGGCCGATCGGGTTGCGGAAGGCAGGTTCATAGAAGTTGCTTAAATGTATCTACGAATGCTGTAGCCAAATGATAGAGCAAGCACCCACCGAACTTTAAGATCTTTATGGCCACACATACGTTGCGTTGCTCCTTGGAGTCTTGCCGCAAGCCGAAATGCTCGTGTTCAGTTGAGTTGGCCATTCGAATTTCCTTTATAACGAAGTAACATGTGGAAACATTCAAAAAATTGGAGAGGCTTTCTTACCCATGTTTCCACATTCTTTTGTCTTTTCTGAATAATGGTATTTTTCGTTACTCTGTTTTCTTATTTACTTCTTTGAGCAGTGCTCTGTTTGACGCTCAATTATAATACATTGTGGGTGGTAGGGGAGACGAAGACAAGCAGCAGCTGCTTTATCTCATACAAACTATTTAAAAACAAAGTGCACGCTCTGAACTGAGCAATGAACTCTTCATTACGTGTGTGAGTTTATCTGGTGAATAGTTTGGAACCTTAGCGAGTCAAACCTACTGACTGAACGACCGCGTTTTGTAACGAACTCTCAGCTTGTTCTTCAACATCGTCAATGCATGGATGAGTCGCAAATGAAACTGATAATGTCATCTCCTCCTCCCTGGTTCACCAATCCACCGCGTAGGAGCACTGCTTACGGGGCTTGAACACAGACGTGATGGTCGCGGAATTGAATTCGTGCCACTGCGGTCGTATTTTGATGAAGACAAAACGTTTGAAGTCAGTGCACAGCGCAATGTAAGTGCACGTCGAAGAACCTCAGGTGATCTACATTTACAGAGCCCTTCACTATGGCGTTCCTCATAACCATATCGTGGTTTCGAATCGTAAAACAACAGATATTGTTAAATTATCACTGCGTGACCACATCGTACACGCTGCACACGCAAGGCCAGCTGTGGTCTTTGTACGCAGCTGCAGAAAAAAAGGGTCTCTATTGTACCACTGTCTGCGCCTTCTTGCTACATCATCTAAGACCATTGTGCAAGACGGGCGAGTTCATATTCTTTACCTGCACTAGCGTTAGCAATACAAGAATTTCCTTAGCTTCGCAAGTTTTCCGGCTCTCCGAAAGCAATGCTGATTTATAGATGTCTCTCGCTGTATTCTATTTCTGGGCAATATATTTTTTATCTCGAGGACCACTGCCTTGCTTCTACAGAGCAAAATTTATCACCATTCCCCATACTGACATGAGTCATGCTTGCGAAGCAATCGTGAGGGAAACCTCGTGTGCTCTATCTGTCCCACGAACGTGTTACGTTTCAGGCGCCTGGCTCACAACTAATCGTCTCGGCGATTGTGGTAATCAAGCCGCTACTCATGCACGAATTACTTTCTGCTGGGAATCCGAGACTGTAGTTTACGTGACCAGGATACCAGTGGTGTTATTACTGTATCTCGAAGAAAGAAGTAAATGTGGTTGGCGAGTCCGCGTGAATAAATACACTTGTGGTTCCGGAAAAAATTGTGAACAGAAATACGACTCCAGGATTTTGAATCTTACGCCTTCATTCATAATGCCGCCTTTAAAGGGGAACTTTTATTCAAGTCTGGCGTAATGCGCCAGATATAGCCTATAAAACCAACTGTTTTGATCTGATTGTACAGTTCTTTGCTTAGGATGCAATTAAGAGTGTACACCTGATTGGTGGCTCCAATCAGTTTACTTTTCTGAGTGCTCCGGAGGACCCAAAATTTGCGGCATGAGGTCACAAGAAGAAAAAAATGTGAGAAAACCGCTGCTTCTAAGCGGCTTTGTTTCCCACAGCGCGATGCCTGGTATCCGACATTAACCACTCGCGTGCTCTGGCGCGGTGATTTACGGTGCGCCTAACGGGATATGGCGTGTGGAGTGGGAAAATGTTGCCATCACTATGTCCGTCGCCTCGTTGGCACAGCTAAATGAGTTAATTGACAGAGCAGCAGGGGCTGATAGGAGTAAAGTTCAGGTTTCAACTGCGGGACCTTTCTTTTTATTAATAGTATGGCCATTTTTGGCTAGTTTACCAGCTGCTTCTGATGTAGGTGGTTTCGAGATAAATTTTCGTCTTTTACTACTTGTGTAATTTCGAACTTGAAGATCCAAAAAATGGCAGTAAAGGGAAGATGGAAGCTTGAGGGTAAAAATACCCTTAAACAAAGCTTTCGTGCTCGAGCCGATGTTTCGACTATTGGACTTGTCTTCTTCAAGGCTGAAACGTATGTCTTCTTCAGTTTTAGTTTTGAAAAAGAAGATAACAAATGTCTTCTCTTTCAAGGCTAGAAGTGACAGTTCTAGCCTTGAAGAAGAAGACATCAGTTCTAGCCTTGAAGAAGACCAGTCCACTTGTCAAAACTTCTATTCAGGTTTATAACAGATGTCTTGTTCTTCAAAGCTAGAACTGACAGTTCTTGCTTTGAAGAAGAGGACATCAGTTATAGCCTTGAAGATGACAAGTCTACTTTCAGAAATGTCTACTAGAGCACACAAGCCCTTTTTACGGATTTTTGCATCAAAACGTATAGGACGCTTGGTGGAACGCCATATACTTGCCTCGCCGACGACTTACATATAAATTGGTCTGGTGAAGGTTCTGCCAAAGTCGGTGTGCCTATCCATATACGCCGATGATATTTGCCTCTGGAGTGCTGCAGTTACCCGCCCTCAGGTGCGTGCACGAATACAGCGGGCAGCAACCCTCACAACAGCCTACCTTCAGAAACAAGGCCTAAATATATCAACTGTGAAGTGCGCGTTGATGGCGTTTACACGCAAACCAATGACGCCATACCCTGTTTACATCAATGGGCAGAGTGTCAAATATGCACGGACGCATCGTTTCCTGGGCATAATTATCGACAGAAGTCTTTCGTGGAGCCCACATTGTGCGTACTTGAAGAAGAGACTGCTATCTATTGGGCATATCATGAAATTCTTGTGCGGTAAAGCATGGGGAACTTCTGTGGCCTCCATGCTACAGCTGTACAGGGCCCTATTTCTGGGTCTATTGCGCTACAGCTTGCCGGTGCTGACTAACACTTGCAAATCGAATACTCATTCATTGGAGAGTTTGCAGGGTCAGGCACTGCGTATCTGCCTAGGACTGCCCCGATGCGCTTCTACTTATGCCACAATCATGCTTGCCAAAGACCATCCGGTCAGGACATATATAGTAGTGGATTGCCTCAGAGCGCACATTCGACATGCTAGCCGTGTCCTCGACCACCACTTGGCCCTTCTACCTTCCGGAAGACCACGTGCTACGTTTTCAGACGTCATAGCCAAGCACCTAAACAGCATTCCATTAGGATATACGCCAGCTGCGAGAACGGCTTGTCCTTTGTGGTGCCTCGACCAGCCGCAAGTACGTCTAGAAATTCCGGGAATCAAAAAGAAAAGCAGTCACTCCAGAATAGCATTGAAGCAAGCAACACTGCTATTATTACATGAGTTGTACTTAGACCGAACGCAGATATACACTGATGGGTCCGTCTCATCCAGCAGCTCATCAGGTGCCGCTGTAATTCCGGCTGCAGAAAATGACAATCAAGTTTAAGTTGTCGCATATGACTACATCTACGGCATCAGAGCTTGCTGCTATAAGGGCTGCTTTACAATATCTCGTTCAAGAACGTCCAGGAAATTGGGTCATATTCTGTGATTCGAGTTTGCAGTCTACCATGCGTAGGAGGAGCCATGACCAACTGGTAGAAGAAATAAGACATTGCCATCATGAAGCTCTAGCACGAGGGCATGATATTATATATCAATGGCTGCCTGGACATATCGGTATTACCGGAAATCAATTAGCCGATGATGCAGCCCGCTCAGCCCATGAAGAAACCCGTGTAGTCCCGATTTCTCTATCAAGGAATGACTGCAGCAAGACAACTTTACCTGCTGGCTCGAGATCTCACACGCACTTTCTGGTCGTCTACCATCTTCCAAAGGTGTCAATTTTATGAACTGGATCCTTCGCTCAAGCTAAAGCTACCATCACACCTTTCCCGCTCCGATGCGACACTGTTATGCCGCCTTTGGTTGGGTGTTGCATTCACAAAGGCGTACTCCTTTCGCATTGGTATGGCAGACACTCCTACATGTGACTACTGCGGAGATGAAGAGACCATCGAACACGTCCTGTGCAGCTGCGCTTGCTACGACACACAGCGATGCCAGCTACGGATGGTTTTGAATCGACTTGACCCCGGACCATTTTGTGTGCAGAAGATACTAGGACCTTGGGCATCTGCCTCAGTTGCGCAGAAAGCAACTAAAGCACTGCTATTTTACCTTAAGTCAACAAACCTGAGCGACCGCCTGTAAACTGTGTGTGCTCCCCGAGTGTGCTCGTGATTGTGTGTACCTTCTCATCTTTCTGCAACCTCTTTTCTCCCCTTTATCCCTTCCCCAGTGCAGGGTAGCAAACCGGATGTGCGTCTGGTTAACCTCCCTGCCTTTCCTTGCATCTTTATCTCTCTCTCTCTCTACATACATAAATAGTTCCGAAGCATTTGCGCTTGGAAATAAACCGTCACAACAGCATAAAATACCCGTCCAGGTGGTGGGTGCCGCCCAGGGTTGCCTTTGGTGGCGATATATGCATAATTAGCTACTTTTCGACCCTTTTCGTGACCACATTTCTATTTGGCACCATGGCAACTTGCTGGCTAGATTGAAATATCTGGTTTTACTTATTCAAAACAGTTTATAAATAGTAAAAAAAATTGTTTACAATACCTCATAATATTCTATTTGGCTACAAATTAGGCGATAATAACAAATTACATGTGTATACTTTGGCTACAGTTAGCTTGAGCTCTGGCGCCTTTTTTTTCAATTCCACCCAACGGCAGCGCACGTATACCAGCACTCGGTTATCCTTCCTCAAATGTTATCCGCTGTGGCGGTTTACAGGTCATGGTGCTCAACCGGCAACATGAAGGCAGCTGGATCGAATCCCGGCCAATGCGGCCGGATTTCGATGGAGGCAAAAAGTTAGAGGTCCGTGTACTTCGAATAGAGTGCATGTAAAAAAAAACGCCAGATGGTCAACGCCTTCAGTACGGCGTCCTTGTCAATCATGCTCTGGTTTTCCGATGAAAACGAGAACAATTATTATAAACGAATCCATAACGGTCTGCGTCAACTTTTCATACCGTAGTATACTCGTTTATATTCAGCATGGTTAAGTGACAGGCGTTAGTGGAACAATGCATCTTGCTGGAGTCGAGATTTTACAAGTCTTACGAACAATAATTGTTCGAGGACATGTCATCACTTATGGAATCAGTTAGTATCCGCTAGTGGTATATGGAGCCCGGGCCTCGTTGGATTCTGGATCCTACGCTTTGGCGCTCTCAGGTAAAAGCTGCGGTGTTATCTACAGTTTAAATCACTCGAGATGACTTTTATGTCGCCCCAGTAGTGATTACATCTTGAAATATGCTCATTGACAACGGTGTCCTGTGCGCAGTATGGAATGAAATGGTAGCCCTATATTCATATGCAACAAATAGGAATGATAAAGAACACAATTCTTTTAATAAGGCGAACCTTCTTATACCTAAGTTTGGTGTGTCTCCTTTCACTGTCTCTTTCAAGCACATCATTTAATTTTATCCGCAATGACCTAGACCCTTCACTCGAGTCCTCACCGGGCCTCCTTTGATAAATCCGTGGTTTAGTAAGCCTGCTTGGCCATGTGCTCACCAGTGAAGGTATCACAGCATATCCATGGTAACAGCACCGTTCACTCAAAAAAGCTCTATATCTTTATTGACGCCTTATTTCATAACCACATTGCGCGCAGTACCTGCATGGTTTTTCTCACATCAATGAGTATAGTACTACCCCAAGGATCATACCTGTCAAGTCAGGTTTCTAGAGATCAGCTTTAATTGCTGAAAAACGAAAGCACCATGATTTTCTGCAGGCTTACTACTTGTATTTGAAACAATAAATTAGTTTTATTTATTGTGCGATGTAATTAGTGTCTTCACTGTATGTCCTGTTTCACTGAGCAAGATGCTAACAAGACTATGTTTTTCTTCTCTTTGCATGTCACTTCTGCTATGTTGGACTAACTACACGTAGGTAAGTCAAACATCTCTACTTCTTCGCTGTTTCCGTGGCAAGTGGTGAAGAAAAGAAAATTTGTGCACTCCATATTCTGACACATAACAACTGCCTCACAACCTTGCTTCCCATGCATTCACATAGTTTCGGGAAGAAAAGATGCTCTGACTTTCGATTCCCGGTAGTCCTTGGCTGCTGTGCTTGGATCGAAGACAGATAACCACAACTTTAACCAGAAAAAATTTGTGTATTTATCTTTATAGGTCGGCAAAAACTTGTGCAACTGATTCAAACTCACTCACCACAATGTTTTTGAGCTGGACTCACTCGGAGTCGCACAGAAAAATTTTCCTCAATTGGACTCTGACCCAAACTCACGAAAAAGTGGCTCACCCGGACTCACTCAGACTCACGGCTCAATTTTACTCTCAGTGAGCCTACACATGAGTCCGTTAGCACAGAGGTATCTTTCTCGACCATGACGTCAATGCTCTATCACACCGACGTATCATATAACTGGAGCTCTTAACGCCTCTTCATAGAGTACCCTCGAATAAAAGTGCTCTTAAACCAGTAAAACCACTTTCTTGAAATAGATCACACCATAATGTATACTTATCAAGAACTTTCTTGGAAGAATCGGCCGGGGGTCGACGTCCTCCCCTACGTGATTCATGCCTCTGATCAATAAATATTGAAATGGTGCATGAAAGACACTGCTTTGGAATACGTGTCGGTAAACGTGAGTGTAAACGTTGATTCAGGTAAGACTCATAATAATGCTGAAGACGAGTAAGCATTATCTTAGCCAATGACACCTACCGTAGTAAAAGGTAAAACACCTTAAACGACAAAAGACGAAGGTAGAAATAACAGACAGGACGAACGCGGTTATGTAGGTCGTCGAGCCTCATGCTATCGCACAATTTGACTGTTTCGTTCTTTATACTTCGAAGTCTAATGTTTTCTTGCGGCCTGAAGTTCCACTTGATAGCATTTCGAGATATACTATCGTGTGCTGCTGTGGTGAAAACAGCGAAGCACCTTTCATTTTAAGGCAGAAGCAAGCGAAGATATGCCGCTATGAGGGAAGAGACAACGTCAGCGATCATCCCAGAACCAGAGAAATGTATCTTGTGGAGCACGATAACACCTTTGACCTTCGTAGTTCTTCCTTCATCTCTTCTAGTTTCCGCTGTTTTACCTTTAACCTTGTTTGACCAACAAATCACACTCCTAGGATACATGTAGAATAATACTGCAAAGTCAGGTTGTCCTTAAGAATATTCAGAAAAGTATTCCTTGGAAGTTTCCAAAAAGTTCATTTAAAGACAATGCGCGATGCTCAATAAAATTTCTGCATAAGCTCCAATTATTAGGAGAAGAAAACTCACTATTGGCAATGTAAGACAGAAAAGTGGTTTTACATATTTCCATCATATGTCCGAAAAAAAAAATAGCGGAAATTTCTCACTTGCAGGAACTGTTAGTGAGTGGAATTAAGAATTGTTACTGCACCTGCCGCTAACACAGGAGCGCCATTATTGCGAATGAGTGTTCAGTTTTGTATTACGATATCCTGACCACTATGCAGTTAACCATCATATTTACTCGTGCTTCGTCATCGTACGCAACGTCTAGTCAATTTGAAATATTTCAAGTCAAGAGATGAGGATATATAGATCAATAGAACCTAATAGTTCGGTAAATTGGTCTATTTCCTCTGCCTCAGGATTTTATCAGGCTATATAGATAGTTCCGGTCAAGTTATAAACAGGTCTATTATTGATTTGTTTGGTCATTCTAATCCTACTACGAACTAGACAACATTTCTGCGAAGCCGAAATACAAGAGGTCCGTGCAATGCGTCACGTCCCTTTACGTCAGAGCCCCATTGTGTCGAGATTCCGCGGAGCTCTTCACTATGGTGACTTTCAAAGCTTCCTTTGACGAAACACAAGTCCACTCTCCGGTACGTTTATTCCAACGACACTCCCTGTCCTAAGACCCTTTTTTTTTATCTCTGCCATTTAGCCTGGAACACATTAGGGCATGATGCACCAGAAGAGAGCCAAACTTATGTTGCATTTGCCGCGTGGGTCGCGATTTGATTTCTCATATGGTCCACGTTCGAAAACCCCAAGGTTACCAAATTTCCAGAGCCCACCGCGGCGCCAACTATCTCATAATCATACTGTGTTTTTTTTAATAAAACACGAACAGTTATTATGAGCGATTGAACTCTGAATAGAAGCATTTTGTTTGAAATATATCTTCAATATTTGGAGAAATATAACCCAGCTGTTGTAGCAGGTTGATCAAAGTTGAGACCAAGAAAATTTATAGAATAGTCCTGCTTTGTTTGGCAGGCTAGTATGTATAGAGAACACACACACGTACACACACACACAATATATATATATATATATATATATATATATATATATATATATATATATATATATATATATATATATATATATATATATATATATATATATATATATATATATATATATATATATATATATATATATATATATATATATATATTATTCTCAGTACATTAGTGGAAGGGTCAGTACGATGGTTAGGATCTGTAAAGCGGCCACAGCATGTTGACGCAACCGTAATCCTTGTCCAGACCGCTAGAGGGCGTGCAGCCTAAGATTGGTAAACGGACCCTTCTTCGAAGTCTACGCGGTAGTCCGTGGTGTGGATTTGGTTCCGCGAGCACAAGATCGATACGATCGCTGAGCAGGCGCAACTCGACACGCTGTGACTCACTGTCGCAACCACGCCTGTCTCCTCACAGTCGCACTTCCGCGTTGTGAAGATTGCCAATTCTATCTATCTACTGTGTGTGTGTGTGTGTGTGTGTGTGTGTGTGTGTGTGTGTGTGTGTGTGTGTGTGTGTGTGTGTGTGTGTGTGTGTGTGTGTGTGTGTGTGTGTGTGTGTGTGTGTGTGTGTGTGTGTGTGTGTGTGTGTGTGTGTGTGTGTGTGTGTGTGTGTGTGAGAGAGAGATTTTCTTGTCCTGAGGTAATTGTGTGCCCTCATGACGCCGTGTGTTGTTGAGACTTCCGGGAGGTTTTTAAATAGGACTTGACACAGCTAGAGACTCGTGGAATAAAGTACCTGCGCATCCTTTTTACAGCCCAAGCTGCAACTTACGAGATAAGAACACGGATCACGCGTGGCGCCATAGTTGTCCGCCGCCGCCACCTCCGGTGTCCGTAACCAGTATCTAATGAAAAAAAAGGTGACTAAAAACATCAATGACACAATGAGAATCAAGCTCGGGTCCACTGCGTACCAGCCCAGTATTCTACCACTGAGCCACGCCAGTACTTGGAAGTCGTTTGTAAATTGGCCTTAGGCAGGCTTAATGTCTGGAAAAAGAATCACGTTAATGTGAGTAATAAAGTGTTTTACAACATCAAAGGAACATCCAGGCGTCACAGAATGCGAATTGCGTAAAGTATGGGTCATCCAATGCTCCAACCCATTGAAGAACTTGTTCTTGATCGCCTATTAACTGTGGCGCACACCCACTTCAGGAGGATTTTTTTTATTGTTGCTAACCACCACTGCATAAAAAAATGCACAAAATTCTTAACAAGTGTGTAGGGGATACAACGCTTCTCCAAGGATTGACCAAGGATAGCGTAGTGAATGCTGGCCTACTACAAAAAAAAATTGATTATTTATGTCGTAGTGTGTATCCAGCAGTGTGCTTGTAGCATCCCAAAGAGAGTTTAGAAAAGGCTCCGAAAGGCTACTCTTCTAGATTTCGCTGTGACTGCGCTGCACGTTCCGCACAGGCCTGGCGTTTTTTTCTTGAATAATGAATCTGCGCATCGCTGACCTACACCACTCGATGCTTAGCGCACTATTGCGATTAATCTCTGGAAATTTTACGGTGGTATTCGTTTTTGGAAGTTACCGTGCATTCATATTTTTATGTATGACGAGAATTGCCACTTTGCGTTGGTGTAATCTGTCAAAAATTATAGATTTGTAACTGAGCGTGCCACATTTAAAGCTGTTGTATGCATACAATGTTTATGAAGGAAGATCCTTGCACCATGCCCACAAACTTCCTCGCACCTGTTGAAACCGCTGTGCAACGAGTTGCGCCCACTTTCCCACTGATAAATGGACCACTACGACCACTAGATAAAACGAAAAAAACACATTGTCTTTTATCCGGCACGCCTAGTATCACTTAGACGCAACGTTCACACATGTGGACGTGGCTTGCTTTTGTGAGCACTTTGGAGTACTGGCCAAGGCATTGCAATGCACAATGTTCATAGGATGGACTGAACCACTTTTTCTCTCGTCAGCCTCAGTAGCCTGTGTTTCAATCCAGACAACTTCAGCGAATGCAATACAATGCCCAACGACTCGCTCGACGGGTTGCGTTGCGAAGAACAGCGTCAAAAGTGATATTCTTCCTCGCTCTAAATAAATACATCCCAATACAGATTGCGTACGCGTTTTCAGCCTACAATTGTGTTCTTTCGGTGTGAAAATGAATGGTGATTGGCTGTAAAATAAATGTTTATTTACGCAATATTTACAGTTTCTTTCACTAAACCTCGCTCCTAATAAGGTAATAATTCATTTTTCGTTTGGATGTAATATCGAGCGCCTTTGGTTTATGTTGTGTGAGTGGATTCATTTGCAGACAGGCAATCATATTTGACACGTCGAGGGGATATTTACGTGCAAAACCTTATCTAGATTGAGCAGCCCCACGAAAGACTCATGCTGAATGTCGTAGCAATATAGACGGTAAGAGTTGGTAGATTTAGTATAGATGGCGTGTTTTTTTTTTTTTGTCTATAAGTTAAAATGCTAAGAAGTGGTTGCAGAGAACGGCTTTCGCTACTGCATCGACGCCGCGGAAATCGGCGCATTTAGAGCAAGTCCGGGTCAATAAGACGCTTATAAGTGTGACCTTTTTCTCTTTCGTTTATATTTTTATTAGTCACGCATACATACGGAGCGGTGAGCAGGCCGGGCCATTTAAAGGTGATGGCGGCTCAGCGAAAAGAGGGAGGGAAGCAAAGCGTGTAACAGCCGGAGAAATGGAGAGGAGGGGAAAGAGGGAGATGAGGCAAGTTTTTATGTTTCGGGAAACGGACCCGTGGAGTGGGCCGGGTCGGCTGTGTGTTGCGTGGGCGGGTAGACAGAAAAGTGGCGCATTCAAATTCCGGCTTGGCCTGAATGCAACCTCGGGCAATTACACCCGGACCTCCCACATGATCACACAACTCGTACAGCCGCTTTTACTGACACTCGGCCGCTTACAACGCGTTCAACCCTTCTACTTGTTACTCTAAGCGGCTACAACTTAACAGTGCCAGAAACTACAACGGTAGCTGCTACTGCAGCTGTCCAACGAATGGCGCCGACGGTTTTAAGGCCACACATAGTGAACATATCGACACAATCGATTCGCTGTGACCCTCCGCGCTTTGGTGGTTTTATATATAGCATCGTCCTTTTTTTAATAATGGGCGTCATGCGTGTGCAGCTTCGACCATGACAGAGCCAGAAGTGCGTCAGTCCTCTCTCTCTAATCGATATATCATCGCAAAGTTGAGAGTTATTTTAATCTACTGAATAAAAGTATTAGAAGCGAGGTTTACCGAGATACGGAGGGAGGTCCCATAGTATACAGACTGTATACAGTGGATCTGCCATAAAGAATGAGTAATTTGAGTAACTACAATCCAACTAAGTGCGAATAAACTAGACACTGCATTAAAACGAGTCATGAACACTGTATAATGTCTAGGTTACAACAAGGATTTAAATAACTGTGATGATAAAATGATTATACTGAATGCAAACAAGTACGAAGGTTTGAATTGAATACGTGTGGTAAGAGACCATTTCGACATGGCATGGTAGCCAGTTTCAAAGTAATAATGATGACATCTAGGGTTGAACGTCCCAAAACGACAATGTGATTATGAGAGATGCCAAAGTAGAAGACTCTATGATTTCGACTGCCTGGTATTCTTTAACAGAGCACATGGGCCTCTTCTATCTCGCCCCCATCGAAATGTAGCCGCCCCTGCCGGGCGCCAGCCGTTTAAATTCTAAGGTAGTATGGCTGAAAAGTTAGTGGCGAATTCGCTATCAATATTTCTGGCTTTCGGTAAATGATAGTCGTTAATAAAAGCGACTTGCGTAGACATAAATTGCATCGATGTGGCACAGTCGATTCTCGAATCGACGAATCGATTTGATGAACGGGACAATGGTAGAGGAACATACGACGTCGTTTGTTGTTGCTTCACTAAAACGGTGACCGCTGTCCCTCGTGACACGGAGGCCTTTTTTATCCTCATAATTAGTCCCCGGGTATCGAATGGGCTCTGTATAGTGAGCTCTTCGGCGAGGGCCGCATGTCTTAGTCATGGCAACAGTTTCAATGCATACGCGCATATCTTTATGTTCAGCTGTTGAAGATTATTTGAACTGGTGAATGAATTTAAACGCGTCTTTTTTCTATTTATCAGAGTTTTTACCACCCTTTCTCTATCCGACATAAATAAGCGTTCAGATTATTATAGCTTTGGTACAGATCCAAAAAATAGGTCGTATGAGGTTTGACTTGAGGACACTCAACTCGGGCTAGTTGTTACTGATCCATATATTTTGTAAGCGCGAAAGACACGATGACAAAAAGTGCAAATCTCGCTCACTCTTACAGAAGAAGTACAAAGGCTGTATCAGGATATTACAGGTGTGGTAGAAAGGTAGTAATGATAGTAGAAGGTTACTAGAAGGTTAGTAGAAGTGTGTTATAAAAGTGGCGAAATGGCGGCAGATGTTCAGTAGAAGTTCTAAGTAGAACAGCAGTGGAGTAGCATGACGGTAGTAACAGGTAACGACTAGTAAATTAGTGGATACACTCTGTTCTATTTAGCAGCGCGTTTTATTACTTTTCCGATCCCGGCTTAAATAAATAGGCGGTGCAGTAAATATAGGTAGTAGAAGAATTGCAAGACCATGGGCAGTGAAAAGCTAATAGGAAGTTGCTCAAAGTGTACACGAATGATTGTAGAAGAATAGTAGAGGTGTATAAGAAGGATATTAGATGGACAATAGAAGTGTAGTGGAAATGTAGTGGAAGGACAGTAGTAAGGTAATGAAAGGCTACATCCGGTGACGACGTTTCTTGACACTGCTGTGGAAGCGAGTAAAGAAACAGGTTAAGGTAGAGATC
Source organism: Rhipicephalus annulatus (assembly GCA_013436015.1). Taxonomy (NCBI): domain Eukaryota; kingdom Metazoa; phylum Arthropoda; class Arachnida; order Ixodida; family Ixodidae; genus Rhipicephalus; species Rhipicephalus annulatus. The sequence continues at coordinate 246,707 of WOVY01004898.1, forward strand.
ATCGACAGCACTTTTAACGTAAACGAACGATCAAATACTAGATATAAATATCAGTTTTTTCTCTGTAGAGAAAACTAAGACGAAAAAAAAAAGGCATGCACGAATAACTGATGCGTGGACTGACACGCACAAACTTCTTCCTTGAAACGGAGCAGCATTAAGGAGCGTCAATCTTAATATTTCTCTCTTCGGCGCGGACGATTTACGAGGTCAAATTGCGGCAGCGCTCTTCCTTAAGATGAGCAAAGGGGGGCGCAAGGCGTAAAACGCAAGCAACGCAAAACGCTGTGAAACGTTACCGGAGAAGAGAGTTTAGAGCTTGGCCGGCCAGCCCCATCGGCTCGTAATTAGAGTTGCGTGCGTCACCGTTTGGTAATTAGGCTTCCCAGCAGGCTGTGGTGGAGCTGAGCGGGCGCCTCCCGTAATCGGAGTCTCTGCGAGTGCGTGTCACTTTAGTATAGAGGTGGTACAGGCTAAAGCGGCGTGGCTCTGGTAGTAGCTGTCGAAACGAAGGAGACTGGGGTGTGGGAGGGAGAAGAGTGAACGATACTGTGTGACTCTCATCCTCGAAGATTATAAATAGCTCAGCCTTTGTCAAAGCTGTCACTCTATATATATACGTTGAGGATAGGGGAGCTTCGGGGACCAACTCCGCTCTGATTGCCTGGATCATCGGGTAAAGCTTGTTAAAGTGTGTGTGTGTGTGTGTGTGTGTGTGTGTGTGTGTGTGTGTGTGTGTGTGTGGTGTGTGTGTGTGTGTGTGTGTGTGTGTCGAGTGAGGAACGTTTTCTGGGTTTTTTCAGCGTTGGTATATCTAATCTCCTTTTGGGGCTGTCTAATTAACCTTACCCGATGACTGGGCAACGCTCAAACGTTAGAATTCTTCAATTTAAATTATCTTCTTTTTTGTATTTCCCAATTTCACACTGTTCATGAGTCTACGTTCGGCCCTTCATTTGGCTGTAACGTATACTGCCTTCTATCTACCATAAGTGGTAGGATAGAAAAGGAGGAAGGCATGGAACTGGGTTTTTTAAAGGCCTAATTTTTTTACGGCCTTGTGTTCTAAAAGTAATGCTTCACTATGATCCTAATTGACCTTTGACAAACTCTGCAGAATTATGTCAGATAACGAAGTCGCGTAGGAGCTTGCTGAATAAGAAATAAAATAAAATAAGATAAAATAAAATAAATTATGACTTGACTTGACTTGACTTGAAATGAGAAATCAAGTACACAGTTGCTGTTAACTGTGTGAGCATTTCTCAGTGATGTATAAACATATAGCACCCTAGGTGTGCTATGCCAAATCGGCAGTATGTGAAGCGGGATATTGTTTGCTGGTTTTTTATGAACCTCCTGGTTTCAAAATTTAATTACCCGTCAATCACCTGTGCTAAATAATTGATTCATTAGCTAGATTGTTGCGCAAATTATCGAATGTACTAAATGTCCAAAGCCCATCACGACGAAAAATCATGCATAATATTTCAACAGATAGGCCCCAAGGAAGCATAAAAAATTGCTAAAAATTGAGAAAACTTTAATGAAAGATAGCCCATACCGGGTCACTTTGTGTTTAACACAGATAAGTGTTCAAAGAAGCTGAAGCGTCAAAAGATATGTACTACTTCGAGCTCCCTTGGCCCATAAAACTCGCGAAGACTAAAAAATTGCTTGAAACGTAGTTTATCCTCAAGCGTCGTATATATTGAAACGTAGAGCAAACGATGGAAATCAATGTTGAAATTTCAAACTTCTGCACATCTAAATTGCTAAGTGAAGGAACGTATTACTAACACATCACTTATATCAACAAAATAGCTGCGATTTGTGTTTCTTAAAAGAGATGTGATTTGAGGTCCAGCTCTCTTGAATGCATCCTCTAAAATCATTCTTTTTTTTCGTAAAGCCATTCTGAAGCTCCTACATATTCCTTTGAGTAGGTTGTGCTCACTTAACCACGTGTTTTTTTTTTTGCTACCCTGCGTATTTAGGTACCCGGGCGCCTCTAGCTATAATAAACGCTATAGCCGTCTTCGTCCTAGCATAGTCTTGTAGGAGAATAAAATTTCTACTTCAACGCCTATATTCGTTCCGCACCCAGGTTCAAAAACGTCAAGCGTTTGTCAGCAATTCATGTGTTCTGTAACACTTGTCTGCGAAGCCATTCCTTAAACCTGAAATAAGTTGTAGTATCGGAAACCACCCTGCTTGCAAGAAAGACTACCTAGAAAGTAAGAGATTCGCAATAAAATATCTTGGAGGTATAATTCATTTAACTTTTTCCAAAAACAATACCCCGAACATGAAGAGCTCTAATTATAAGTGCGTAGCTTTTTATGAACCAAGCTTGTCATTGATTCATAAGCCCCTTTGGTGCATGATCTTGCTCACAACCAAGTAGTCCCCACAGGCTTACCCCAAAGCTAGCACTACTCGAAACCAGGCCATAATGAACGAGCCGGCATTCAAATTACCATGTTTAGCCGATACATTCAGAAACTAACTAAAATATTTGCAATAAAACCACTAAAACAATTTCGTGAACCTGCGGCTAATTCCGGAACCGTACGAGACAGAACACCACCATCTCGCTATACAAGTGCTTCCTCTTATATCACCGGCTTTTCTCCGGCACTGCAAACAATCTGATCGACCTTGCTGCGAATGATCCGTATCGCAAGTGCCATAAGAAGCAGGAAGTCGACAAATTGCTGCAGAAAACTACCCCGCATGTCACGCACCTAGTTTGTGAGCCTCCCAAAAAAGATATATACTCATACACACGTTAGCGTCTTACTACACACTTAATTCAAACATTGGCGTCATCAACGGTTTGGCAAACGGACCAGCGCGAACTGTACGATTCAGAAACACTGGCTACCCGTGCTACACACGTCCATGGTTTGCACAGTAGCCGAGTTTAATTTAGCGCGGGATTTATGTGTACCTCTTTCGCTTCACGAGAACAACTTATTTTTTTCCCTCATGATTCGAGTGGGTTTCCCGGACCAGCAACTCAAACACTTCTTTTTCGAAGATCTTTCCGGCTTCCAGCCAGGAGGTTTACATCTGTCAGCAAGGTCTGTTGGCCTATTCACACTTTTCCCATCCGCAGAAACCAAAACATATTATAAACACGTCTTCCCATAGATCTTGGCTTGCCTCCTTGTCCTGAAGCAGTGTTACTGGAACTGATAGGCTCTTTTCAGTCTCAGCGTGTGATTGTATACACCGAAGACATAATATGTTAGTCTTATGTCCCTCGGAAGATACACAGTTGAGAACTTTAAAGTATGTTGCAACGCTTATTGAGCACAACATAGCTGCTCCAGTTTACCGGAGCAGTTTTCTCGTGCCCTCCTGCCACGGTGGTCTAGTGGCTAAGGCACTCGGCCACAGACCCGCGTGTCACAGGATGAAATTCCGGCTGCGGCGGCTGCATCTTCGATGGAGGCGAAAAGGCTCTAGACCCGTGTGCTCAGATTTGGGTGCACGTTGAAGAACTTCAGGGGGTTGATATTTTTGGAGCCCTCCACTACAGCGTCTCTCACGGTCATATGTTGGTTTTGGGACGTTAAACTCCCCCCGCCCCTCGATCGTAGCAGTTCTTCCGCATATACGATGGCCACTTCGTGAGTGGGTGTATTTCTGAGCGAGACGAGCCTCAACGCACCCTGCTTATTTTCCTTCAAGTACTTGACCTATAGCGTCCGAGCTTTATCAAATTTTACTCACATTTTAAGTGCAAATCACTTAAGGCTCTCGCACTGTCGTATGATGTGGCCGCGCGCTGTCTTCGTCACTTAGCATAACGCAAGCTAAACCAAGTTTGCCATGGTCAGCTGTGGCTTATCAAGCACACGCTCGCGCTAAAAGCAAGCCTTCCTCCACTTATTGTTCGAACGCCATGGTAGGGATAATAAGTGCAGTCAACACTACTATCTATGGCTAGGGAAACAGGACAGCACAAACCGCGTACAAAAATTGACGGAGCAAGCAACCGAGGAATATAAAGAGAGGGAAATGGGACAAAGTGGAATAACAATAGAAATAAATAGAAATGAATAGAAAATGTTGGAAAAAGAACAAGAAATAAAAAACAAAAAAACGAAGAGAGAAAATAGGGCTGTCCAGCTCCCTATTCTTTTTTTTCTTTTGGTCAGGTGCCTGTACTCAATTCTCAATTTCTCACCTAATTCTTTGTCGTTACAATCTTTTTATATACGCTGTGTGAACTGGTTATTTCTTTTTCTTCGTTTTCTTCAAGTTTTCCACTCGCATTTTGATTTAGGTGCCTTGTATCATGCCTTTGGCACATATATTCCGCGAAGTTACATCAGTTTCACCCCTTCTAAGCACTAGAAAGGTGATGTGTCTGTTCGGTGTCTAGTTGTTAAAACGTGCTGCCTCCATGGTTGCCATTTTGTCCCCTATGTTCATAAATATCTTTGAAATGTTCATGTCAAGCAATGGCAACTCGTCGATCTGAACCTCACTAACACTTGAGCAACATCGATTCATTCCCAGATTCCCTTTCTTTCTGCCTTCTCTCTCAAAAACTGTTTCGCGGCACCGCCAAATACCTTTTAAACTAAGTACAGTATGGCGCTTCCTTGCGGACAAAACTTTGCACTACCCTGATCTGCGAATAGTGAATCTTTTGCGATTCCCTGAATCCCTACTTTCATTTACAAGTGAGGGATGAATGTGCGCTGGCTCTTTTCCTTCTTATTGTTGTTTTCTGACGCCATCGCTGTATAGTTCAAAAGTTTTATTTTTTCAGCTCTGTATTGTTTTACTCCTGTCTTTCTCAATTTCGTTGTTCATCGCCCGCACGCCCACATCTCCTTCCATGTCTACATCCAGTTTTAGGGAGACGCTTCTACCGTTTTCGGGAGAAAAGTTCCCGTCGCAACGTTACCTCTTCCCACCTTTAGGAAGCAAGATCGAACCGGGCTCTCCCTATTACATCGTGCGTTTCTCTCTAAGCGCCGCTGTCTTGCTTTCCCTAACCTTCTTGCTGTTGCTTGGCATTTCTATTTATCCCTACTCCTCGTCCTTCCGAGTTCCCTAACAGACATCGCCCCTGTGCTCGACACTCACATCCTTCTTTTCCCCACCCTCTGGGCTTCCGTGCCCTCCGGTCGATACCGTGAAGTCGGGGCCGGTGCCTTGCGACAACACCTTCACAAGCCCTACACGTATACGGCCGAAAAGCACTCGCACCATCACCCGGGTTGTATACGTACAAACACACACGCCGAGATACGCGACTGTCGGGCGAGCTTCCTGTGTTTTAGCCTGCTTCCCGTGGGCTCGACTTGTAACCCTCTTTCTCCCGCACACCTGACCCCGTATTTTTACGCCCTTGTTTTTACTTCTACTCTGATTGCATCATCAGCTCTCGTTCTGTTTTGTATCTGCTGACTTCTGCGTTTGATGCTGGGGAAGCTGGGATCGACAGAATGGTCGACAGATGGAGGATTCGAGAAGCCCACGGGGAAGTATATAGGGGAATATCGGACGGGAAAGAAAGGCACGCAGGGAAAGTATAAACTTGACAGAAAGGAAGTCAGCGATGTGTCTTCTCGAACCGGAAACAGGCAATGTAACCCCGCTCTAAGTATCGCTGTAAAGAAGTGCTGCAGAAGTAGAGAAATTGCTGTTTTGTGGACGTAGGATAGGGTAGCCCTGATAATGGCTGTGCGGGGGAGGATTAATTGAGCTGCTAAAGGTCAACTGGAGGAAAAGGCGGGAACGTTAAAAATGAGAAACCAGAGAAGTATGGAAAGGATGTGGGATAGAACATATAGGGTGACAAAATTGGCAAATATTTAGGGAAAACGCGTAGCTTGACGTTTGAGAGAGTATTCGTGTGGAATAAGGCTCGGGTATTAATAGGAATCGTATCTTCCCTAAACTGCCGCACCGGGGCTCGCATTCTTCGCCTCTTCGTTTCTTGTTTTCCTGCACCGTCGTGGACCTAAGCGCTGACGTTGGTCCAGCTCGAAGCGATGTCACATGGTCCAACGAGAAAGCTTCTTCGCGTGACGTCCTGCCGAGTCACGAACGACATTCCCGTAACTTTTATTCGTGTACTTTTCTTTCTGCGTTCTTTTGTTTATGTTGACCTCACGATTCCTGCAACGACGGAAGGCACCCGCATAAGGGAAAGAGGACGAAATAAAAGGGCCAAACTTTCGGCGGTTCTAGCGTGACGTTCCTCACATCCCACGCGCCCGCCTCTCCCACACCATTTACAGAGTCGTCCACGTACCGAATGTGGGTATATATTTGGCCACGCAAATGTGGTGCTCAAAATAGCACCAAAACACGCCAGATCCTATGTTTGGCGACAACTTCGCGGAAAAACAGGAGGTCTACTTCGGTGAAAGGATTGAAGAAGCGTACTGTCTGGGCTACGCATTGCGACATTCCAGAGAATAATGGACACACGTACTTACACGTTGTCACGAGCGCGTGCATGAAAGCCAGGAAACTTTTGCGTTCTTAATGGGTAATGTTCTGTTCGAATCCTGGGTCCGTGTAATGTGTCTACATTCAGAAGCCTCTTCAAAAACTCGAAGCAATGTGCCTATTGAAATGCACGCAGCGCAATTACGTTTTGTTTGCACTTGCGGAATTTATTATAAGCCTCTGAAGTCAACCAGACGACGTATGTTGGTAAAAATTGACTGCATTTACGGCGCATGCAACATAACAAAACACAACAGTCCGGTTTCCTGATGTGTTAGTTGTACATACCTTGTAAATAAATCTTTACGAACTCGCCCTTGTTTCAATTGTAATGTACGTATGTACGTACGTACGTACGTATGTATGTATGTATGTATGTATGTATGTATGTATGTATGTATGTATGTATGTATGTATGTATGTATGTATGTATGTAAAATCGTTCACCGTGTCAGGCAATAGATGTATATTTCGCAGCGTTGCTGCAATACTCCTTACACATGGCATGGACGTGCCCACAGTACGCTGACGCTTCTCACACAGAAGATACATGGGAGTCCCTTCTGCATATCACTGACTCGGCACAGCAACGCCGGGTAATCTCCCACGCATTGGAGGCCGCGGTGTCCCAAGGGATCCCCGCTGACCTCCTCTAAGCAGCGTAACTGACCTCTCGACCGGGTCTCCTCTTTTGGTAGTAATAAGGTTTTGATCATCATGACCCTCTGATAAGCCGCTTTATCGCTGGTTCTCACAATCAAGCGAAGGTTACCGCAAAATTATGCCAGAATACATTGCGACCAAATCGTGGCTTTGAAATAGGCAGCATTATATTACTATGTGGGGGTGTTTAACGTCCCGAAACCGCGATATTAGTGTGAGGGATGCCCTGGTGGAGGGCTCCCGAAACTTCGGCTTTAACGGGTGCTGACGTCACGCAGTACGCGGGCCTCTGGCATTAAGTTTCCATCTAAATGCGACCGCGGCGGGGCGGAACCGAACCCCATGTCTTCCGGGGTCAACAGCCGAGTGGCGTAACCGCTACACCACCTGCGGCGCACGACCTAGGCACCACTAGGCATGCTCAAGACGAGAACCATTTATTCGCGCCATCTGGCGCCTTGTAAATGAAACGGCCAAAATACAAGCAATTCAGGGTGTACAGTATTCAGAAAGCTCGACATGAACGCTCAGCAGCGTGTCCTGAAGAAGGTTGGCTGACGATATAGCGCCGCATAGATTTGTACTCAGTAGCCGAGGTGTCACCAATGCATGCCGACATACCACGCAAGCATGCCGAGGCATTATCCGGACAACAGCACCCAACGCATCACGGCTGGCATCAGTTCAGATGACGCGTCGGAGCGTTCTTGATAAGTTTGTTGATGGCTGTGCACAGATAGCGTTGAGCAGAGCTTCGACCGTCGAGAAATTCGACAAGCGGTAAAGTACGTTGGCCTTCGTACATGTCCCACCAAAGATTCCAGCGTTATAGCTGTAGGCTGCAGTAAGTTCCTGAATACACTATAACGTTCACGGCGTGTGCGTAGTCTTATCAAAATGTTTTAAGATAACCCATGTGGTTATCAGTCGCTCGACCTAGGTTTACGCAAGGCAATAGTTCCACGTGTCTTTGGGAGGAAACAGGAGAAAATTAAAAACAAAGGAACGCGAATGCAAATGCGTGTGTCTGCGCTTGTTGCAGTATAGTAGGCGTGCCCGCAAAGCGATTTGTTGAATTTTCACGTCACTCACTTCAATAAGTTCATGTAACTTAGGACGTGAACTTTTTACGAGCTGGCAGCTGACGAATAGTCCCTCGTATACTACCTAAAGGCGCCAAGTCTGCCAGTACGAGACCCTCGTTAATGAGTAGGAGAAAGAAGTGTATGCCTAAGGGCTTGTTTTTCTGTGTTTGACACTGTATAAATGTGATCTAACAGAAAATGATTCAAAGAAAGCATGGGGGAAGCAGTCAGACGGAATGGTAATGTAAATGTGAAGAAATAAAAGTGGATCAAAAGATAACTTGCCGTGAGCAGGAACCAAACCTACGACCTTCGAATAACGCATTCGATGCTCTACCACTGAGCTACCAAGGCGTCTATCCCCCAGTGTCATAATTGAGTGTGTATATATATATATATATATATATATATATAAGGGAAAGAAGTGTGTACCTAAGGGCTCGTTTTTCCGTGCTTTAACACAATATAATGAGATCTAACAGGCAGTAATGCCAAGGAATGTACAGAGGAAGTTACTAGAACCAATGGAGTGTATATAAGAAGAAAGAAAAGTGGATGAAAAAATAACCAGCCATTTTTTCTTCCACTTTTCTTTTTTCTTATATACATTCCATTGGTTCTATTAACTTCCCCTGTACATTCTTTGGCATTACTGTCTGTTAGATCTCAATAATATATATATATATATATATATATATATATATATATATATATATATATATATATATATATATATATATATATATATATATATACAACTGACATTGATGGAGTATGCGAACATTTTTTTTCCATAAATCCCTTATCTATTGCTTTGGTATAGATGTCATATAGAAAGGAGCATTTGGCGGACACCGTAGTGCGAACGGCCACCTGCGCCTGCCATGTGTTCAACGCTGTATTCTCGCGTCGTTTGCTCAAACATCCGAAACGCTTTTCAAGCGAGAAAGCTCGCTACACCCCGCGAAAATATATTCCATTTTTTGCTTCTGCTCCGCGTCTTGACTTCCCTTTTCTGTTGTGGTTGTATCGCTGCATCTTATCGTTCTGGACGGCCTGGAAGAAAACAAAATCCGCGCGCGAGTGTCCCGCCGATCTGTTTCCAACGCGTCTATCATCTCGGCATCGCTTGCTTCGACCATGGTACACCGCAATATCCCGATTCGAGTAGGCGGGTGACTGGGGGATTGCTTTCCGTTCATCTGATGGAGATAAGATTGCGAATATGTCCCGCCGGGTATGACAGCCCCCGAAGATTGAGAGCACGGGGATCATTCAAAGCCCCAAGGACCTTGCTGGTGTGAATAAGATAAAGAAAACTTGTCGTCATGCGTAAACACAGACGCTTTAAGTCTGAACAGAAGTGTGCAGTGAGTGGGAGCTATTGTACACTCGCGTTCTGTGCGTCCAAACGAGGACCCATACAGCCATTCAGACACCGGTTTCGGGTTCTCGTTGTCATTGGTATACTTCGCTGTCAGCGCGAGGTATTTAGTTCGATTCCCTGGCACTCTTATCAGGCGTTATGCGCGGGATGAACGCGCGTGTTCGATATGTCACCGCATGAAAGTCAAATATTCTTTTAGTATACCTCAGCGCCTTCTGCTCCGTGCCTTACGTAGCCGCATTGTGGTGCTCTGGTACATTCGAATTACGTGAAATAGCAGATGATCAATATTTCAACAATAGGCTTCTCTTGAAAAGCTTCGTATGACTTTTCAATATTGCCGTATTTTCCCGAAAGATTCCTGCGGAAATACATTGCGAATATATTGTCGTGGTGTGATGCGAGCAAAAGACGGGAACAACTTAGAAAAAAGCAGGTTCAAACCGGCTGATCATGAGAAGAATGATGACGACGGTCTATATGTATAGCTCTCTACGACTCCTAAACATTTGCCAGGACACGAATAATTTCAGATAAGGACCATCACATACTACTTGTATGACTAATGAAGTATAACAGAAAAAACGTCTTTATCGGCTTAAAATACCCAGAGCCCCACTAGACGATGTTCGGTAAATTGCCCCATCGTCATTGACATGAACATGTACACATGCATCAGTATTTAAAGTATCTGGACGTCCTAATAATTCTGAATTAGGAAATATGAAAGTGTTGCAATGTAACGCTGAACACTTTAGCAGAGATATCTCTTTCTATGTAGAGAACCGGTCAGTCACCCTGCCGTTTTGGCTGCTTCTCACCTGGTCATGGTGTTATGAGAGGTAGTGGTGCTCTTAGGTGCGTAGGCTGTATACGGCACACAGTGTGGTAGCGCTTGACAGCAGCAGATGTCGCAATTCTTACCACGACTTTCTATCAGGTTAGATACAGGCCTAATCGTGGAGATAGGTTCCATTGCCGGAAGGCAATGATGTGACAAATAGCTGAGAAAATTCCTGCGAACCACCTAAATCAACCTCATCATGATGTGGGTTGTGAGTTTCGAGAAGGCTGCAATCAATGGTTGAAAGAAGTAGTGCAGGGCCTCAAATATCTAGAAATACTATCGGTGAGTCGAACAATATATATATATATATATATATATATATATATATATATATATATATATATATATATATATATATATATATATATATATATATATATATATATATATATATATATATATCGCGGTTTTGTCTTACTTTTATTTGATGCCAGCTTCGACCAGCAGACCGGTCTTTGTCAGGACATGAAAAAAATTGCCCGCAGCTTCCCTCGGGTGAACACTGAGGAGGATGCGGAGCATATAATTGGTTAACGGGGTGTTAAAGTGCGACTTACTTGGGTCGATGGCTAAATTGGTTAACGTGGTTGTGAAATGGGGTGTTAAATTGCGACTTACTTGGGTCGATGGCTAAATTGGTTAACGTGGTTGTAGGAGGGGGTGTTAAATGAGTGAACACGTACACACGTATGCGAAAGGACGGCGCTGGTCGAAGGGACGTCGATCATTGTGTTTGTGGATTCGTTGGAATTCATTTCACCGCGACCTTGGACGTCGACGCGCCGTACAAACCAACCGACGAGCGGCAACTGAGCGAGCGAGCGCCGACCTTGAGTATATATACAGCGCGACGGCGCATGCTCTGTCAGCTGTTGAATGTTCTCGAAGGAGAAGCGCGCGCGCGGCACAGATGGCGACGGCGCGACGGCGCATGCGCTGTCAGCTGTCGAATGTTCTCGAAGGAGAAGCGCGCGCGGCACAGATGGTGGGCGACGGCGTGACGGCGCATGCGCGCGCGTCAGCTGTCGAATGTTCGAGAAGCGGTGCGGACGGCGCACTACAAGGCGCGAGTATAAGATGCTTCCGCATCTAAAAGACAACGCGTTTCCCATAGCGTGACATTTTCTCATAATCCCTGACAAATATCTTTCCACGTAACCAGTCTGGTTTACCTCCTCCACGTATAAGCATTCCCTTGAGCAAACTGCACACGAGTGTATGGGAATCTTCTAGGTTGTGGTAGAATTTTCTGACGAGACTATGCGTCACACGCGAACAATGCAGTTCATTCTGTAAATAACCCACCCACCAGCAATAACACTGAAATATTCGATGCTACTTGTATATACGCGTTTTATTTATGGCTAGATCCTGGATGGTCGGTGCCCTATTTACTGCTATCAGTGTACAGCTTGTACTGCTGGCAATACAGCTTCTGATTTAATGGGCATCATTTCGCAGTAATACACTTTCGTCTGTGCCACGTCATCTCTCTCTCTCTCTCTCTCTCTCTCTTTCTATATATATATATATATATATATATATATATATATATATATATATATATATATATATATATATATATATATATAAGCGAACAGACACAACTTAATAGTTGTCTTAGTTATATTTCCAATGATTTCGACCGGTGGACCGGTCTTCGCAGGGACACAAACTCTGACGAAGACTGGTCCACTGGCCTCGACACTGTTGGAAATAAAATTAAGACAAGCACTACGTTATGTCTCTTCTCTTCCCAAGTGCGTTTGGCCCATTGGAAAAACTTATATATACTGGTCTTCTATTGAATACATACCTGTTTGTTAGTTTTTCGTCCAGTCGAGGCATTGTACGGGTTGAGCTGCATTCTTCTCCTATCTCGTATGCAGCTTCGATCACTTGCCGTTGGGATAAAGCATTCCTTTGTCTCCTGTCTCAGACGCTGGCGGCTCCCTCGTTCCTCGAGCCCAATATGTGACACACGTTCTGCCCTTCTTTCCAGGGCAAAAAGAGGCACTTCGTCTTCTGTGTCACACAATTCTTTTTCTGTGCGTGTCTTCTTAAACCTAGACATGCCTTTGTTTTTCTTTCTGTCGTATCAGTAAAGCGCGTGTCACACGTGAGCCCGTCTAGCGGCTTGCATGTCTATTTACCTTGCGAGCTTAAGAGTAATGCGCAGTGAAGGTGACCGTTCCATAACGTTCTCGACAGATAGATAGATAGATAGATAGATAGATAGATAGATAGATAGATAGATAGATAGATAGATAGATAGATAGATAGATAGATAGATAGATAGATAGATAGATAGATAGCTAGATAGATAGATAGATAGCTAGATAGATAGATAGATAGATAGATAGATAGATAGATAGATAGATAGATAGATAGATAGATAGATAGATAGATAGATAGATCGCTAGCTCGCTAGATAGATAGATAGATAGATAGATCCTAGATAGATAGATAGATAGATTAGCTAGATAGATAGATAGATAGATAGATAGATAGATAGATAGATAGTCATAAGCAACTGGACAGTCATTCAGTCAACTGCTCGGTCACATTTGGTAACGACACAGAAAGACGTATCTACAGTGAGCTTTATATAGTATGTCACTCCGCCAGGCGCTCGGTCGTAGTCGGTCGATAACGATCAAGCAAAAGTTTAGTGACATTCAGTCTGCCATCTAGGCACGCATGCAGTCGTTGAGGGACAGTTGAGGCCGGTCTGCTTGGAACGAGGACATCATCTACCCGCAGAACCTCAGATATACTTAATTTTCGACTTCGGTGCAGGAAATACTTTAGTAACGGGGATCGCTACTATGATGCGAAATCGTTCAATAGGTAGTCAACGTTTCAATGCTTTCACTTGTCTTGTTCGGGGAAGAGACTGACACCAAGTTGTTTTCCTGACAAAGACAAGTCTACGCGTCCAAAGGCTGGCTCCAGTGGGCATTTGGAGTTAGTTCAGCAATTTACTGTTCTTTCAGCCTTCGTCATTTCCGGAAGATCCATCTTGTCTGGATCGCTAAAGCCGCTTCCGCTACAAAAATGGCGGGCGAGAGCCTAAATTCAATTGCCTTTCCGAGCACTGAATGTTTTCGCACTCTTGCCACATCGCCTTTTCCTGAAAGATCCGATTAAAACAAACCACCCCCTCTCTTTCACACAATCCAATCCACGTGACCAGAGGACGCAGTACTGTTCACATGAACAAAATGACCATTTTTCTTCCAGAACAGAGGTGCAACACATTTCATATAGGCTGGAAGCAAAGCAAGTACATTGATTACAAGTCCTGTTGTTGCTTCAGTAAACCTTCTTATGGTTCCTCACTGAAAGTCTGCCAGACTCAACTAGCATCACCGCCATTGCCGAAGCAAAACCTCACGTTCTCTTCCATACATAGCACGTGTGTCAAAGCTCCTGACGCTTCAAATGAATAACAATGAAACGAAGGCACCCGAAATGCATTACGCATAGAACATATTCACAAGCGTATAACTGAGTACCTCTTAGCTATGGAAAACTTATAATTGATTGTTCCGCAAAACACTGGAACAAATCAAAGTCTGGGTGCGAAAAAATACAATGTTTTTTTGGGCCAGCATATTTACTGCAAGAAAGCTCGCCAGTTTCCCCAGTGTTGACTGTTATATGAGTAACTGGAGTTTAGAAAGCCTTCCTAATTACGCGTCCAAACAAAGCGCCGCATTGTTTACGCGAAGTAACTTGAAAGGCCCCTCACACGTTCTTTGAAAGTTTCCGCAGTGCAGGCGGAGAAATCCTTGATGCAGCCGGAACATTTAAACTACGTATAACAGTGACGTGATTTGCGCACCATCTATCGTGTTTCCATTCATTATCATCTTACGACATCCTAGTCTTTTTTGGCTGCTTGGCTGTTGCGATATTAGTACCCAGTGTGAACTCTGGGAAGATACCAAGCGCATGGGTGTTTACCGAAGGCTAGCCACGTTTTGCGCGTCGCGTAGTGGCGGTGTTGTTTTTGCTTGACGGTGGTGACGGGAAGGAAGAGGATGAAGACGTTGCCTCCAGTGTTTGCCGAGCGGCTCAAAACGATCGAGTGAGTATAAGAGCCGGTACAAACAAGGGTAAATAATCACGCTAATATTGGGTGGCAGCAAAACCAGAGATCGCAAGATCCACCACAAATGACAGCCCGTTTTTTTTGTTTTGTTCTTGAAGGATAAACAGCGACGGTACTCAGTCTTGGATAGAGTTTGCAAAGGCATGAAAAAGACGAAAAGAAAGAAAAGGTAGGGTGCGTGGAAAGATGAAAGGGTGGAGGAGCAATCCAACGGATTGCCCCTACTAAGCTGATGGCGGCGGCTGCTGCTGAAACTAAGGCTACAGAACATGCAAAAAAGAAGTTCATGGCAGTCGCGTTCCGCAGCCATCCTCTTCCTTGCCTTATATCCGAAGCACTTCATTCAGGGTAAAGGAACTGTTTTCCTTTCTCTTCTTTCTTTATTGCGTTGTCTTGTTGTTTGCACCTTACTTATGTCTTCATTAAAAGAGCTTCTCGTGCGAGGCCAGGGTAGCGTTGTTTATCTAGTCGTGCCGTGTCATCTTCGCACACTGGTTCAGTTGCTTTCTGATTTCTTTGCTTACTGATATGCCTTCATCGTGTTTTCTTTAAGGGACAAGCAAGGGCGTACGGCTCTTTATTTTTTGTCGTCGTTCTGTTTTCCCCAGTGTCTGCGGACGAGAAATGTTACCCTTTGTGCCGTTTCTGGTAGCTCGCTCTGCGAGTGTGCTTGTACAGACATTCAGAATTATTTATTATCGCTGCGTGCCTAGCCAGCCAAGTCGCTGGCCAACCATTGTTACCCCTTGGGGAAATCATGCGACCATGCTGGGTTTGTGTCTCTGTATGTTTGCACTAACGTTGTACGTACAATGTAGCCCTAAACCACGTGTCGCAATGCTATCGGCAAACTCCCTTTTAATCTGGGAATTGTGTAGTACTTTGGATCCTGTTCTGGGTTGGAAGCACGTCATCCTGAGACTGCGTTGGTGGTCTCGCGCGTACTCTAGCTCAAATCGGTTGGACATATTTGCGAACGATATGCACTTACACATGGGTTCGCAGAGTTCTTCAATAACCAAAAGGGGGGGAGGGGAGTGGGAGGCTTTCCTTGTTGCTTGAGTCCTATGAAAAATTATCCTGGCTACAGATGCGAAAAATTGAACCGAAATGATGACTTGCATCTCAGAAGTGCCTTCCTTTGATGCCCTCCTATCTGTGGTTAAAAAATTGGCTGTAAACACTTTCTTTGACTAGAAATCTGCGGTCCTTGGCAGCCATTATCTTCAGACACCTGCATGGTCGCAACTGTACGAAGACACGTCCAAATGAGTGGACGTGTGGGGCAAGTTTGGCGCATTCATTACATAGCCGCAAGGTTAAATATGGGAAGGAACCTGCGCACAGACGTGCTCCACTGGCGCCATCAAGCACCAGCTCTTCCTTTGGTCAAGCTTCAAGCCACTGCTACTGCACGAGACGAACGGTGAGATTGAGTTAGATATGCCTGTATGCTCGCGTGCCCCATTAGTAGATGACGTTCTGTGAAATGAATCTTATCTTCCGTAAAGATGCGCGCATTCGCTGATTTCATCCGGTATTGCGGTAACAGGGCAACGTGAAATGTGCATGGAGAAGCTAAAAGCTTCTACTATACGTTCCGCACAAATCCCAGTACGCGGTTAATAAGTAATTAGTTGTGAAAGTGCACATTCGAGAGTGCGCTTTCACAAGCATCCCCATAAGGAATGCATATCAAACAGTGGGCGCTAACGCGAGTGGCGGCCAACCATTGCCCAACGATTTCGCTACTTCCCTTGATGGATGAAAGGACGGCAGACGCGGTTCGCTGATCTTTAGCTTACGAAATGTAAGAGAACGCCTATCACGGTAGCGCAGCGTACTGGAATAAAAAGCGAAGTTCCGAACATGCAATAGGAGAGCCTCGCAAAGCTTTATGCATGCCTGCAACCACTATGCGAACATTCCAACCAGCCAACCGAGCACTAATCTGCAGCCAAAACGGTTTCGCTTATCGTTCCTGGCTTCTGGTAGCGTCGAACACTCACACAACGTGAGCTTTCTTCCTCTCTTTTTCGTTCGCTCTGTCTCGGTCTACGGAATCTTGCATATACTGCAGTGATCACTCGACAACTACCATAACACATGGCTTCTCCTCTATCACTCTCTGTTCCTCTTTCACTTGCCCTCTTTCTACTTGAGCACTATAACATATCATGAACTTTCTTTTCTCCCACTCTACTCACTATTTCTCTCTTTTTTTGTTCTCTCTTTGTGTCTGTCTGTGGTCTTGTGTATCTGCTATCATGATCACTCGACCAATGTATTATACTCGACTTCTTCCCTGTCTTTCTCCCTCTAATTTATGCCCCTCTCGTGCGTTTTGCAACTGCACATGCCTTTTTCTCTTTCTCTTTTTCGGGGCAAGTCTTAACCCATCTCTCTCTATATATATAATCTTTTGCATCTACTGCAGTGGTAACTCGGCCACTAACAGGACGAACGCCTTTCTCTTTCTCTCTTTCTTGTGTTTTGCTACTACACATGTCTTCTTCATTATCTCTCTTTCTGGGTAAATTGGCAACTACTTTTTTATCTGTCTCTTTCTCTCTGCATGGTCCTTTGCATCAGACGTTCTAATCACTGGACCACCAACATAACCCACGTCTTCTCTCTCTCTGATTGATTTGATTGATATGTGGGGTTTAACGTCCCAAAACCACTATTTGATTATGAGAGACGCCGTAGTGGAGGGCTCCGGAAATTTCGACCACCTGGGGTTCTTTAACGTGCACCCAAATCTGGGCACACGGGCCTACAACATTTCCGCCTCCATCGGAAATGCAGCCGCCGCAGCCGGGATTCGAACCCGCGCCCTGCGGGTCAGCAGCCGAGTACCTTAGCCACTAGACCACCGCGGCGGGGCGTCTTCTCTCTCTCTCTAGATATCTTTTGTTGTTTTGCAACACCTTTCATGATCACGAATAGCTCCAAGCGGCGTCGGTGACCCGGAAATCGAGTACTCTTCGACCGTCTCGGGCCGACGCCACTTCGTTCGTTTCGTGTAGACCGTCCCAGCGATAACCAGCCTTGTCTCCGAAGCTCTGTGCGCTGAGACCACAGCGTACAACTCCGCCCAACTCGTTGCCCGGGCATGTACATAAATACTAACAACCCGATCGTGCGGGAAGAACAATAATCGATCCGCAGTGCATGCGTGTAGCATAAGCGTGGTCTTCGCGTCCCTCTTCTTCTTAACATGAACCTTTGTTCGGAAGACTAGAATAGAAAGGAAGAAAAATGAGCAATGTTGGCGGGAGAAGGGTGAAAGAAACCAACCAGGCACAAAAGAGAAACAGTGAACGCCGTGAGTCAGATGAATATAGTAATGCAAATGAAATATTCATTGTTCTTTTTTCTTGTAGTTCAACCCACATGTCCAACATACCTTAAGGCAAGTTGGAAGGACCAGGAAAAATCGAAATCATTTTATTATGAGGCCCACCTTTAATTAAAATGTACATTCAATAAAAGAGATCACGGCGACTGCATCGTATTGCGTACCAACTTTTTTGGGGGGTTGGTCAGGCATGCCATATATCTTGAAGGACACGGAAACAATGTTTATGTGTGAAAAGAATATAGAAATATAAATCTCATAACCATCGCTATTTTTCTTGCCGTTCAAGCCCCTTCTCCAACAAACCAAAAAGGCTATTTGAACGACCCTATTTTTTAAAAAAAATACTCACAATATGAGCTGTGGCAAGAGGTTTACCTAAATTAAAATAAATTCAATCAGGCTACTTACTCTTTTAACGTCATAAAAGTTGGTGTTGTTTTGTCAGGCATGTCATATATTTTGGAAGGTTTGCCAATAATGGTCATGTGTGAGCCAAATAAATTAATAGAAATAAAAAAATAATTCTCCTTTTTTTGTAGTTTAAGTCACGTGTCGAACAGACCATGAAGTCAGTAGGTGATTCCAGGACAAAATACAACTTGTCCAAATATGACGTGTTCTGGATGTTTTGACCTTATCAAAACAGAATCTGGCAAGTTACTGGTTTGACGTCTGAAATAATCTTGCTCATTTGTCAGTCATGCTGTAAATTTCGATGGACTTGGCATTAGCGTAGGCTTCTGTACTTGAACACTAAGTCATCATCATCATCAGCCTGACTACGTCCACTGCAGGACAAAGGCCTATCCCATGTTCCGCCAGTTAACCCGGTCCTGTGCTTGCTGCTGCCAATTTATACCCGCAAACTTCTTAATCTCGTCTGCCCACCTAACCTTCTGTCTCCCCCTAACCCACTTCCCTTCTCTGGGAATCCAGTTAGTTACCCTTAATTGTGTAATGGTGTTACCCTTAATGGTACCTTAAGGGTGTAAGACAGGGGGACACAATCTCCCCAATGCTATTTACCGCGTGCTTACTGGAGGTTTTCAGAAGCCTAGAATGTGAACAGTTAGGGATAAGAGTTAATGGAGAATACCTTCGTAACCTGCGCTTCGCCAATGACATTGCATTGCTGAGTAACTCAGGGGACGAATTGCAACTCATGATTACGGAGTTAGCCAAGGAGAGCAAAAAGGTGGGTCTTAAAAATAATCTGCAGAAAACGAAAGTAACGTACAACAACCTCGGAAAGGAGCAGCGCTTTAAGATAGGTAATAGTGCACTTGAAGTTGTAAAAGACTATGACTACTTAGGGCAGGTAATAACCGCAGAGCCTAACCACGAGATTGAAGTAACTAGAAGAATAAGAATGGGGTGGAGCACATTCGACAAGCACTCCCAAATTATGACAGGTAGATTGCCACTATCCCTCAAGAGGAAGGTATATAACAGCTGTATCTTGCCGGTACTTAGCTACGGAGCAGAAACCTGGAGACTTACAAAGAGGGTTCAGCTTTAATTGAGGACACAACGAGCAATGGAAAGAAAAATGGTAGGTGTAACCTTAAGAGACAAGAAGAGAGCAGAGTGGATTAGGGGAAAAACGGGGGTTAAGGATATCATAGTTGAAATAAAGAAGAGGAAATGGACATGGGCCGGGCATGTAGCGCGTAGACAGGATAACCGCTGAACACTAAGTAAACGAGGCAAAACAGTTGAAACTGTTGAAGTGCTCTTGCGGGAAAAAATATTCGTTAGTTGTGAAACAATTAGTTGGGCAATAGCGGAGCAAATCATACTCTAAGAAAGGAATAATCGACAACCACCCAATTGTAATTGTCAACGAGACCCGAATATGTTACCGATAAATCGTCTACCTCCGTGTTGGATTCTGCAATACTCTTATGATAAATTGTTTGTTCTAAATCTTGCAGATAGCGCAATCTTTTGTGACGTGGGCGCGGATGTACTCAGATTTCCCCGCCGTCACAACACGGCCGTTGGGGCCGGGAATCGAACCCGTGCCCCTTAACCATAGTGGGGTACGTCCGTAGCGCTTCACCTTTAGGCCCAACCACACGAACGCGTTGGGACGCGCCAGCCCGCGAGGCCTATAGCGTCAGCGTCAGTCGAGTAGGCCGGGTAACGTGTTGACTAGGAACGCGAAGTAAAGCCGAGCCTACACGCTATGGCCAGGCGCGTTTTAAAGTTTCTACGTGTGGTTGGTTGAGACTTTCTTCAATAAGCTACCGCACCAGCTGCCACGTTGTCTTTGTGGTTGTCTTTCTGGCAGCCATGGTCACATTTTGATGGAGGCGGAGTGGAAGAGGCCAATATAGGCTTACATTATTGTTCGCGGTAAAGAACACGAGGTGATCGAACTTTCCGAAGTCGTACGCTATAGATTCCCTTGTTATCATATCGTCGCTTCGGGAGGTTAAACCGCGTAAGTTAGTGTTAAGCGACCAGATCAAGTGCCCGAAACTCACCACCATACGCCCTGTGGTGGCCGCGTTTCCGCGACCACGCATACGGGTAGATGGAAGTATACGCATCAATACCTTCCCGCGAAGTCTCATCTCACATGGCGGCTGATCGCATTGAACCAGATCCAGTGCTCAGTCTCTTCAAATGGGACGGCTAGTGCACCTGCAAGCGATGGACCGGGACGGCAGCCCCAGATTACACAGCGTAATATTTGTTGGTAATATTCCCACTGACAGGAGAAGTTCGTTTAAAATTCCTGTCCTAAGCTGGAATCAATAGCCTCGGCCCTTCTTACTAACTGATAGAAGATTTCAATTGGTCAATTTCTTTTAGTTAAGCTATCTTTCCACCATTTCTTTTTGATATTCTTTTAGAGCCTCCACTCCAATTCCGGCTTATTGAAGTAGCTCGCGTGTCTTTTTGATCATCGTTGGAATTAGTTTTTGTAATTTTTTTACTTCTCGTTTGGGTTGGTTGTTTTAGTCCAATACTTTTGTTTTTGTCTCTGGCACTGTTGATATGAAACCTTACCTGTTTTCTTTGCTTAGCTCGACCTACCACCTATATATTTCAATTTGTTGAGCGATTCGTTGACTCAGACGTGATAAAAAGACCGAAGAGTATGTTTGAAAAGCTATTGTCCAAGGACATAAAGAATTGAAAACGGGCTGGCCTTCTCTTTTTCCTCCGTAAGCCTGGATGTCTGGTAATGATCAAGTTACCAAGTTCCTGCACTGTACGTGAAGCACGCCTGTGCCATTATGTGTGACCTCGATAGGAATACGTCTACCCAGGACAGATAGTACCTGCGGAGCTGAACTAGGAGAGTGACATACCTATAGTAAGAATGGGATGGATAACATTCAGCAAGCGTTCTCAAATCATAAATGATTGTTTTCCCCTACCCCTTAAAAATAAAGGTGTACTACAGCTGCATTTTATCAGTGCACTCATGCCTCATTATAACAAAGCTGTATCCGACTCAAAATGGGTTTGTTATATTAAACAATTCGTTATAAAGGCATATTCCTAACACTATGCCTGTTGTTGGACTATTGTTCATTCACTTCATTATAACCTATATTTCGCTTTATGCTGGTTCATTATATCAGGGGTTGAGTGTGCTTATACACTAAGAAGCAACCTGTAGGTGTACCATTAGGGTTCGACGTAAAATCAAGACAATGTAGCGAGCATATGACGTCAGCTTGTATATTGTAGTCCCGCCGCGGTGGTCTAGTGGCTAAGGCACTCGGCTGCTGACCCGCAGGGCGCGGGTTCGTATCCCGGCTGCGGCGGCTGCATTTCCGATGGAGGCGGAAATGTTGTAGGCCCGTGTGCTCAGATTTGGGTGCACGTTAAAGAACCCCAGGTGGTCTAAATTTCCGGAGCCCTCCACTACGGCGTCTCTCTTAATCATATAGTGGTTTTGGGACGTTAAACCCCACATATCAATCAAGAAGAAACCGCACGTGAAGAAAGGGAGAAGGCAGAGTGAAACAGGACACAAATGGGTGTAAAATATCATATTTCAATCCCGAAAAATCTAGGCATGCACAGGGCTCGTATCGCGTAATTGGGATAGCCGCTGGATACCAGGATAGGCGTGAGATGAGCGAGGGGGAGACAGAAAGTAGATAGGCAGTTGAGATTAAGTAGTTTGTATAGCGTGCCAGCTGCAGACAGACGACCAGGTCGATCGATGAAATGTGGGAGAGGCCTTTTCCCGACAGTAGGGGCTGTGAGGCTGACGGTGATATTGATGCCGAAGATGGTGATGATGTACGAGAAAATCGACATGTTCACTGGTACAGTTGGTGAATCCTTCGCGGATACTCAGCGGATAATCGTTGTAACGGTGCGTATCGTACCAGACTAGGAACATTAAGGAGGAGGAGAAGAAAGGGAAGAAATGAAAGGTGGGAGGCCCTAAGCAACTGGTTAACGAAGGCACGTGCTCCTCTTAGTGATAAAAAAAATTGGTTCTTTAGTAAGCAAATAGAACGACGTACGTCCGCAATCACCGCGAAGCCAAAGCAGTGTGGCGTCAACCACACCACTGCGTACATTCGGAAACCTCTCGGAACATGATTTCTCGCATCCTCCGGTCGAGTTTAGGAGGCCATTCCGCTCGACGAAGCACGAAAAGGCTGCTGCGTCGAGTGGTGCTTCGATCCCGGGTCCGGATCTCGACATGCTGCTCTGCGTTTTGCCTCTCAGCCGAAAAGGCACGTTTCGCTGCTGCTTTCGCACGCGCGATGCAACCATCGCTGCGGAAAGTTATAGGCCGTGGGCGAAAACGTGTCGACCACAGGCTGTTTATCGAGAGAGTCTGCACCGTCACGCCCCCTTAGAGGCGGGCATTTATGGTATTCTCGCTTCATGTTAATGTGTCCGGCCACCTGGCGCTGACGGATGACCGATCCGTACTGCAATCCATGGGAGAGAGCACGTAGTCTATAGCAACACCGAATGAGATAAGGGGAAAAAATCTAAGCCAGCTTCGCACCGAGGGAAAGTTGTACGAAGCGTGGAGCATTGACTCGTCCGTGCCTCACCTGTGTTTATGCTGTATTTATAAGCTGTCTTCTGTTCTTTCGTTAGTGTTCATTTTGTTTCTTTTCTTGCGATTGTTTGATTTGTTTTGCAACAACCTATTTTCTGTTCAGCGGCTTCCTATATACAACGTTTGCTTACTGGTCCTTGCGTTGTGCGTGTAACTTTTCTCGTTCGCGTTTCTCCTCCACTTCTTTCTTCCCTACATCTGTGTCTAACTCCCCGCGCTGGCGTTCGGTTCTGCTTCGCTTTTCCCTCCATTTGTGTCTAACTACCAACTCTGGCATTTCGTCACGCTCTTTTTTCCCTACATTCCTGCCTGAATCCTGGCGCTGGTGTTTCACCTCTGCTTCTCCCCTACACCTGTGCCTCACTCCAGGCGCTAGCATTCTGTCTCCGCTTCTCCCCTACACCTGTCTCACTCCAGGCGCTGGCATTCTATCACCGCTTCTCCCCTACATCTGTGTCTCAGTTCCGGCACTGCCGTTTTGTCTCCACTTCTCCCCTACTCCTTTTTCTCACTCCAGGCGCTGGCGTTCTGTTCCGCTTCTTACCTACATCTCTGTCTCACTCCAGGCGCTGGCGTTCTGTCTCCGCTTCTTCCCTAGACCTGTGTCTCACTACCGGCGCTCGTGTTCAGTCTCCGCTTCTTACCTACATCTCTGTCTCACTCCAGGCGCTGGCGTTTTGTCTCCCCTTCTCCTCTGCATCTTTGTCTTACTCCAGGCGCTGTCATTCTGTCACCGCTTCTCCCCTACATCTGTGTCTGAGTTCTAGCGTGGCCGTTTTGTCGTCACTTCTCCCCTACTTCTTTGTCTCACTCCAGGCGCTGGCGTTCTGTCTCCGCTTCTTCCCCAGACCTGTGTCTCACTACCAGCGCTCGTATTCTGTCTCCGCTTCTTACCTACATCTCTGTCTCATTCCAGGCGCTGGTGTTCTGTCTCCAATTCTCCCCTGCATCTCTGTCTTACTCCAGGCGCTGTCATTCTGTCACCGCTTCTCTCCTACATCTGTGTCTGAGTTCTAGCGTGGCCGTTTTGTCGTCACTTATCCCCTACTTCTTTGTCTCACTCCAGGCGCTGGCGTTCTGTCTCCGCTTCTTCCCTAGACCTGTGTCTCACTACCGGCGCTCGTTTTCTGTCTCCGCTTCTTACCTACATCTCTGTCTCACTCCAGGCGCTGGCGTTCTGTCTCCGCTTCTCCCCTGCATCTCTGTCTTACTCCAGGCGCTGTCATTCTGTCACCGCTTCTCCCCTACATCTGTGTCTCAATTCTAGCGTGGCCGTTTTGTCGTCACTTCTCCCCTACTTATTTGTCTCACTCCAGGCGCTGGTGTTCTGTCATCGCTTCTTCCCTAGACCTGTGTCTCACTACCGGCGCTCGTGTTCTGTCTCCGCTTCTTACCTACATCTCTGTCTCACTCCAGGCGCTGGCGTTCTGTCTCCGCTTCTTCCCTGCATCTCTGTCTTACTCCAGGCGCTGTCATTTTGTCACCGCTTCTCCCCTACATCTGTGTCTCAATTCTAGCGTGACCGTTTTGTCGTCACTTCTCCCCTACTTCTTTGTCTCACTCCAGGCGCTGGCGTTCTGTCTCCGCTTCTTCCCTAGACCTATGTCTTACTAACTACCGGCGGTCGTGTTCTGTCTCCGCTTCTAGCGTGGCCGTTTTGTCGTCACTTCTCCCCTACTTATTTGTCTTACTCCAGGAGCGGGCGTTCTGTCTCCGCTTCTTCCCTAGACCTGTGTCTCACTACCGGCGCTCGTGTTGTGTGTCCGCTTCTTACCTACATCTCTGTCCCACTCCAGGCGCTGGCGTTCTGTCTCCGCATCCCCCGTGCATCTCTGTCTTACTCCAGGCGCTGTCATTCTGTCACCGCTTCTCCCCTACATCTGTGTCTCAGTTCTAGCGTGGCCGTTTTGTCGTCACTTCTCCCCTACTTCTTTGTCTCACTCCAGGCGCTGGCGTTCTGTCTCCGCTTCTTCCCTAGACCTGTGTCTCACTACCGGCGCTCGTGTTCTGTCTCCGCTTCTTACCTACATCTCTGTCTCACTCCAGGTGCTGGCGTTTTGTCTTCGCTTCTCCCCCACATCTCGGTCTCACTCTTAGAGCTGGTGTTGTGTCTCCACTTCTCCCCTACATATGTCTCACTCCCGGCGCTTGTGTTCTGTCTCTGCTTCTCCCCTACATCTCCGTCTCACTCCCGGCGCTGGTGTTTTGTCTCCGCTTCTCCCCTGCATGTCTGTCACCCTCCAGGCGCTGGTGTTTTGTCTCTGCTTCTTCCCAACATCTGTACCTCACTCCAGGCGCTGGTGTTTTGGCTGCGCTTCTACTCTAGACTTTGCTCAATTCCGGCGCTGGTGTTTTGGCTATACGTCTCTCTTCCCTAGATACTTGTATAATTTCCAACGCTAGCATTTTGGTTTCGCTTCTCTCTTGCCTAGATGGCTAACTACTGATGCAGGCGTTTCATGCTCTCGCTCCGCTGATTAGCACAGATTCCCTTCATTAACGCAAGCAATCACGGTTGAGCATGCCCTGGCGTTTTCGCAAGAGCCCCCTGCTCGGCTTGTATGCCTTAAAGGTCAGACCTGCGTGATGCCATCACGAGACATGAGACGCTGCATGCTTCCGTTATAAGATGACGACAGTGCGGTCTCGTAAACTGCTTCGCAGCGAGAACTGATCTCGCAAGCCAAGTATAGTAACAGCGCTGGCCAAAACACTTATCAGCAACAAAGAAAATAATTGAATATATATTGGTTAACCTGCTTTCTGGCGATATGCATTCTTTGGGGATGATTAAGGGCAGTGCGTACGCTGCATTTGTTTAAAAAAGTCCTAATAATAATAATAATAATAATAATAATAATAATAATAATAATAATAATAATAATAATAATAATAATAACATCTGGGGTTGTCAGGGTGCAAACCAAGACACGATTATGAGAGATGTCGTAGTGGAAGGCTATCCCGACTGCGGCGGCTGCATTTCCGGTGGAGGCGGAAATGTTGTAGGCCCGTGTGCTCAGATTTGGGTGCACGTTAAAGAACCCCAGGTGGTCGAAATTTCCGGAGCCCTCCACTACGGCGTCTCTCATAATCATATGGTGGTTTTGGGACGTTAAACCCTACATATCGATCAATCAATTGTAGTGGAACGCTCCGTAAATTTCGATCATCTGGAGTTCTTTAACATGCTGTGGCATCGCACAGAACATGGGCCTCTATCATTACGTCTTCCTTGAAACGCTAACGCCATGGTTGGAATCGAACCTGCAACATTCGGGTCAGCAGCCGAGTGCTTAGCACTGCTCCAGTCTGGTGGACAAAGTCCTTTAATGTTATTCACATTTGTGAATTGGCACTTGTCTTGTGATCTGTGCCTCCGTACTTCTCTATCCGGTACCTAATTTACGCTCTGCATTTATTCATTACAAACCAACTACTCCAGCAAGCAATTCAATTATGATGCTTCTCTACCTTTTTGCTAGTAGACCACGGGCTTTTTCTCAGCATTTTTTTCCGGGTATCTATTTACTGTGCTGCTGCGGCATTCGGGAACACTAAGAAGCGGTGATCGTTATAGAGGGACAAAGGCACGGGTCGTACTTGATGTGTGTGACGTGTAATATATGGCGGGATTGAGCTCATCTGGTACGGCTTTTCTTCGCTGTTGTGCGCATGCATACCCGCTACTTTGATTTCGTCCACTCGACGTTTGTACATGTGTGTTTGCATTTTCTGTCTTTTTTCCTTTTGTTTGTAATTTCAAGATAGCAGTTTCTTTACGGGTCCGGCATTTCGCCCACGCCCTAGTCTCATGTCGTATGGTCGCGCACTGGCAAATGAATGCCTTAAACACGAACAACAATCCTCAAAGAAAGTAACGAAATAAGTAACTAGGACTTCGAGTAATATGAACCAAGATTTAAACACCATTTGTTTAAAATCGAGAAAAACGCTTCTAAACCATATGACAGATACCCGCACCACGAAAGAGAGGGCGCCACCACTTCTGCAAGCGCGCGATTGCAACAGGAATTGCTCAGTTTCCGAAGCCGCCCACTTCCTTCTGTTCCGCGTTAGTGGAGTAGTATTAAGTGCAGGATTTAGGATTACTCTAAGATCTACACGGGATAGGCATTAATCAAAATTTATTATTACTAATTCGCAGTGTTTTGCGTTCCAGAAACACGATGTGATTATGGGAGACGTCATAGTGGATGGACTACGTAAATTATACCTATGTGGCATTTTTTAACCTGCACTGACATAGCACAGAATACCTCTATCATTACAGCTACATTTCGTCCACAAGTTCGCGTGTCGCGATACAAGAGGGCTCGAGAAAAAGTGGATTTATGCACGTGAAAGGCCTCGAGCTCCAGTTTTTTTCATCGCATACAGCGAGAGCGTAGAAATACTTATGCAGTATTTATAGGATATAATACTTATACCAACGCAATTACACAATACAGCTGTTAAAAGAAACACTTCACAATATTTATGAATCTCAGAAACAGCGCGTGCAATGAGTTTTTTACGCGTGAGGAGAGTGCATGCTCCTCCAAAATGGCGACCTCACCGCTGGCGCTCCTCGCGGATAACGTGAAGTGCATACCCTCTATAGTCAATTTTTTTTTTAAATTTGGAACACTGGAATTCTGTGCAGGGCTTCAAGCGCATGGAATGTCACTCGTTGCACGTTGCGCCAATAAATAAAAATTGCTGATGTGCCCTCACACTATGGTCAATGTGCAGCCGTTTGGCTCGCCGGAACCTGCGACGTTTTCTGTTCTTCAGGTTGTCACAGCATAATGCATCATGACAGTATCGCAAAGTGTTCTATGCAATTTCGGTGCTTGTCATGTCAAATGCGCAGAGTAATAAGCGCAATTGTCAGATATTGTCCATTTCGGAGTTTATGGCATATTTTCAAATATGCCGGCCGCAAATAAGCATACAGGGTATGCCCGAAAATTTGTGTCAATGAGACGATTGAAATACTGTTATTGATCAGACTGTCACCGCACATTAACGAGCTTCAAAACAGGCTCATTGTGCATTCGACCACTTCCTGTGTTGGTCAGTTCGATCATCAGCTATCTTGCTCATTGCGATTGGTGTATCGATAGCTTCCAGCAAGATTTCCAGGTGTTGATGGTGCCATCGTAGGCATCCACCAGAATGTTGTTTAGAGCATTCTTGCAGGCCCCTTTGGCTTTGTCAACTCTACTAAAACGACGTCTTTTTTTTATTTTTGACACTACAACAAATAATTATCACCGTGAGCTGTCTTTGAAATGGCAAATGTTTACAGTATGAACTTGAGGAAGTTTGTGCCACTCATTCTGCATTGTTCTGATCAGTAAATTATTATGTCTTTCGCAGCTAATGAGAACTAACTTCATAGTAAATCCTGGCCTTACTCCTCAGATAGTGACAGACTAAACACTTAGCGACCGCGTCCGCATAAGCAAACTTCGCCTTTTACCGATACCAACCGGTCCTGGCGAGCTGCGACGTACTGTCAGCGTCAAATGAAGCCCGTACAGCAGCAAGCCTTCGCGATGGTATAGTGCACGCTGTCCACTTATAACTACGAACAGGCACGCATATAATGCGCTAAGCTGCTGAACGGGATGCGCGTGCCTGTCACAGGTGATAACTGGACGGCACGCACTACACTATCGCAAAGACTTGTCGCTGTTTGGGTTTCATTCGACGCTCATGGTACAATCGCATTACAATATAATCACTGACATTACTTCTTCGAACAAAGTCTGTATGTGTTACTGATAGGTTGTACAAGGTAAAATCTTAACAACACAAGCGCAAAATTGACAAAAAAAACTAGAAAAAAACGTGGACAGCGACTGCGTTGCGTGTAACTTTGTCTATTTCTTTTTCTAAAAATTTCACGCAGCTATTCTCACGAAATAAGCGAATTACACGTTGTGAACAGCCCACAATCTTACTCTCCGTTGTCCCGCTTTCTTGTTTCAAGTATACCTACCAGAAGGCGCTCGCTGGTTAATCTTTTGTCTAAACATTTTAACTACATATTTCTATTCTTATTTCCTTGTTTAACATTATTCAATTAGATATGACCACCAACTAAATTATTTTGTTGAAAAAAAAAACATGCTCCGCACTGACTTCTGTATAAACTTGACGCAGTATACATAGTGTTTTCCGCGCTGCTAACAAGTGTGAAGCAACGCAATACAAAGCAAATACCGGTGTACAATTCATGTGTTAGAAAACAATGGTTTTGCATTTGCCTTAACTCAGTAAGACCTATCTTATATTTCTTCACGAAAAAAAAGTATTCAAATTTGTGCATTTGTTAAGAGAACTAATATTTATTTCATTTTCTTTTCATGCTACACCACCCGTCCTGAACCTACTCCTGTCCTCCAGGTGAGTCGATTAATCATTTCAGTTCTGACGAAAAACGAAATGGTGGAAATGGAGTGCAGTTTCTATGAAGTTGCGCAAATCTGATTGGTATATTAGGTTTTTTTTTCTTTCATCTACTTCCAACATCTCCTGGTGACACTTGTGACGACATGTATGTTTATCAAAGTAAAACCATGGCAATAGCGCGCTTTGTTGAACCGCAAAAGTCGCCACCTACGTTGAGTATCTAGAACGCTTGAACAGCGGGCAAGATGGCGCTGGTATTCATCTATAATGCACATGCAACGACGTAAACATACTTGTCTCGAAAATTCTCCTTACTTCATGCTTTTAGCGCTTCACCTGAGTTTTCACATTTTATTTTCAGCTGTGCAAATCATTCACCTACAATTAGCCTACATACACAAACATGCATCCAGACAGATTGCGCATAATACCTGTAATGTCTGACTCAAGGACGTGTCAGTACATGGCGCCCAGATCGCATTTTCCTTAAGGAGCCTTCTTACATACATGTCATGCACACTCAACTCTTTTGCATGCCCCATATGATAACTTCTCGCATTATCAAATAAAAAAAACATACCATAGACATGTAAGGAAATCTGTCAATGTTTACAAAAGACTATCTGCCACCTGGAACATGGCTCGAAACGTCTGACTTAGTAGCAGCGCATTTACTGCTTCACTCGAAATCGAATCCCAAATTACATTGTATATACCGAGTGTTTAGAAAAAAATTCGTTTGTTTCAAAATTAACGATTTTGTGCGTGGGTAGTCAGCATGTCATGCGCAATATGTTCCAGCAAGAGTGCGAATCTTAACAATGCACGAACGAAACAAAAATTTCCCATAGACACTGCCTCAATCGATATGATGAGCCGACGTGTGAAATGATAATTACTTACTCTTCTTGCAAAATTTCATTTTTTTTTCATTTTCAGTGCCAATTCAAAGCAGCAGCTTTGGGCACTTGGGTGTTTCAGAGACGTAAAAAAGGGGGCCAGAACCACATATGTTTCTTGTTTCAGTTGTTCGTTTAACGCTTCCGCGCCATGATTGGAAACTCACGAGTGACCACGAAGAGCCCAGCCCAAGGTCCTCAAACTTCCCATTTCCCTTATGTTTTTGTGCTAGCCTTTAATGACTTCACGGTTCGTTGAACTCCCGACTAGCTCGTCAGTGCGGCAGGACGACTCACTTTTTTGCGCAAATGGCCGGAAAAGCCGGCCGTGCGCTTCGCATCGTTTCGACGTGACACCGTTTCGCCTTGTCCGCCGGGTTACTCTCCGATTGAACGCGTGCTTGGGGGAGCGAATTCTGGCGCAGCTCACTCGACGTCCCTTCTTCGGTCTTGCAATGTTCGTTTATTGCAATCAGCACACCAACACCAATCCTGTCAGCACGATCACCTCGTTATACAAAAAAAATATTTTGATAGGATTCGAAAACTCATTACTATTTCTTTTACTCTATAACCAGGTTTCACTTAATATAACAATATCTGGTCCTGAATAACTTATGGGAGCGCCTAGGTTGTCCTTTTTTTATTGTAAAGGCTGGGGGTGTTAAAGTAAAGCACCGGTACAGAAAACAAATTACCGCCACCCTTCGTAGTATCCTATTTTGTTTTTTTCGTGTTATGCATTCGACTTGAACGAGTGAGCCTGGGCAATAGAAGGTCATTCTGAGAAATGAGGGGTGAACAAGGCTAGGATAGGACGTTAGTAGGTTTGAAAAGTTGTTTACTGACGCGTTCAAGTGCGTTATCTTCACCTGGATCATAAACCTAGCATTTAACACCGGCCATAAGTTTATTGTGGTTTAGTCTACTGGCTACATGGAACGTGCTACTAAATTCGCTCAGCTTTTTTACGCGCGACGCATGTGTCGAGTGAAAAATCTTGTTTTAGCGAGACGTGACTTCCAGATCACAATGATCGCTTTGAAAAAAAAAACTAATTCTTTGTTTATTTGAGTGGCGAAATTGACAATTATTGGCCTAGTTATTATGCGATGTGTATCTTCCCAACCCATGGGCATGGTCGATAGCGTCGGTCGATAGCTGTACCTGTGACCTATCTGAGGCAATGTAATGGCTTTCGCGACAGATTATTCCCATTTTTCAAAAAGATCATCTGCGATGCTAAATAATGAAGTATTGTCCCGCCGAAAGTGATCCTCAGCGTCATCAAGCCTTGACCACGAAGTGGTTATTTCTTTCTGCACAGTAGCAACATAATCCTGCATGCGACCAGTGTCTTCCTCAAACCCTGCTGTTAGTAGTTCTACTGCTCCTAGGTGGTCGGTAATGCCGCAAAACGTGGTGGCTACAGGGTAGTGTGCCGCTTTAAGTTCGTCTATAATTTTTTCTACGTTGCTTTGGTTTGTCTAAATTGTAATACATCATCATCATCATCATCATCAGCCTGACTACGTCCACTGCAGGACAAAGGCCTCTCCCATGTTCCGCCAGTTAACCCAGTCCCGTGCTTGCTGCTGCCAATTTATACCCGCAAACTTCTTAATCTCATCTGCCCACCTAACCTTCTGTCTCCCCCTAACCCGCTTCTCTTCTCTGGTAATCCAGTCAGTTACCCTTAATGACCAGCGGTTATCCTGTCTACGTGCTACATGCCCTGCCCATGTCCATTTCTTCTTCTTGATTTCAGCTATGATATCCTTAACCCCCGGCGATGACGTAGTGGTTAGAGCATCCGCCTCGCATGCAAGAGGTCCGTGGTTCAAATCCCGGTACCGCGCAGTTCCCAACCGGATTAAAAAAAATAAAAAAAAATCCGCGTGTTGATGGAACTGCATTAAGAGGCCTGGGGTGCGGCCTCACCGGCAAACACGGCCGAGAACGCACTCCCTCACCAGAGAAGGATTGGCCACCCTGGTGCAGTATCTGGCCACTACCTCCCACATGCTTACGTCAAATAACTCACGGCCCCCAGTCCCCAGCAGCTGCGAAGCAACTGACTACAGCGGCGGTCAGATCTGCAACGCAGCAGAGGGTGCTAAGAATCTCTGGATCCGGACAGGCCACCATTGGAAAGCAAGAAGCCAATCAATCAGCTAGCACTGAGAGGGAAAGTACAGGAATTCAGAGTGTCGCTGCAGAACAGGTACTCGGCTCTTAGTGAGGAAACCAACCTTAGCGTAGATACAGTGAATGATAATCTGACGAGTATCATTACGGAGTGTGCAGTGGAAGTTGGAGGCAGGGTAGTTAGACAGGACACTGGTAAGCTTTCCTGGGAAACGAAGAACCTAATTAAGAAGCGTCAAATCATGAAAGTGTCAAGTACAACAGACAAAATAGAACTGGCAGAGCTTTCGAAGTTGATTAATAGACGTAAGGTATGCGATGTAAGAAGGTATAACATGGAGAGAATTGAACAGGCTCTGAAAAACGGAGGAAGTATCAAAGCATTGAAGAGGAAACTTGGGATAGGCAAAAGTCGGATGTATGCACTAAGGGACAAAGAAGGCAAAATAACTACCAATATGGATAGGATAGTTAAAATAGCGGAAAATTTTTACAAAGATTTGTACAGTAGCCGAAACAACCACGACCTTAATACTATAAGTATTAGCAGTAACCCAGATTACACCCCACCAGTAATAATAGAAGAAGTCAGAAAAGCTTTGGAGAGCATGCAAAGGGGCAAAGCTGCTAGTGAGGATCAGGTAACATCAGATCTGCTGAAAGATGGAGGACAGATTGTGTTAGAAAAACTAGCCACCCTGTTTACGAGGTGTCTCCTGACGGGAAGAGTACCAGAGTCTTGGAAGAACGCTAACATCATCTTAATACATAAGAAAGGAGATGACAAGGACTTGAAGAATTACAGGCCGATCAGCTTGCTCTCTGTAGTATACAAGCTATTTACAAGGGTAATTGCTAACAGAGTAAAGAAAACATTAGAATTCAATCAACCAAAGGAACAAGCAGGATTTCGAACAGGCTACTCAACAATTGACCACATCCATACTATTAATCAGGTAATAGAGAAATGCTCAGAGTATAACCAACCACTATACATAGCCTTCATAGATTACGAGAAGGCGTTTGATTCAGCAGAAATATCAGCCGTCATGCAAACACTGCGGAATCAGGGCGTAGATGAAGAATATATAAACATTCTGGAAGAAATCTACAGGGGATCAACTGCTACCATAGTGCTTCATAAAGAAAGCAACAGAATACCAATAAAGAAGGGTGTAAGGCTAGGGGACACAATCTCCCCAATGCTATTTACCGCGTGCTTACAGGAGGTTTTCAGAAGCCTAGAATGAAAACAGTTAGGGATAAGAGTCAATGGAGAATACCTTAGTAACCTGCGCTTCGCCGATGACATTGCATTGCTGAGTAACTCGGGGGACGAATTACAACTCATCATTACGGAGTTAGACAAGGAGAGCAGAAAGGTGGGTCTTAAAATTAATCTGCAGAAAACGAAAGTAATGTACAACAATTTCGGCAAGGAGCAGCGCTTCGAGATAGGTAATAGTGCACTTGAAGAAGGAAAAGACTATGTCTACTTAGGGCAGGTAATAACCGCACAGCCAAACCACGAGATTGAAGTAACTAGAAGAATAAGAATGGGGTGAAGCACATTCGGCAAGCACTCTCAAATTATGACAGGTAGATTGCCACTATCCCTCAAGAGGAAGGTATATAACAGCTGTATCTTGCCGGTACTTAGCTACGGAGCAGGAACCTGGAGACTTACAAAGAGGGTTCAGCTTAAATTGAGGACGACGCAGCGAGCAATGGAAAGAAAAATGGTAGGTGTAACCTTAAGAGACTATTGTAATACACCGTGCGTTTATCGCCTTCACCATTCTAAGTATTACATCGGTGGCACTGGCATTTTGTTCCACGTCACCACAAAGACTAAAAATAAGTCACAAAAAGGATCAAGGAAGGCTGAGGCACATTGAACCACAGCGATGCATCGGTAATCTGATCGTAAACACTTAACAGGCGGTAATAAACGGCAACCAACCTGCGGAATGACGAAGACGAAACGGAATTGTCAGATTTGGGTGGCACATGCATGCCCATTAGTGGTAAGATCAGTTGCTCGCACGTTGATATGGTCCAGTAGGTGGGTTGATGAAGTCGCTGCGGCAGGGAGCGGCTGAGGCAGGGCGAATGTCAGGAAATGGTGCATGGCGTGGTTTACTCGTCACTAGCAAGGCAAGCTGAAGGTCATGGAGGCACAGACATGGGGCGTCGCATGTAGCGTCCAAGGAAACAGCACCATTCCTCAAGCACCGTGGCGAAACGCCATTCGCGCAGCAATTAGCACTAATGCAACCAACGAGCTGCGCCATAATGATTATGAAGTGGGAGTGCCGCATTTCGGTTGCACATGCATGCCCACTTGCACATGCATGGCCAGATGGGGAAGTTTGCGGGTATACCGTGGCAGCAGCAAGCGCAAAACCGAGTTGGCTAGCTGAACATGGGAGAAGCCTTTCTCCTGCAGTGAGCGTAGTCAGGCCGGCGAGGGTAAAAATAGCGCGTAATTTACCACGTGAGTGTTTTTTTTCGTTTTGTTCCGCTCAATGCTGTGATGTTATCAAATTTTAAAGAAATATTTCTGGTATATATTTATGCGTGTATGCAAATAAATCATTAGCATAAAGTTTCACCTGTTTTGGAAGACCCACAGAAATCTTTCCTCTTTCTGACGTGTTATGCTCACGCATAAGAAAAAACCAACTGCACCGCGAATACTGTACTGCGTGTCGTCAGGCTACGTTTGCCAAACGCAAGTACTGTGGCGATTAGTGTATAGAATGGAACGCAGGACACCATACTTTTCGCTATCAATATTATAGCACTTTGAAACAAGCAGCAGCACTTATAGGCAGTCTTTTTGGTTTGGCACAATGCATCGCACTTGAGCATTGTATCGAGATTGGATCAGTCGACTGCACCCTGTATGTAGTATAGCTGGCATGTTTACTATATTGATGAACCACCTGGACCTCTCTAACAAGAAACGTTTTCGGCTGTGTTTACTTCGTACCTTATAGATTACTATTACGGATGTTAGTAGCGGTTCTTTTTTCTTCGTTCACAAGGTGGAAATGGCTTTGATGTTCGCTTTATTTATATTTCTTTACCAAGTGTTCCAATTCACGTCCAAGTTTTATCGCCTCTCTGTTGGGGCCAGCCTCATACCGCAACATTACGTGCTCGCTATTTCACCATCCCGGAAAGAAATTGTCGCGTCAAAAACAAACAAACAGAAAACAAAACAAAGGCATATGCACGAGGAGCAGCAAGTCTACCCCTTCGCTCCCAGAAGCGAAGAACAGGAAATAGGCTTAAGTAATGCTCGCTCTAGATTGGACGAAAGGAGTGATGGTATTTTTCCCGGCCAGTAGAACTTTACGACGTGCCGGCGCGGCTGTGGTTTATCGAGACGTATTTTCTGTCTCGGAAACCTCGCGGAAGCGGAAGTGCTGCGCGGTCACCTTCGGAAGAGAACTACTTTTTTTTACACGCGTTTTCTGCTGTCGGCTGCGCAAGGACACGTCTTGGCGCAGGGAGGACGATGGTGTTGCGTAGCAACCGCTGCGAGAGCTGTGAAGATGGCGCCTGCAAGAGGATCGCGTCGAGAACAGCCCTCGGGGAAAAACAGCTGCCCAATAAAAGAACGTGTGGAGAAAGAACATAAAATGCCCCTGAGGCAAACGTCGGTTTGAGGAAAGAATAACGTGTCCGATGCCTAACCACGACGCCGAAGGAAAAGCGGGGCGTCCTAAAGTGCGACGATAAATCTTACCGCTGACCTAAGTTGTGTGCGTGTGTTAGGGCGCAGGGTCGGCTGCGCACGTTTTCGTAACTATTGGTTAGGATGTTGTAATGGGATTACAGCTAGTTGTTTATGCGTGCGCTACGAGTTTAGCGAACTGCTTTTTTTAGAAACATGAAGGAAAATAGGACACGCACAGGATTGGTGAACACGCGAATGTTTTCATTCGTACTAACTTCTTTTGTATCTGTGCGAAACTTCTTTCTTGGTTGACATGTCTGCCATACTGTAGATCCGTTGTTTTGTTTGTTTGATTTTAATTTTCCTATGTGATTCTTAAAGAGAAAGGAAGAGAAAAGTGAGCCCCGTGACTGTCTGCATCAGAGTGCGACACATCATCAGCAGCTCACGAGGACTGGGGATATGTAGGGATCAAAAGGATAGGATTAAAGGTATAGAGATAGAGAGGAGGAAGGAGAGAGCGTGGCGCAGGAACAGCGACACCCAGAAGCAAGGAGAAGATAGAAAAGATGGACACGGTCACAGGAGTCCGAAGACAGGGCACCATTCAGCGAGAGCTCTTGTCGGCGACAGGCGATGCATATATGTTTGTGTGATGCCTGTGGTACCTTCCAATATTTGTCTGGAAATACTATACTATTTCATGGCTGCATGAACCGATACAATCATTCCCCACGTCGTTCGACAGGAGTCGTTTGTACAGTCACTGTTGCAGTATCGTAGCCATATTTTGTTCTTTTTTGGTGGATGAAGGTGTTCAAACATACTTCTTATATTTTCGTCCGCGTTCCTTTCTTTGTGTGTACATATAGACTTGCAAAATCGATTTTTTTTTTGTGTGGGGGGGGGGGGGCGTAATTGAACCACCATGGTTCCCTGATCATGCCAGCGGTTACCCATATATTCATTGATTACTCCATCTCTACCGTGAATTTTGATGCACGCCAAAAGGAGCTGATTAAAACCTGATTCACATTAAGTAACGGTATTTGTCTTAAGGAACTTTTAAAGCAACTTATGTTTTTGCTTCTGGTTATGCAGCATAACTATACCTGTATTTGACGGTCATGATCATTTTTTAATGATTTACGAGCAGTATGTAGCCGGACACCGAAATTCTCGGCTGAGTAACTAATGGGACTTCCACCTTAAGAAATTCTGTTCATCACTGACTCGCTAGCATGGGGTCTTGTATTTTATTGCAATACCATTTTATATGGACACTCTCAGGCGGATTTTTCTGCCGGCTTCATTCACCGTATGCGTATACGTATCTATATAAATGAAAACACAAGAGAGGAAAATAATCCAGAAAAAGACTCCGGTGCGCGGAATCCAGCGTCTGACGTCATGCTTGTGAGGGCGGGGTGTTAACCACTGAGCCACAAAGGAGCACCTGCTTCAACGTTGAAATGGCAAGCTATTTATATCTACCTCTTACGGCTGGTGATGGGCATCTCGGAGGGACTATTGTGTTTTCACCATTACCAGTGACATGGCACAGTGAGTGTGCGTCGCCAGATCATCACGACGTGGCGGCGCGTGTTCTCGTCTCCCACGCGTACTTTGCCCCGCGAAGATGGGGCGGTGGTGGACGGTCCCGCGTGCGCGCGCTCATCTTGCGGTCGGCAGAATCATACGCCTCATACTTTCACCGGAACGATTCTGTTGTAGTTACCGGACGCACAAAGGTCACTGCACTCGTTTCATATTCTCCGTTCGTGAAAAGAGCGCGCTTTTCAGACACAGCGAAGTAACAACGGAGACGCCTATTCCCGTTCGTCTGTACCTGTGAAAACGTTTCGTGCGTCATTTCTGTGTGAAAAACGGGGGGCATGTTTCGATCTGCTTGCCATTCTTCGCATGACCTTTCAATTTGTTGCTATCGTGTTCATTGCTTCGCCTGGTAAAGCTACGACTTTTCACCACCCCTTCTCCACTTCTATGAAGCTTGTTCGAGTAGCACACGTTAGATGCATAGTAGCGCATTCGTTAATATATATATATATATATATATATATATATATATATATATATATATATATATATATATATATATATATATATGGTATATGGCACAACGGGAGCGTTGTCAACAAGGATAAATATATTTATTTCCCAACAGTTTCGGGAGGGGTCCTACCTTCATCAGGGGATGAGTTAAACTGTTGGGAAATAAATATATTTATCCTTGTTGACAACGCTCCCGTTGTGCCATATCCCATACCTTCACGAAGACTAACTGGTGTGTGTGTGTGTGTGTGTGTGTGTGTGTGTGTGTGTGTGTGTGTGTGTGTGTGTGTGTGTGTGTGTGTGTGTGTGTGTGTGTGTGTGTGTGTGTGTGTGTGTGTGTGTGTGTGTGTGTGTGTGTGTGTGTGTGTGTGTGTGTGTGTGTGTGTGTGTGTGTGTGTGTGTGTGTGTGTGTGTGTGTGTGTGTGTGTGTGTGTGTGTGTGTGAAAATAAACGGACACAACTTAGCGGTTGTCCTAATTTTATTTCTAACTGTTTCAACCGGTGGACCGGTCTTCGTCAGGGTTCGCGAACGCATTCCAAGTCCGCAGTCTGCAGAAGAGGCAATGAATTGTTGCGTCCAAGTGGCGTCGCAGGCTATATGGAGTTTGGGAAGCGTCTGACTTTATCCCGCCCAATCCCAACTTAAACCTTGCGGAGAAGATGATTCCAACTTCCGGGACTGTTTCCGCCATGCGACGGGATTGGAATCAGATGAGGAAATCCCTTCTCAATTACCGAGAGGGTTTATCGGTCAGTTCATGGTTCGGTAGGAAACATAGTGCACTCTAGTGGTGCGCAATTGTATGGGACAACAACGATCGAAACAGCGGTACGTCGAAACAAATTAATGAATTTGGAGATGAAGGTTTGTGAATCGCTTGATCAAGGCGTGAAGGAATCTTCGCTGTAATGAGAATGTTAATGAACGAAGCCACGACTATATAGGGCATAAGTTGGGACCGTTGAATATTTAAAACATAAATAATACAGTATTGTTAAAACTACATTGCCTATACTCGAGGTAACTTTTTGTCAATTATGGCGCGTAGCACCATATTCACAAATTGTGAAAACCTGGAGAATTAAAAGTTTCCAGTGTTCCTCGTTGTCTTAAAAGAAGAAAAAAGATCGCGACTTCAGACTGATGCAAGAGCATTCATGCGCGTAATTGAAAAATTGGCTTTCACTTTTTTCTTTCTTTTCAGACAACATTTTGTGTATAGTATCAATCCGGTCTTGGTGCAGAAACGTTAATTTTAAAAATTATCATATTCACTGTAAATATAAAAAGAACCACCGCATGCGGTAGTTTGTGGTTAACTTTGCAATTAGTGTGCTATTTTATTTCACTTGCTATGTCTACGACCACGTTTAATACGAAAATCATTACGGAAAGCAAACTGGCATATTCAGCAGTAACTTCTTCGTAAGCCAAATTAAGGACTTCGGTCTCAAATTTGCACTAAAATCTGTTGTAATGTAGTGTAGAGCGTGAAGTGTATTATATCTTTTTATTGTTGTTTATTCATTGTATATTTACATGTCCACCTGTTCATTTGTGTTAACACATATAAATAATATTATTAGTGATATGTTATCTCTCGCACATAGCGATTGTATGCTTGGCTTTTGAATTAATTTTGTTGGTTCTGTGTTGTTAAAATATAATTGTATAACCCTCTCACTTAATGCTCCTACTTAGCCTGTGAGGTATTTGTAAATAAATAAATAATTATGAAACAGTCATGGATGCAAAATATACCCCTCATCTCGAAAAAATATCATTGCAAAATTCGTGTTAATTGAATTGTACTCGCATAATACAAATATTAGTCGTTGTTAGCCACTCTTTGCTAACTGACGGTCGCTTCTGATCCAATGGACATGGTGTCGATCGCGGCTGCTGCAGTCGCATTCCAATGGAGACGAAATGCGAGAACGTCCTTGTGCTCTGCGATGTCAGGGAATGTTAAATTTCGACCCCGAATGGTCGAAATTTCCGGCATCCTTCACGGCAGAGTGTTTCATAATCCAGCTTAGAACATCATAAACGGAGCTCTTTAGCAACTTTTCATTCTGAAATTCTGGGAACGAGCAGGCGTTTGTGGGACGGGTTGTGGTACGACTCTTTTGTATTATATTGATAAAAAAATAAGTTAAGGGTTTGTTGTCACCATTACTTGGCCACGTCTACCCCTTCACGCTTGATTACTACGAAATAAAAATGAAAAATAAACCAAATGGCAAATATACATATATGGAGTGCTACATCGTTGTGTGGTTCAATTTCTTTCTTATCTGCTGGTTTTCACGCCAGGTCCTTTATAATAACCTGATAAATACATCGTGGTCCAGGCTCGTAAAACATTGCAGATTACTAACCCTCCACCATTCACTCGTGCAATAGTATAGCGGGATAATATGTTGCCATCTTTTTTTTCTACTGCTATTACGATTATGTACTCTGGGAATGCAGCAGGATCCTAGATGCATGGTGCGAATGCCCGATTTGAACAAGGATGCCTTGACGCAAGACATTGTTCCGCCATTTTTATATCGAATGAAATAATATGGCTGACATGAGGTATAAACTATGTAAAACCATGCTTACAGAAAGCATGCCCTGGCTTATGGTACAGGGTCAAG
The DNA here is from genome assembly GCA_013436015.1 of Rhipicephalus annulatus. Classification (NCBI taxonomy): domain Eukaryota; kingdom Metazoa; phylum Arthropoda; class Arachnida; order Ixodida; family Ixodidae; genus Rhipicephalus; species Rhipicephalus annulatus. The sequence goes on from WOVY01004898.1 coordinate 287,583, forward strand.
GCGAGTAACTGCAGTGGGTTGTTTTATTTAACCTCATGGGAAAGTTTAACGTCCATGACATAGTTGTTGTTGCAGACAAATATATACATAGGGGTAGATAGAAAGGTCTAACCAGGAAACACTACAGTTAAGAATAGCGCTTGTGTACTATAGGCAGTTAATGAAACATGGGAAGCTGGACACATCAGAAATGGTGTAGTGCATGTTGTCCAGTCACTAACGTTTATGGGCGTGCAGCACTCCGGTTTGGTAGCACTCCGCACGTCCATGGTGATAAAAGGACGGCGCGAGTTACAACGATGCTAACGTTTTCCGCTCTTCGCGCTTCATTCGACTCCGATAGTACAAAGCTAACCATCCGCGTCACTTCACTAATTGCTTCGCACACAACGATGCGTTCCCCCTGGCGGAATACCCCGCGAGGACTTTCGCTTCTGACTCGGCTCGCGTTAGCTGGAATACCTACTTCGGCCGACCAGGGTTCAGGCACAAAAAGTTCTAGCCTGAACCTCGGAATCACATTGTTCCTCTCACGTTTCACTCGTCCATCTTGCTCTAGGTGGCAGTGAGTTTCAGTTCCTGCCAGCGGCTGCACTAATGACCACCCGCCCTCCCGTTCACCGCCAACTTCAAACGAGTCGGCGACTCATTAGCGCAGCCGCAAACGGAGCAAAGTGCATGGCCGCAAAACGTTACGCTGATTTGTGTGTGTGTGCGTGTGTGTGTGTGTGTGTGTGTGTGTGTGTGCGTGTGTGTGTGTGTGCGTGTGTGCGTGTGTGTGCGTGTGTGTGTGTGCGTGTGTGTGTGTGTGTGTGTGTGTGTGTGTGTGTGTGTGTGTGTGTGTGTGTGTGTGTGTGTGTGTGTGTGTGTGTGTGTGTGTGTGTGTGTGTGTGTGTGTGTGTGTCGGGACGAATGATTGGTTCGCTTTTTTTTGCCTCGCTTGGCCGAGTGCTAGCTTGACCTCCCACGCAAGTTCATCGCACATCGACACGTCGCGACGTCACCAGAACAGGAACAGATTCGACCAATGCAATTTTTTCTTCAATCACACTGTGATTACACTTCACAGTACTATCACCATTTGGCGAAGGCATGAGTCTTGTTGAGAGAAGGACTAAGGTTTTGTTTTTTTCTGCTTCGCACGCTCCGGTAGTACAACTTCCTCGTTATTGCTATCAAATGATTGCGTGTCACGCCTGCTTATCCCGGAAATTAGGGGGACTCTGCAACACTTTTGCAATTAATCATCGAATGAACACTCCCCTCATTATTTGGAGTTCGTTTTCTCACGACGCTAAGGCTGTGCCGCATGTCCACTGCAGGCTTGGCATTTCAGTGCACATCTATTGGGTGGCCGTTCCTGCTTTGAGGGGCGTCGCCGTCAGCGTAAGCGATAACAGTGTAACAGGACGGGAAATTGAAGGACACTCTGTGAATGCCGAAGTGTGTACAGCGAAAGCCCGGGGCCATTTCACTGACTATGCCAAGTCCTTTTTGCCTCCCTTTATTTGCTGAGAGAGTGTAAGGGGGAGAGGCCACGGCTAGCAGCGCACCAGCGCATGAACGGACGGATGTACCAATGACGTCACTCCGTTTTGACTGGCGTGTTCCGCTGCACAGACGTGCCTACGCTTGCTCTCGTCGCTCGACAGACATGGACTGCCAAGCCTAACGAACGTTTTCGGGGCGTGCTTGTCAGCGACTTGAGAAAAACCATGTTTTTTTGTGTGTGTCCGTGAACTGCAGCGTGGATGTGTGGTGCGTTTTGTGCACTGGATATTCGCGACCTGCACGGCTGCAATTCCGAACGGTTGGGTGTTGCTGCGTGGCGAATTGTCGCGGCAAAGGAATCGAAGGTACGAGTGTTCTCGTTTCCAAAGGCCAACCGAAAAAAAAAGAAATGGGGGCGTGCCGTTTGAAGGTATGTACGTATGTTCGTACTACATATTTCCAAGTCTTTCCAATGGCCTCATCTCGACCGTGCTGCGTATTTGCTCTAACGTAAACGTGTCGTGTGGGCTTCTGGCTCGTTGGCGTAAGGCCTGGTATGAATAAGAAACGCGCGTGGCAGTACGTTTTCAGAACAGGTGTTTTTTTTACTTAAGGGTCAGTAAACATTTCGCTATTGGCAATCACCACCATGGGCTTGTTTTATTACCTCTGTTCACTTGGTTGAGAAAATTGGAAGGAATTCTGTTGCATTACTCAGTGCATCGGTTTTGTGCGTAGTATTTTGTTGCCGGTGTTCCTTCCACTTTAATGCGGTAATATTTTGGGCAGCATCGTAGCCTAATATGTTGCCTTGAAACTTATATGTGTGTAGACACTTACGGTGAAGCGCTTTCTTAATTAGTTTTCATGTGTGTGATTTCTACTTCAAGCTAGGATGTTTAAGAACCACTACCTAAAATATACCGATTCAAGCACCGGCAGTATAGTAGGAGCACTCAGGGTTGCTACACGGTTTAATGTAGACCCAGTAATCAAACTTTCCTAATGCAGTACGGTATTTGACTGACTACACACCACTGCGAGAAGGGCCAGAGCAAAAGAGGACATGCCGCCTATTTTGTCGGTCTTAAGAAACTTTCGTGAAACGAAAGATTTCGTTTCCTGTTGAAATCGTCATCAGCCTGATACTGTGCTGATTATCATACTAGTGGCATCAGCACGCAATCTCCTAATAACCTACGTGTCTATGAAGACAGATGTTTGAAAGAGTACAAAAAAACTGCAGGAAATTTGCAGATGGGTAGCGGCAGTTCCTCTGAATTCTCTGGATAGCGTGTTTCTGCGTGCGTGTGTGAATAAATAAAAAATGAATAAAATTTATCCTATTAATTTTGTCACTTTGTTGGCCCGTCAAATTCCGCAATATAGATCGACCTCTCGTTCGTGTGCGTTCAACCTTTGATTTGGTCGTGGAAGAAATGGCTCACAGGTATACCTTCAAGCGCAAGGCGTTTATTAAACCAGCGCCTTCTATTTTTCTTTTCTTTTTTTGCTCGGAAGGCAGAATAAAGTTCTTAAGCACGTAAACGTCACCACGAACGCTTTATCTTTTAACGGGAGACGACGGTGGCAACTGATTCACAGCCTTCAGTGCGCGCGCTCGCTCGGGAAAAACGAGTGACGTCACGGCAGGTGTGAGCAGGCCTGGTAATATACTTCTAATAGCTTTCGTCCTAAAAGACAGCCAACGCGGAGTCGGTCGATATCACGAGCCACTGGTGTCTAACCTCGCTATCTTCCTTCGTCACATACGTTGGCCGATCGTAAGAAGCACGTGCACTACACCTCGCTTGTCTCGTCGAAACGCATCTGAATTCCTGCATATCAGAGAAAACATTAAAGATAGGACGACCCTGATACTTGATGGTATCAGGATCAACAATACGAGAGGTTTCAGAACTACGAATTCTTGGCCTTCTGATTCACAACAGAACAAAAAACAGCACCACGCTAGACAAGCTACGGAAAATTGGAGAACAGGTAGGGCACATGATCCGCCGAGTGTCAAACAAGCGCGGGGGGCTACGAGGAAGGGACGCGATTCGGCTCGCCAATGCTTTTGTAACTAGCAGGATTCTATATTCAATACCGTACTTACGAATGACTAAACACGAAGAGAACAGAGTCGATGCTATTCTTAGGAAAGTAATTAAGCGCGCACTTGATTTACCCATCAGCACTTCAAATCAGAAACTCTCTGCATTGGGAGTCTTTAACTCTATACAAGAGCTCCAAGAAGCCCACCTCACAAATCAATACACGCGTCTTACGCAGACGCCCCCCCCCCCCCCCCCCCGGGCGGCGCCTACTGGACCGCCTCTTGATCCGGCACGAATGCGAAATTGAAAACGCGGAGCGTATTACTGAACTTTGGAGAACAAAACTCTGGGTGTCCCCGCTTCCCCGCAATATGGTCAGGGAGGCACCAGGGTAGAAGGCAAGCGCGCGCTGAGGCACTTGAACAACGGCTTGGCTCCCGTAATGGGGTCTATTACGTCGATGTGGCCGGGCCGTCACCTAGGGGATACTACACGGCGGCGGTAATACATCAAGGAACGCAGGTGGAAGGCCTCACTTTCAAAGCCACAAGCTCAAGCAAGGTGGAGGAGGTGGCCGTTGCACTGGCAGTATCCCATCCAAACTCAAAACAAATAGTTACAGACTCTCAAAGAGCATGCGAGAGCTATCTTGCAGGAGAAATCTCTCCATTGGCTAATAGACTTTTAAAATTCAGCATCAGGAACCGCGATCCTACCCCAAAACACTCCGGGACATCAGGGTCTACAGGGTAATGAGGCTGCACATGCAGCGGCCCGCGTGCTTACTTCCCGGGAAACTCCCCGTTCCCCTGATAGACCTGAACGTCCCACACCTTTAACACGGTTTCGAGAAATAAAAAAATACTACATTGAGCAACGCCGCTTGTATCCCGCACCAGCGAAGGGACTCTCGAAAACGGAGGAGCGCATCCTGCGGCGCCTACAGACAAACACGCTGCTCTGTCCAGCCATACTCAAATATTATGACCCAAAAATAAGTGGGCAGTGCCAGTACTGTGGGGAAGTGGCCAACATTTACCATATGGTCTGGGCCTGCCAAATGAACCCAAAATTAACCCCCTTTCCCAACCCCACCAAAGAGGACTGGGAGACGACCCTACTCAATAGCTCCACACTGGAGGAACAGCGAACTCTAGTCCAGCGGGCTCGGGTGGCGGCCTCGACTAATGACGTCCCGGACTAGGGATGTCAACCAGCCCGGTGGGGATAAGGGCTATCTGACACAGCCAGCATCACTAAAGGTTTTTTCCTCCTCCTCGTCGAAACGCGACCATCGGCGTTTCACTTGGTTCGCAGAGCGTGCAACGCACAGAGTGCACGGTCTGCGTCACCACGAGTGCTGGCAGTTTTTTCTGTGGTAATATGCAAAGCGTGTTACACTGCTACACCTGCGGCTAGCCTGAACTTCCAAAAACAGTTGTTGTTGGCTTTAAAAGAAGCTGCGCTCATAGTTCGCGTTATGCAATAGGGAGTTTTAGAACAACGTTTGCAGGGGATGCGGGCATAGCGGGCACCATATGAGATTTAGAATAGCGTTTGCTGTCCCTAGGAAAAAGTCTACGGACTCTCGCCCCGACCGCAAACCTAGATGAACGGAAGCTACTCGCAGCACTTTGAGGGCCTCGCGGGCCGCAATCACCGCACGCTATTTCGGATTTTCTGCGCGCGGACCGCGAACGCGGACGGCGACTCGTGCTACGACGCGTGCGCAGTGGAAGTGACCACACCACAAGGGCTCGCGGTGCGTTATTCTAAAGCTCCTTAATATCGTAATCATTGGTGGACTTTTTTTTTTCATGTGCTCGTGCTTGGTCTACGATTCATCGCACGCACGCCAGTCTTCACGAATCAGCACGGTTATCGCAAGAAAACTGCGCACTGTCATTCAGTCTTTTCCAGCGCCACGCGCCACTTCAGTTGCTTTTAACGTAATGAAACCCTTTTATAACAAAGCCGACGTTCCCGGGTGCACAACACCCAACGCCAGATTTGTCATTCTCGGAACGTGCATTGAGCTCACCGCTGGCAACAAGGTACCGAAACTATGAGAATGGCACCCTTTTTTCTTCAGCTTTGTTTTTCACCTAATCAGACGCGAACATTTCATCCGTGTCACAATATGCATGGCACTGTAGAGCCCGTCATAACAATATGCATAACAAACTACGGGACAGTAGAGAACTGTCGGATGCGCATACAAGCATATATACAAAGTTAAGTGGAATATAGCGACACACACAAAAAAGCGCTGCACTTCTGCTTACATACGACCTCCTCACAGCGCATGCACAATAAATACGCAAAAAAAAAGGGGGGGGGGGGGTTCGGAACTATGCAACAGGGGAAAGGAGAAGCAGCAGAACATGGTAACCGCGTTACCGTCCGTTCTTTTACGCATAGCGTTGTAAGCGGTCGCGCTCTGAAATAGCCCCGCTAGCTTGCGCAACAACGTGCTTCACCGAGCGCATTTGCACACAGACGCACCACATTCACAGATAGTTACACATATGCACGCAGTGGCAAGCGTGTGGGTGCAGACTCGCACAGGCGTCCAAGCTTGTGCGCTGAAGTGTGGGTGAATGCAACTCCGTATTTTTTTTTTTTGTCGAAGTGCCATACGACGTGGCACGTCTGCAGCGCTCACTGTAATGGGAATGGTAACATAGTCCATGCACGAGTTGCAGACAACCGCGACGCTACAATCTCTTTTCCTCCTCCTGCCACCTTCTCCCTTTCCTGCTTACGCATCACGCGATTGAGGTCAACGAGGAATGAATATGAACATTGACGTTATATATACATAAGCGTTAGAATACGGCATATATATTCGAGGTTGTTATAATCAGTTTCATTCGGCAGTCTGGTTTACCAGAACAATCGCACTGTGAGAATAGAATTTCTTTGATACATTGTCCAGTGTTCTTTGTTTCTATTTACATAGTTCTTCTTTATTGTTCCACATTCTTCACATTATCTACTTAACTTAAAACTACGAAACACACACCAATTTCTCAGAGTGGGTATGTACTAAAGACTGCAAAGTACAAACAAACTTTTTTTATGTGCTAGTGCATTTATGTGAAACACTCCCTCAATTTTCTATCGTGGTGTACCCTATGGTCTCAAAAGTAGTTTGCGATACTTTTTCAGTGAGCCGGGACTTACCGGGCCCCATATTCTTGCTTAAATTTATTTTGAGTACAGGCTCTCCCCCATTATTTCCCTTGCGACTTCAAGTGTGTTGGAGCTCTCAGCTCCCACGCTGGTTGCCTTTGCTTCTACCTCTTGTGCCACATTGTCTTTGACAGCCTGAGCCTTCTTAGTGTCTAGCCTTGTGGCTTTCTTGACAATGGCCGTTGTTGGCCTATGCCGAGCCTTTGTTTGGTGGACACTTAAGCCTCTCTGCGAGCCGAATGTGCGGGAGCATACTTTACATGTGTACGCAACCTCAACGACAGGGGGCGCTGCAGGCACTCCACGTGCACTCCTAGCACGGGTACAGGGGTAACCGTTTCCACCACTTGGTGCTACTGCCTGTCGGCAGTCGCTTCCTTCCGAAGAGATTCTTTCAGCCATCTCGCCAAGCAAAAAGAAGCCTCTGGGATTGCAGCTCAGGTGGCCGGATTGCCTTTACTGTTGCGTCACCTGCCAAGGGAGCTTTACAAGACCCCCCTCAACGACAGGGGGGTCTGCAGGCACCCACGTGCACTCCTAGTACGGGTACAGGGGTAACCGTTCCCACCCCTTGGTGCTACTGCCTGTCGGCAGTCGCTTTCTTCCGAAGAGATTCTTTCAGCCATCTCCCCAAGCGAAAAGAAGCCTCTGGGATTGCAGCCCAGATGGCCAGATTGCCTTTACTGTTGCGTCACCTGCCAAGGGAGCTTTACAAGACCCCCCCTCAACGACAGGGGGGTCTGCAGGCACCCACGTGCACTCCTAGTACGGGTACAGGGGTAACCGTTTCCACCACTTGGTGCTACTGCCTGTCGGCAGTCGCTTTCTTCCGAAGAGATTCTTTCAGCCATCTCGCCAAGTGAAAAGAAGCCTCTAGGATTGCAGCTAAGATGGCCAGATTGCCTTTACTGTTGCGTCACCTGCCAAGGGAGCTTCACAAGACACCCCCCTCAACGACAGGGGGGTCTGCAGGCACCCCACGTGCACTCCTAGCACGGGTACAGGGGTAACCGTTTCCACCACTTGGTGCTACTGCCTGTCGGCAGTCGCTTTCTTCCGAAGAGATTCTTTCAGCCATCTCGCCAAGCGAAAAGAAGCCTCTGGGATTGCAGCCCAGATGGCCAAATTGCCTTCACTGTTGCGTCACCTGCCAAGGGAGCTTTACAATAGCAAACACCCCAATGACAAGGCAACGGCAGAGGGAACCACGTGCAGGTAGTGATAGGTCTTCTCCCTAGAAGACTAGAATAACTCCCAAAACTGAGTTAAGTGGCCTGTTTGAAGATAACCATGCACGTGGTGTCAGAAGTCACAAGAAGGTAGATGACTCTTGTTTTCAACACTATATTGTTTTATGCCGGGGTTCAGCAAGATTTAGGTGACGTATTTTCGTCGCGGAAATGTCATCGGAAATGCGCACGATTATTAGACAAAGAAGTTTCGTCAGCGGGAGTCGAACTCACAACCATAGGGTTAACGACAACAGATGCTGGGCACGCTATCTACTGCGTCACTGCCACATGCTTTGCAGTCCTTTAAAAATACATCTTTTATATCACAGCTGTCCTCTCACAACGTTCTTGGTAAAGTGCAGTAATGCATCATCACCGGGTCATCCATGATTATTCCTTTAATTGCGTCGCTTTTAAGCATCTGTCCCGTTTGGCATGTTTACAATATGAGAAGTGCTATATGATCAGCGCTTTAACACATCCCCATGTGGCGATCTTACTCGAAGCTTTTTTTTTTTCATAGACGTTAAAGCTTTTGCGTCGCCCATAGCAGCTATGCTTACGAAAAAAATTGACCCATATCTGCATGTTTCACTGCAAATGTTGAAAGACGATAGTCTTGGGCGTGGAGAGAGTGAACAAAACGTTTATTTTATGTTCTGTGCGAAAAAAAAGTGGTGAATTGTATTCCGAGAGCACTGCGTTAGAGTCTTGGTCTGTGTAGTGAAGGCGAACGGGTGCATCGAGGCACGTTATACACGAGTGCTATCTTACAGTTATCTTCAAAAACAAAACAAGGTGTGCTCATCCGCGAAGAAAGTTGCACGTTTGTCTCGGAGGCGATAAGGTGTAGAACGCAAAGCGACGGGCAGGTGCCACCACCGTTTCACCTTAGTGGAACGTTCGAAACACTTGCCTTTTTGACCATCGCGTTACACTGCCAGCGCAGCGTAATGAACGCTATGCTCCTTATAATTACTTATGTGTGCCTTCTCTAGTATAAAGCCACACATACAAAATATTGACGTGTTGTTATGGGGCCTCAGGTATGCGAAATAATTGCTTTGTCATTGACAATCACACAAGTATGGTCGCTGAAACTTGAGCAATATTGGTGGGTGCTGCGGACGGGGTTGGCCTTTTAGGGTATTGCTTGGTGCCGTTTGGGGTATCATTACGGCGGGCAAACAGACAAATGTACGGACAGAAAGACAGACAGACCAACATTTTTCCGTCGAAGTACCCCCAAAAAAGACCTTAAAAGATAGTACTGCAACGCCTGCCGGCTTCACCTGGCTTTAACTCTCCACTTATGCTCGCCCCGCGAATAATCGTGACCGGCCGAAGGGCAGAAACAGCGCACGTTTCCTTTCCCTCTGATCGGGCAGCAGTGTTGAATAATTCCAACAAGCCGCGAGTAGCCGATCTTCGCACAAGTTCGGGGTCCAATCAGTTACTGTTCTCCTGGCTGTCACATAGCTTTCTCTTGATCCACTCTAGCCGGTAACTGTTAAAGCTATCACAAGCATCTATGGCTACAAGCATAGAGTTTCTTACAATACTTACTAGAGGGAACTCTGGCGCTAGTGTCAACGGGAGCTGCAACGCTCGGCGCTTCAACGAGCATGGGAATGATGGGTAGTACACACATTTGTCTAATCTTCGTACTTCTGGCCTGCCTTTGGCTCCGTGTGTGTTCATGTGGCTTAGAGATTTTTTTACTAAACAAAAATAAGCAAATGTTTAGCGATTTCGCTTCATCACCCTATTTTTTTTTACTTACCTTTCCAAATTGGGTCAGGAAGTTCAAAAGGATTGAATCTTTGTTTCAAAACAAAACCGAAACACCGCAGTAAACAAAGCCGCAAGTACGATTCGCCACCAGCAAGTACGAAGACTAGGCAAATGTGGGCTACCCATCATTCTTATGGTCGCTGAACGATCACAGCGCCAGAGTGCCCTCTAGTTAGTTTTGAGAAACTCTATGGCTACAAGGGTTTGTGTAATCACTTATAATGGACCTTAGTCGTCGGGGTGCACATGTATTATTAAACATGATCGTGGATGCAGCCACGTTAAGTGGTGCTATAGCCACAAGCTCTCATTACCATTGTTCAGTTAGCATTAAACCAGTTCTTTTGGCACACGTTTTACTTTCGTGTTTTACCGATTCTGTTGTTGGAGGGATCAACCACATTTTTTTGTTCTTGGAATGTAGCGTACATGCTCGTACATTAACACTAATTTGCTAGAAGGCAGTTATTGTCAAGAATTGTTGGCTGGTGCAAACTAAATAACTACTGTGGGACAGTTACCTTGTGCTGTTTATTAATGTTGAGTAGAGCGGGGTCTGTATACAGTCGCTGATATCGGCAGTACATGGTCAGTCACGGCTAAACTTTTGTTAGAGCTAGCAACATGAAGGATACTGTTGACAAGCACTGGCTAAAGTTGTGAGTAATTTTGGCTAGAGTTCGCTAATATTCCGCAAAATACCAGTTAAACTAGACAAACAGCCGTCATAAAATAGCCGTCCCTCTGTAGAAATGCAAATGCTGCATTCGATCTTTGGTGCACTATCTACGACCAAGTTAACACGCGAAGAAAAAGGGAGACTTCCACGGTGAAACAAATATTCTTAAAGTGTTCTTTCAAATACGCCAACATTTAACGTACATATTCCAAAATTGTTCTTGTCAGGATCGTGCAGCTTTCCTGTCCACTTGCGCAATCGCACAATGATCGCAGCGTTTCTTTGCCAGGTTATCGTCGTATTTTCTGCTGTGATAATCATATCGTAGATTTGCCACATATCATCGTCAAATTACACACAGCGTTAGTAGAGGTGGGTACGACGCTTACATATATATTTGTACGCTTAAGCGCTGCACCGTCTGCTCAGCTCCACATGCGGCTGATCAGAGCCGGTACTGTCAACTAAGGAGGTAAAAGAAAAGCTTAAACCATTGCTGCCCCTCTTCTGCACCTTTCGAAACGAATCACAGGGTCGTCAGTGCTGCCCCGCTGAAACGAATGGAAAGGTGCAGCACCTCGTGAACTGGTTCAAGCGGTACAGGGGGATGAGAAGGAAGAAACTGTATTCAGAAAAAAAAAAACGGTAAATGTAGGCAGTTGTGGTCGGGCCTTCAGTCCAGAGCGCCGCTGGCACGAGCGGCTCGCTAGGCCTGATCAAGCAAAGCTATTTGGCTCTGTTTGGACTCGTCCACAGGCCACGCTTCTCACTGTGTAAATTGTGCGGATGGTTACTACCATGCGGACTGTCGATATGTGTGGGCCTTTTGATGCACTCCATTGTTATGTGGCTCAGTATCGGTATGTCTGGTCACCATGGACATGTTTTTTTTCTTCTAAATTGTGTGGGATATATTCTACTTAGGTGGTACAAATTCGGAAAGCTATTGGTTGGAACGCCGAATTGAACCGACCAACAAATCTATCTTTGTCTCCAGTCCTCGTAGGAGTCATGAATCGACTCGCCCAAGTCAGTCATATTGCAACGCAGTCTCCACATGTTTCTTTTCTTCACCCTTGTTTTATTACAACTGATCTGCGCTTTTTCTTCAATGTCTACTATTCTAGATGCGAAGGATCTCTTGCTCGGGCCCATGTCGCTCAGCATCGGCGTTGGCGTTGACGTACTCACACTACGCATGGGCAAGGTTCTTTTCCGTACTACGCTTTCTTCTCGACGGCGACGCAGGGAGCGTCTGTTAGCCTACGCTCGCTCGCCCTCTCCTCTACGTATCTCTCCCCGCGGCGTTTACAACCAACGCCGACTAAATTTCAAGGCCGAAAGGCTGCCGCAGGGACTTCAGAGGGTGGGGGCCCAGTTACGCAGCGAACGTGGCCGAAAGCCTACGTTTCGTTCGCGTTTCTAGGAGAACCAACGCTCCCGCTGTCGCAGCTGCTGCGGCTTGATTGGACCGAATAAAAGATGTAGCAAGAAAAGTCTTACTGAGCATGCTCAGTAGGGCAACTGGGCCCCCAACCTCTGACGTCACTGCGGCAGCCTTTCGACCTTGAAATTTAGTCGGCGTTGTTACAACGACATTGCGCATGTGCGTCCGCTCCCCCTCTCGCGCCTCGCAACGCTGACGCAGGCAGCGTCTGCTAGCGAATTTCTTGATCGAAAAAACCACTGCTCGCGCTGCACAACCGTTCACTGGCCACCCCGTCTATTTCGATGTTTTTTTACGGAGAGGATTTCCTCTTTTCTGGGTTGTTGCACGAGAGTACAAAAGCCGACGTCACGGCCTCGGTAGTGCCTTTTCCGGGGAACAGGGGGGGGGAGGTCACACGCACTAACAATAGCCCAGAAAGGACTATGGTGGCGCCCATGGCGTCTAAGAGAAAAGGAAGGAAGAAAAAAATGGGAGGAAAATAACCGCAGAGAGGTTAACCAGTCTATAGGCAGCCGATTTGCTACCCTGTGCATGAGGGTGGGATAGGGGCGACGAAAGATAGAGGAGAGAGGGAGAGCGATAAACACAGCACATTAAGCAGCACACGCGCACACACTGTCATAGTCCAGTCTCGTCTTTCGTGGTGTGTGACATTGCTGTTACAGCCGCTTGTTCAAGTCCCTGTCGGGTAGGAATTTCAGTGGTACTTTTGTCACTTCACTAATTGATTCGCACACAACGGCATTGCATCTTAATCTCAAAGGTAGTGCCGATGGGAGATTTATTATGTACGTTGTTGAACAACGAAAATTTCCAGCATGTGCGTTAACTAATAGGGAACAGCGGGTCTATGTGTCCAATTGGTGTCTTCTGTCTTTCACTGGCCATTAGTAGTGATTGGCATGTTCCAGTAGTAAACACCGGTCCATCACTACGTGCTTTGCGCCTCCCCATGGTGTCATCCTGCGTAACACGGTGATGAGCGCAAGCATCTATGTCACCACCATTGTAAGCCTTAGCGCCCGCTGGTTCGCATATACAGATGGTTCTCCTTAGCCGGAGATTCCACAATTTTTGCGTCTGGACAGTGTTATTTGAAAAGTGTTTAGAGAAACTTTATTGTGGCGGAAAAGCTGAGAGGCCGTGATGCAAATTTCGCGCGTGCTACTCACCTCTGATGAAGAAGGTGTGGTAAGAGAGGAGAAAAAAGTTTACGATGATGTGAAGGAAAGTGGCGAAGCAAAACCTTGAGTGTCCAAAAACTATTTAAAGTGTCTTGTCGAGTCCTGTCTCGTGCCGATGGTGGCTAGATTTATGCTCAGCTCGTACTCGCTAAGGATTCCTGAATAACGGATTGCGTTAACTTTACTGTAGCAACCATTTCCTTGACCAAGGGAAAACATGGGAGACAGTAGTTGTTGTCTTCAACTGTAGTGTTGCATGACGTAAATTGAAGGGAACGAAACATTCTTATTTTCATTAGCGGGGTTCCTGCCCACAACACTAGAGCTACGCTTTCAAAGTCCTACTATTCAGTTACGACAAAAGGCGTAGGTTGTGGGCTTGAATTCCACCAACTGCAATGGTGATTTTTGTCCACTTTATTTAGTGTCAGTCTACGTCATAATTACAACGTGGTAGTTAAAGATTATTATTGTCCCCTATGTGTTCCCTGTTATAATAATCTGTTTGGCACGTTTGGCTTAGTCTGACAAACAGAGAAGCCTTTCGAGTAATTCGCCTTCTAACTGTTGACTAGTATTACTAAGCAGCATTCACTACGCCCTTTTTTTAAGCAATGGTGTCTACATGCTGTCCCGGTCCGGTTAGTCTCTTCTTGCTGTCGTGTGTGCGTACAGAAGAGCCCCAATTAATCTAGCCAGATTGATTTCTTTGTTCAAGCCAAATACGCACCAGTAGCAGCTTTTTGCCCAACGTTTTTCGTTGTCTCGTTCCCGTTTGAATCACACATTCGATGTCTCTTCCTTAACAGGCTAGCACTCACTGCAACGCTCAGGTTTTATGTAACAAAGCCCGCTTACTCCTTCTGGGCCCCCAGTTCTATACAGACGAGCCAGGCACTCCCCTGCGGCGACTCCAGCAGCTTTGACGCTAGAGTGCGAGTAACGCTGCCCACACTATATCCTTGCCGTTAGACGTATACAGAAAAAAACGCTGTATAAGCGAAAGTGTCTCACTTGAAGTGACAGCAACAAGAGGACGCGTTGACGGTCTTCACTGCATAATTCAGGCTCGGACCTCTTGAATTATTAGCCAAGGTAGTTGGAAGGCAAAAGAGCTACCGTACCCTTCTATTCTCCTTTGCCCTTTGCCTCTACGCACACGCGCACGATTCTCCGTCTCTTGTTATAGCATCATCTAGCTCCCTATTCCCTAGAACCTCCGTCTCCAGTAGATCCTCTACCTTCTTCCTTGTTTTGACTCTCTCTCTACATATACGCGCGCGACACTCCATTACTCTTCCTATAACATCAATCTCTCCCTCCCCCTCCTCTTTACCTCCGCTTCCCATAACCTCTTTCCAAGTGACATGGGTTCACTCCCGGTTCTCTACTACATCTACAGTTCTTGGGTGTCACGTGGTTTTTACCCCTCTTCCCGTTTGTTCCTATAATACTTCCCTCACAACAGTGTCCAACCCGGCATTCCGCGCAGCATCCTTTCGTCCATTCGAAGTGCATTCTAAAAGCGTGGTGCCCCGAAGTTGTAGCTCGGGCAAGCACGTACGTACAGACATCAACGCTGCATGCGTAATGACTTCAACCTACTCCCCCCTTCCCTGTTCGTTCTGGTATCGTCGGAAAAAGCGGGAGCTGTTTTCATGGTGTTCTGGTTTTCTTCTCCCCGTTTTTCTCCCTAGTTTACTCCCTCTCCACTGAGTCCGTTTTTTTACCTCCGTTTCTTGCTCTCCTATTCTCTAGAATGCGCTCGAGTGTGACTCACATTTTCTAGGCCGCTACTCCATTATTTTTGTAAGCCTGCTTCAGCGCAAGGCTTTCAAAATGCTCTGTAGCCTCTATATCTCTCCACGTTGCCTTGTCTGCGTCGCCTCTCTTTCAAGGGCGGGTTCTTGTTCCGGGGTTCTGCCGGCACTCTCGTTTTCTCCTGCTCTGTCATATCGCTGGATCGTTCTTCCACGGTCTCATTATTCGTCGTCTCCGCTGCAGCGGCTACGACGACGCAGGGGCTTCCGACGGGCGCGCCACTACAGCCTCGTGGGCGCAGACGTCGTGAATATTTTACCGAGAGCCAAAGTGCGCCCCTCTGCGAACTCTCGCATACCTACCGGTCCCGTGCGTCATCCTAGACGCAGGCTCGACGTCATGCAGATCTGTCGCGTGTGAAGCGTTGAAAAGCGCCCACGCGCGCATTTGTGTGTGTGTGTGCCTGTGTCAATGCATGTGTGAGACCGGGTGAAAGCGCAGAAGACGAGCACACAGAACAGACTCGACACACACGAGTCCTGAACATGTCAAAACAAGCCCAAACAGTTGCCACTGTGAGTTTATTTTTTAGGAGCGTGTTTGCGTGAAAGTGAAAGAGCGCATCATGAGTGATGCAGTATGTGTCTATGCACGTCATCAGCAGCAGGGATTGGGTGAGGATATATATATATATATATATATATATATATATATATATATATATATATATATAATAGAAATTGGCTTGAGCAGACAAACGTATGAAAACGTTTATTACTCCTACGTTGCGGCTGTGGTCCGGCCTTTGTTCCTATATATACATATATTTATATATACAAAGGGCTTGTGGGTCCGGTGCAATATTCACAGAATACTCAGAAGAAACGCACGTGCGAAGCAGTGTTATTGACGTTTCGCGCGGGGTCCCAGCTTCATCAGAATGAAGCGCGTAGTAACATTGCCGTTAATATTGCTACATGCATGTATAGTGATGTTCTAGGGGGTGACGCGGGAGGTGGGACGGTAGTGTCTTCTGGATCTCCTGTAGGCGGAGCTCCCCGCTGGACCTCTTCCTGGGTCCGCATATGCCGTTTGGGTGCACGTCACCCGGCACCTGGGGCAGTGGCGGGGAGTCACGTATCGACCCCTCCTCAGTGGGAGCCATGCAGCGGGGCCCGTTGGCTGTGGCGCCTACGACGACGCCGTGGCTCACGCTGTTCGTGGTCAATGTAGGCGGCACAATAACAGCAGCCGTGGCGTTAAGTGCCAACCACTGGCGCGCGTACGCCCGCACCTACGCGTCAAAAGCGTCTAGTCGCGCCTGTGGAGGAAAAGGGCGCGCAACCACTGGTACGCGTCGGCACTCGCGCCTGCTCGCGTCGCGCCTAGCTGACGCGCAGTGTTGCTAGAGCTTTTGATGTGACACTGCCAAAGCATTGCCTGAAAAGATTGACTTTTCAAACATTTGTTACTCTTCTTCAAGCCATGGAGGAGCTTTTGTAAATCAAAATAGTTTATTTTGTATTTGAATTGACACTTTTTCCAATTATTTACACTGTTCATTAGAAATCAAGCCAATTGTGTCGACTGTATTCGCGTGTCATCCACATCAACATCAGCTCTTCGCGCCAATTTCTGTTTTTTCTCCATGTGTGCTCCTGTTGATGGGTGGACGTGTGTTTGACTGTTTCACGAAGCTTTCCTCGTGCGTTTCTCGCAACCAAGCCTGTGGTGTCGGCAGTTTCCCGCAGGAATACAACCGTTTTCACTTTGATACTCCTCATGCTGCTCATAAAAAAGAGGAAGCAAGTACGCGAGCAGCCGCAGCCTCGCCGTTGGTGGAGTCGCCCTGTTTTCTTGGCGCGTAAGCAAGAAGGCCTCTACCACACTGCGGGTGTACGGGCAAACAACCCCTGGAGGCCCGGAAGCATCATCATCTGAATGTGCACAAGCTTCCGACAGTTCTAAACACTGGTCTTCAAACTGGACCATGTCCTGCAGAAGCTCTTGCACATTCATACCTATGCGGGTAGTAGGGTTGTCAGGCCTCGGTGGTTGCCTGCCAACCTGCACCTGGCTTGCAGGCCTTACTGGTGCACCCGGACTGCATAAAAGGCTGGAAGTGCTCTGCAAGCTTGCAGGGCTAACATAATTTCCAGATGTCCTGCAGGCAGCAACAAGTGTGAACGTTATGACCTTACATTAATGAAAAGCCAGTTAAAGAAGTGCCCGAGTGTAAATATTTAGGAATTTATTTAACAGAATCATTTCATTGGAACAGGCACATAGAACACATGATCTTAAAGGCTAGTAAAACATTGTATTTTATTCACAGAAACTTTCACTGTGCAACAAAAAAGGTAAAGGAAATTCTCTACTACCTGCATGTAAGGTCTATACATGAATATGCTTGTGTTACCTGGGACCCAGCTCAAAAGTATCTTGCAGAAACAATAGAAAAATTCAAAACCAGGAAGCTCGTTTCGTCCGCAAAAATTACGACCTATTTGCTAGTATATCAGATATAAAGGCCACATTAGGCTGGGAAACTTTACAATCTGGAAGACGGAAACTTCGAATAACACTTCTGCCTAGTATATACTATAACCTTTTAGAGGTGAATACCCAGTAGCACCAACATATCGTTTCACAAGATGCCAACACACACACATAAAATACGAGAATACGCATTCAAAACCACAACTTTTACTAACTACTTCTTTTTAAAAACAATTAGAGAGTGGAACAAACTTCCCGAAGATATTGTAAACTTCAGTGACAACAGTGGATTTTTTTTCCATCGTTGTGACATCGTGGCATGCTTATTCACTTTTAGTACCTGTTTGCCACATGTCACATTGTACTAAAATATTTTTCGATTGCATGCTGTATTATTATGTTTTTTTTTATTTTCCAGAATGTTTAAAGCGTCACTATTCACAGAAATGTTAGTAACCACATTGAATTTCGTGTGTAAACTCCCCTGCAGTAATGCCACTATGGCGTTGCAGGAACTCTAAATAAATAAAAATGAAATATAATTTCACCTCTTTCTGCACTGAAATAGAATCAAGGATTAAACTGTGATTTTTTCTAAGCACATCACTTGGTATTTTACACACTGCCACACTAAAATACTTTGCTATATCTGGTTTTGCGTGTTTTCAGACCACATACAAAGGGCCCATGCACTTATTTACTTGCACTTCAATTAAACTTTGGCATTGAGGCAATCTAAGGTCAAACAATGTAAACATAACTAAAATCACATTAACGTACTTACATTTTATATATGTAATATAGAATTTTATGGCACGAACCACATACGAAAAGAAAACCAAGAAGCTAACTGTGCTGGCAATACAGCTTGAAATGGCACAGATAATGATAGATGAAGTGATCACAATTCATTTTACATCAAGCAAAATCCCTGGCATAGTACTTTGTCTTGGCAAACAGACGGACAGGGATTACTAGTGGCAAAACAAAAAAAATTGCCCGCAGCTTCCCTCGGGGGAACACTGAGGAGGATGCGGAGCATATAATTGGTTAACGGGGTGTTAAAGTGCGACTTACTTGGGTCGATGGCTAAATTGGTTAACGTGGTTGTGAAATGGGGTGTTAAATTGCGACTTACTTGGGTCGATGGCTAAATTGGTTAACGTGGTTGTAGGAGGGGGTGTTAAATGAGTGAACACGTACACACGTATGTGAAAGGGCGGCGCTGGTCGAAGGGACGTCGATCATTGTGTTTGTGGATTCGTTGGAATTCATTTCACCGCGACCTTGGACGTCGACGCGCCGTACAAACCAACCGACGAGCGGCAACTGAGCGAGCGAGCGCCGACCTTGAGTATATATACAGCGCGACGGCGCATGCACTGTCAGCTGTTGAATGTTCTCGAAGGAGAAGCGCGCGCGCGGCACAGATGGCGACGGCGCGACGGCGCATGCGCTGTCAGCTGTCGAATGTTCTCGAAGGAGAAGCGCGCGCGGCACAGATGGTGGGCGACGGCGCGATGGCGCATGCGCGCGCGTCAGCTGTCGAATGTTCGAGAAGCGGTGCGGACGACGCGGACGGCGCGGACGGTGCACTACAAGGCGCGAGTATAAGATGCTTCCGCATCTAAAAAACAATATGAATAACATTTTCATAAATTAAATATATAGCAAGCCATATTAGCCATACCAGAAGCTGGGCTGATTGACCAAACAGTAATACATGTTTTGCAGCAGTGGCCATGTCCTTATGCATAAAGCCAATGATGGGCAGGCAACATTGATGTAGTAAACTACACATAGTCTGCTACTATAGCACATGTGATTCACCAATAACTGCAACCGATGCTAGCAGAGAAGCGTACATACCTTATAGCAAGGATGTCAACAGTACATATAAGATGGATACCTAGAGTCGTTTTAGTGCTTTCACTGGAATATTCAGTCAATTTTAAGGTAAAGAAAAAATGTAAGTATTGTTTGTTCTTCGACGAACTACAACGTTTAGTTGATGCAATATGACCATACATGTGGTGTAGGAATAATGCGAATGTCTGCGGCAACGTTAAACGTAAAGGCACAATTATGCAGTTTACTTACAGCCAATATATTTGCTCATGATCTCGAACACAACTCTATGTGTATGTATTATATATATATATATATATATATATATATATATATATATATATATATATATATATATATATATACTGTACAATGTCAATTTTTATTTAGGTGGGCACGTGAGCGTGTGGCCTGCCAACTCTGGTGGCTGCTTGCAGCATGTTCAAACGGGAGCGAGAGTTACTACAGCCTCTTTTTGTGTCATCTAGTGGCGAGCAAAACAAGCAGTCATAGGTGATATAAAACTGGTGGCCAACTTGAACCCCTCCCCCTTTTTGAGGCATAACAGGTCAGGCCTGGCCTCTTGTGGGTTCAATTTCTGCTGGAACCCCGATATTTTTGCATTCGCCTCAATGCTGCTAATGTCAGTTTTCATTACCACTCTCACATTCGAACAACCAATGTCTTCTTGCCATTCCTGGGTAAATATAAATTATCAATTACCTGTGGAGCATATCGTGGCTCATGGTATTCAATTATATGCCATATAAGTCTGGAGAAAAGGCTTTGACAGCGAATGCAACGGGATTTTCACTTTAGCCATGCCATGACCAGGTCAAAAAAGAAATTACAACTCACTCAGACTCAATTAAGAAATACGTTTTGCTATGAGGACACACTCCGACTCAGACTCGCCACAATGAGAGTGCTCAGTCTCACTGTACTTTTTCAGAACCGAACTGAAGTACGGACCCAAGCTCACCAACATAGCTACTCAGTCAGACTCACAGTTTCGCCTGAATCTGGGCTGATTCACGAGTTCATTAGTGCAAAATTGCCTTTTTCAATCTTAGTGTTAAAGCTCCTTAACACAAGCAACTCGCATAATCGATTCCTTATAATATGCCTTTAATCTTGTAGCTTCAAGAACGAGTTCTCAGTGGTTTCAATTCGATGAGGAGATCTTTATGAAATATGCGATTCACGCCGGATATCTTGAGGAACCACCTACCCTGAAAAAATTGGTGAGGAGGGTCGTGGCGCCCTTGCACCCCTAATTTGCTCTTTGAATCAACAAATATTGTGCAGCACATTGTTGAGGTATCTGTGAAAAGACTTAGTACAAAGTTGAGTTGATGTAACACTCAACCAATGAAAAAAAAGTGTCAGTGTTCCCTGAAGTGGCAAAAATAATTTTTGGGGTTCAACATCTCTAAATCACCATATCATTACGAGACAGATGCCGTAGCGAATGGTTCGAGAAATTTCGACCACCTGGGGTTCTTTATAATTTGCACCTATATCTATGTACAAAGGCCTCAAGCATTTTCACCTCCATTTAAAATGCCGCTGCTGTGAATGAGATTCCATCCTACACCTGTGGGTCAGCAGTTGAGCACCATGACCACAAGACTGCCGTGGTGGGTGAAATAGCGAAAAAAAGGAAACGTATGATGCAAAGAGGGCTCTCTGAATGTGCACAAAAAAAATATTTGTTTTTCCACTTGACAACACTGCTCAACAATGGAAAAATGCACACCATTGTGTCAGCAAAAGGTTTTCTCAAGGTCTTTAATGTGGTTGTCAATAATGTTCAGACCTCTATCAGTATTGTCAGTACTACACTGCTTAGATTACTGTAGCTGTTGAAACGGATAATTTTTTCATATTACTGCACACTGCTGCCTTGGCCACACGTAACAGTAATCAACACTTGAACTTCCTACATGCTGTACACTGCATTCAATATATGCATACCTCAAAATCACAGAATTTTCAGTGTCACATTATTTCTATTTAAAAAGATGACGTTTAGCAATGCTCATGACAACGATTAATAAAATGACTTACGCCCTTGTTTGCATGGTATCCCTGAGAAAGTATAGAAGCTGGAAATATGGCCACGTGATGGTGATACACTCCACATCGTCCAGCCGGCACCGCTCTTTGCTTTTTTGTTTGCTAGGAAGAGCCGCCGGAACTGGTCGCGTAGCGACTTCCAGTGCTTCTGTACAAGCTCGGCGGCGTCTGCGCGATGGGAAATACAAAGATTGAAGCGCTTGTGCATGTCGCACGAACGACCAAGTGCTAACTTACCACCGATATTTACATTCGGTAACACGGCTGCAGCTACCTCCCGCCACATCGCGGCCTTCACAATCTTGTCTTTGTGCTGCCGGTGGCTTGCCATCCATAATGGTAGTCTATGCTGCACCGCAGCGATGAGAATCTCGTTGTCAATGAAGGCACCGTCCATTGCTTGCTCCTCACACGACAACTGCAGCACTGCACGGCTGAACACAAAGCACCGCGCTTGTGCAGCACATGTTCCGGAAGTGAGACCATGAGCGCCGTAATCATCCGGTGCGACCGTAGTTGTTCGAAGATTTTCGAGGCCGAAAATTGTCATGCCTGCCTATTGCATCGGCTGCTAGTGGATGTAGTTTTGCAGGAACACATACAATCAGCTAGCCATTTTCACAGTAGGACAGTTTCACCACAGCATGACGACGGCTCACCGATCACACAGTTGCATTCGTCGTATGCTTCTCGTTAACACGCACACCGGCGCTACAGTGCAACTCATTCACGTAAACACGCACATAGGAGCTACAGCTGAATTCGTTGGTGTAAACACGCACGCCGGATCAATTCGTTCGTGTCAGTGACACCATGTACTGCAGCTCAGCGTAGTTCGTACGTCGATGTAAACGATGATCACATGTCACTAGCTTGGCATCACACGCTGCTGCAAAGGCATCAGACAAGCCTCAAGCACTCTTTATATGTATTATTTTCTTCTTTTTTTTAGCTAGCTGAGACGTAAACAACTTAACTTTCGTTGTCTGAGTTTGTCACGTCAGCTTCCACCGAGGCATGCAAACGAAGCACACATCTTTTTCGGCATCCGGCTAGTGTCGATCATCCTGACTTCTATCATCGGAAGCATCTTACCACCACAGCCCACTGACTTCGAGCACAACGTATGGAGATGAAAGCACAGGCGCAATACAATCGCCGATACGATGTTTTCACACGGCCAACGACCACACTGAAACTGGCAGGCACTCGCTAGGAAGCCGGCAGGTACTCGCTGGATTTGTCGGCGTCACTCGCACTCGGCACGAAATTGAATCACGCTGGTAGCACTCGCAGACATTCGTCGTGTCATTCTAGATGACGAAGTGGTCATACAGGAACGTTTGGAGTAGTTTTCGTGCTTGCCTCTAGCACTCGGCCGTGCCTTCGAAGCGGCGACCATTAGGCCCAGCACTCGGAGGCATCGCGGCCTCTGGTTGGTTGGCGCCGCTGTACGCGTGGTGACGTAGCGTACGCGAGGCGAAATATCAAGCCCGGCTTGTTCCCTCGCGCCTGCTCGCGTATGCCCCTCCGAAGCCGACGCCGAGAGGCGCATTAGACGTTTTTGACGCCTAGACGCGAGCATACGCGTTCCAGTGGTTAGCACTTTAGGCCGGAGCTGCGCTGAGAACGGCGGCACCACCGCCGCGACGCCGACTTTCTTCGAGATGACTTGTGCGAACGATGCCTGAGCGAGGGCGCCGTTGGCGTAGGGGACCTGTCCGTTGGCGTGGGGGACCTGTCCGTTGGCGTGGGGGACCTGTTAGTTGGCATGGGGGACCTGTCCGTTGGCGTGGGGGACCTGTCCGTTGGCGTGGGGGACCTGTCCGTTGGCGTGGGGGACCTGTCCGTTGGCGTGGGGGACCTGTCCGTTGGCGTGGGGGACCTGTCCGTTGGCGTAGGGGACCTGTCCGTTGGCGTGGGAGACCTGTCCGCTTGCGTGGGAGACCTGTCCGCTTGCGTGGGAGACCTGTCCGCTTGCGTGGGAGACCTGTCCGTTTGCGTGGGAGACCTGTCAGTTTGCGTGGGAGACCTGTCAGTTTGCGTGGGGGACCTGTCAGTTTGCGTGGGAGACCTGTCCGTTTGCGTGGGGGACCTGTCCGTTTGCGTGGGGGACCTGTCCGTTTGCGTGGGGGACCTGTCCGTTTGCGTGGGGGACCTGTCAGTTTGCGTGGGAGACCTGTCAGTTTGCGTGGGGGACCTGTCCGTTTGCGTGGGGGACCTGTCCGTTTGCGTGGGGGACCTGTCCGTTTGCGTGGGGGACCTGTCCGTTTGCGTGGGGGACCTGTCCGTTTGCGTGGGGGACCCGTCCGTTTGCGTGGGGGACCCATCCGTTTGCGTGGGGGACCCGTCCGTTGGAGTGAGGGACCTGTCAGTTTGCGTGGGGGACCTGTCAGTTTGCGTGGGGGACCTGTCAGTTTGCGTGGGAAACCTGTCCGTTTGCGTGGGGGACCTGTCCGTTTGCGTGGGGGACCTGTCCGTTTGCGTGGGGGACCTGTCCGTTTGCGTGGGGGACCTGTCCGTTTGCGTGGGGGACCTGTCCGTTTGCGTGGGGGACCTGTCCGTTTGCGTGGGGGACCTGTCCGTTTGCGTGGGGGACCTGTCCGTTTGCGTGGGGGACCTGTCCGTTTGCGTGGGGGACCTGTCCGTTTGCGTGGGGGACCTGTCCGTTTGCGTGGGGGACCTGTCCGTTTGCGTGGGGGACCTGTCCGTTTGCGTGGGGGACCTGTCCGTTGGCGTGGGGGACCTGTTTGTTGGCGTGGGGGACCTGTTCGTTGGCGTAGGGGACCTGACCGTTGGCGGCTCCTCCCACCGAGACGACCGCCGGTCGCCCCACGGTGCGAAGCTCGGAGGCGGTGCACCCCGCAGCCACTCTGCCACGTCGTCGAGGCTGTCTCTGTAGCAGAACGGCCTCCATCGGGATCAAAGACCATGTTTGCGATGCCAGATTACGACTAAAGGGAAGGAGAGATAACTGCCTTCGGCACAGTACAGTGGGCAGGGGGCGGCTGCCGGTGGAGTGTAGCGTGCCAGCGAGGAACCTGCCGGCACCGGTTGCTAACGAGCCCTTTCATACATATATACATGTCTATATCAAGCACGGCGAAGGTACGCTAACCACAACCGATACATAAACGTCATCGACGAAAATGTGTGTGAACAGCTCAAGAGAATCACTGATGCAATGATACAATGACGATGCTAAAAGTATACACGAGTAAAAAAAAGTAAAATCGGAAAGCTAAATTAAGCACTAAAATACAAAGGCACAAAAACTTCTGAGTTCATTGAACGATTCCCTATGAGTCGATTACAGAGACAAACCACTTAATTTGCCAGCGCATTAAATCGAACCAGGCGCGATGGTATAAAACTTATGAAGTAGGAAGAATTCACGGGCTTCCCTGCCATAATTAAAGCGAAAGCCAGATTCAGGTAAGTTTATATATAAAGTAAAGCGTACAGTATACCGATATATATATATATATATATATATATATATATAACATCGGCATGCACACATTCTCTTTAATTGTGCGTGAGTCTTACTGGGAAAAGGTTGTTTTAAAGCAGGTGTCTCCCCAAGAGCTATATAGTGTAGAGAAGCACACATATATATATAGTGTGCTTCTCTACACTACATAGCTCTTGGGTAGACACCTGCTTTAAAACAACCTTTTCCTAGTAAGACTCGCGCACACTTAAATAAAATGTGTGCATGCCGATGTTCATATAAACACGGAACAACAAAAAATACTTTAGGAGAAGCTTCCTTCAACAGCTTTCTGTGCTCACGGATCAATGCATGCAGTACAAATCGTCACAGGTTGACGAATGAACAAACGCTCTTCTGGTGGTTTTAATTTTTGCGTTTTAATTAAAGATGAGCTTTGTGGTGACTGTATTCAATCAGGATCACAGCACAGCAAGCTCGCAAAGCACATTCAGCAATGAGCTGTTTTTCAGAGCGGAGCGTTTCTTTCCGCGAGGAGTCAAAAACGGACGACCCCTCTGCTTCGAGTTCTCTTTCGCTTCCCCAGGTGGAACCGGAAATGAAATAAGCCCGAGTTGCCTGGCTCACGACGACTGCTTTCTAACTGTCACGGGCGTTGGTTGTTCCTCGTTGAGTTCCCGTGCTTCACACGCTCAAGCGCACATGCATGCAAACATACACGCACATCAAACATTGGCACACAAGAGACAGATTTTACACAAATGCGATACTACAAGGATAAGGCCACCCGCTGCATCCATTGCGAAAAGAATGATGTGCAAGAAAGCACACGTATATAGATTAAAATTACAATCCTCGCCATTTGGAACGGCATAGCTTTTTGCTGGAAAATCATTTACACAACCGATGTCTTACATTAAAAAAAATGCGGTATTTGTCACGATTGCTAATTCCGTTGATTTTAATGCAGAGCTCGTTGCACAAGTAAATGACACTGTGTCAAAAAAAAACAATGAAGAATGTTCTAAGTCATCCCGACTGCTCTATAGGGTGGACACAATAGTGCTGAAGATGCATGTGATAATGTAAGCTACATACGCCAACGAGAGCTTTTACGACTGAAAGAACCACCTCGCCTCTTGCGGAGCACGGCTCTCTCAGTTGCAAAACGAAGGACCCTTTCAATATAGGTCAGTTGTCAAGATCGCCTATAGACTAAATTCAGAGCACAACTTTACGCGAAGGCTCACGCTACAGTAAACTGCAGAGCGTCTATTAGGTACGGGACATATAAGTACAGATATACAGTACAGTTACAAACACACACACACACGCACGCACGCACACATACAAACGAAAAAAATTCCTTCCTATCCACTTCAGTTGGTGTCTGTAATGCACAACTCTGTTTCTAAGATATCCACATGACGCACATTAGCTACCAACGCTTTATCAGGACGTCGCTTTATACTCCGAGTCACCCCCCTAGCTATCGTAGTCTATCATGGTAATGTTTGCGTGGATGCTCTCGATTATAATCGCAGTTATGCCGACAAAGGTGGGGGAGAACCCCTGCGGCTGATAACGAAAGCATCACTGCTCTGTTTTCCCAAAATGCATGAACCCTGGCATCCGCAACGCTTGCGCGAGTAATTATTATCCCTGGCTCGTTTTTCTTTGAAAAACATTGCGCTATTTCAACTGGCGCCTTGTCTATGTTCGCAATGGCGCCCCGCCGCGGTGGTCGAGTAACTTTAGTATACTCGGCTGCCGACCCGCAGGTCACGTGATCAAGTCGCGGCTGCGATGGCTGACTTTCTGATGGAGGCGAAAATTTTGTGGGCCCGTATGCTCGTATTTGGGTGCATGTTAAAGAACTCCGGGTGGTCGAGATTTCCGGAGCCCTCCTCTACGGCGTCTCTCATAATCATATGGTGGTTTTGGGACGTCCAATCCCACATATGAATCAATTATCAATTTCCCAATGGCAAACAGGCTGCTCAGGGTTTCCTGCAGCATTGCTAATTGGAACGAGAGCCCGACATGTCTGGCTACACTGCTCCTGGTGAATAAATGGACTCCGACTTCTGAGAGACTGCTGTTACCAACCTCATCAACGTTTACCTCATCCTCCAGGCCGCTGCTTTGCATCCCACCTCGCCATTTTGTTTGTACTTTCTTGCAATCAACGGCAACGCATTTTAAGTAAACACACACAGGCACGAGCCCCAAACACTGAACTTAAGGAAATACACTGCTGCTGCATGTCAACTTGCTACTTCCTGAGAAGCTAATCGGCTTATTGCTTGCATTTCCATGCCGCACTCGTTAGATTCCTCTCTTATTTTTATTGAACAAATTGGCTTTTTAAAAAGAACCAACTTGGGAAATTTCCCCTCTTTATTTATGCTAGATTGACGTGGAGCCCGTTATACCCTCCTGGTGGTATGGGCTACCCTCTTTTTTGTTTGGTATTTTCATATGTACGGGGCGAAAAAAGCACAGACACACACACACACAGGTACTCACTATGGTAATGCCTCTTCTTAACCAGTGCAGGTGTCCGCTCTTTCTTCACACCTTTTACAAGCATGGACAACGACTGCAGCATATCCGTGTGCACAAACGCAAACTCACGTGAATACCCCTGGTGAATTTTCTTTCTTCATCACATCATGATACAGGTCTCCGCTCTTCCTTCAATAATTGCTTCCTTCAATAATTTCTTCCTTAATACACAACTACTGACACACATTCACATGTACACTCTCGCATTACGCACACTGTTTCTCTCACGCGCACGCAACAAATCTTCTTTACACACATACACAACCACCGGCACACACAACCACCGGCACACACAACCACCGGCACACACAACCACTGGCACACACAACCACTGGCACGCACAACCACTGGCACGCACAACCACTGGCACGCACAACCACTGGCACGCACAACCACTGGCACGCACAACCACTGGCACGCGCACACACGCGCACGCGCACACACACACACGCACACGCGCACACACGCGCACGCGCACGCGCACGCACGCGCACGCGCACGCGCACACACGCGCGCACACGCACGCACGCACACGCGCACACGCGCACACGCACGCACACGCGCACACGCGCACACGCGCACACGCACGCACGCGCACACGCGCACACGCGCACGCACGCACGCACGCACGCACACACGCACGCACGTACGCACGTACGCACGCACGCGCGCACACACGCACACACGCACACGCACAACAAATGAATCCTTGTTCTTGATCACGATCCAAGAGCCCACTCTCGTTTCATCCCTTCTACGCGCATAAGGGACCACTGACTCACATGTGCGAGTCTGTGGACGCGCTCGCACGCATACAGAAACAAAAATACGCACAAAAGCCGTGTGAATGACTCTTCGTCAGCTGCAGGCGTTCACACTTGACCGCGACCGCAGTGGACTTCTCGCGAGCCGCCCAACGATCAACTACGCCCGCACACAAGGCGCGCGGAGTCATCAGTCTTAGATCTTTTCAGAGGGCCGGAAACTACATCAGTCATCCTTCTTTTTCCCGGATCACATTCGACCCAGAAAGAAAGATGGGTAAAAGGCCGCTCCTATACGAAGAACCCTCTTTTTCGCCCATCTCGCGTGGTGGACTTTCTTTGAGAACAGTGACTGGAGAAGAAGAGCGAATTCGTTTTGAATTCTCTCTTCCGTTGCGTCTGACACGAGCGCCGAAGAGTTCAAAGCCCGTAACAAAGGGGACGCTGTTGATTTGGAGTACGTTTGAGGTTTGTGACGCGTAAGATGAGGGTTATCAGTAACTGGAGAAGACAGAAGTGTTCGCAGAACAACCATCGAGAAGTGATCAACGAACGAATTTCGCGTGCTCTCTCTCCCTCCAATGTCATCTTAAACATTTTTGTACATAACAAGCGAGGCCACTCCAGTGTTAGCCTAACACACCCTTGATCACGTGACCATACAAAATTGGGAATGCGAAAAGATGGCGCTGTATCAAGCTACAATCCCACAGACGTAACTCGCATGTAGCTTCCTTACAGAATTATTTGACTCACACAATAGCCGGAACATCACGACAACGGCACCTTCAAATCTCGATGCAGTCGTCGTGTTGGTGGAAATCGTCGCAGATTGTGACATTGTGGTGTGGTGTTGTCCTATTCCCAGATAGCTTCGACCACCTTCATTCTCAACTTATTCATTTTCCTCCTGTAGAGGAACCAAAGAAAGAAACAAAACTGAAGTGTTACAGACGGGCTCTGAATTTTCAACTACATGTTTGATTCAGTCGCGTGAAATCCTTTTTTGAGCTACGAACTTTCATCGTAGGACATACCAGCTCAATCTCGGACACTGTTTGCGTAGTACGGAACTCGGTCCGAGCTTTACGCTGTCCTTTGCGACCAGTCGGAATTCGTGTCATTGTTGTAATACAGAATAAGTGACCGTAGAGGACACGCCTGCCTCAACGCGGTTGTGCTAGCTGACGCGGTCGAGATAGCATTTGGCTTCGCGAAATGGCAGAATAGCACTCATCATTCACCCTATTCAAGAGAAAACGATCGATAGATGCAGCAGCGGTAATCGTTTCGAAGCCTTCGCAGCGACTCCGCTTGTAGGCTTGAGGCTTGCTTGAAGTCGACGTGGTAATAGCCTTCGGATCAGTAACGCTTGCTTTTATAAAGCGTACCATTTTTGGGGGTAGAGTCAAACCAAAAGCGCATAGTAAGCCACAACTGGAAGAAATAAATATAGCAGTATTGTTATGACCTTTATAAACCCTAATAGCACTGCTGTTGGAGTGTTCGACATTTACTAAGCGATAAGTACTATCGCCCATAAGAAAAGTAGTAAAAAATAACTGCGGTGGTGATGCAGATGACGCGAGCAAATATTGCAAATTATCAATACCTGATAAACTACAAATAAGAGATGGCGTCGTTTGAAAGTTCGTTTGCCATTGTTTACGGGTTTTCGATTACCTTCCCGGAATGACGGCATCACAAAGACGGTCAACATTATCATGTCAATAACCAAGTGCCCACATGATCAATGGGCTCGCCGAGTTTTATGAAAAACTCAACTCGTGAATAATTTTTCCAGACCTGGAAGCAATAAAGGTCTCCATCATTCAGTGGTGTAGGCAACAAGCGTTTTTTTTTTAATGAAAGGTGGGGGAGAGGTTGAACTAATGTTTGTCTATGCGTTCGCATGAATGTATGCATATCATATATATACATATGCAAAATTGCAAAACAAACTCAAACTTCGGGGGCGAATTACACCGTCGCCCCTTCGCCCCACAACTCGCGCGGGCAATGCCATTGCCCTCACTGATCGACTCACCATCCGGCGCTTATCAATACTTCTCCTGTACTCATCGATAACCCAAGTGGTGCGCGAGAATCACCGTGATGCCTAACTGGTATTATCGCTCCCTTTCCATTCTTGAGCGACCACTTATCGGTTCGAGCACTCCACTGTGGAGCACCACGTGCCGATGAGTTGATCCCTAACGAGTTGATCCCTAACCTATAGCTCAGGCCTCTCTTATTATAAACTCACTGTTTCACCTTCCTGTCATTTTCCTGCTTGCTCATTAGGTTGTCTCTTCCGTTAGGCGGTGTTTTCCACACTCTCCTATATTGTTCCTTCGGTAAAGAGGTCATGCATCGAGAATCTTGGCACCTTCACTACAGCAACCATAAGAGTGCTGGATAAAGTTACGTTGGTTTAGACTTGGCGACCATTTGTGGTGTTAGTGGTTTAGCTCCAGGCCCACTAAGTGAAAGTTTGCGCAATCGGAGCAGATTGTGAGGTCGCGTTAATACGTTTACTTTGGCCGAGTTCTTTCGTGATTGTTTATAATTGCCGTAGCCATAGGTCGCAGACAAAAAGAGCGAATAAAAAGTTGCTAGCTCGACTCTTTATGCCTTTCATTATTACGACTCAAATAGCCGCACCGTATATGACTGTTATGAGAAAATTTGCCAGCGTCAATGTTTGATTCACTAGCAAAACATCATGAACGTTTTGCTTTTTTTTAATTTTCACGTTTGCATTCAACAGCCTGCGCTGCTGACAATATTTGCACCTTCGTTAGATGGAATACACTGACAAAGATCGTGCGGTAAATATGTTTTTGCAGTTTGCTACTTTCTGTTACTTTCTTTGTTCTAATTCCCCTGCGCATCAACTTTGACAAGTTTCTTTGACCGTAGTCACAGGAAAGATCAAGAGAACACTAATCGGTAGATCACGGTTTAAGTTGCGTACATGGTTTTCTTCACAGTACTTTTTTTGTTTTTTTATCAATGGAGACTAATACAGTCGTTGTGGTAGGACGTGCATCGTCCTGAAAAGAACAGCGTGACAGACGACCCTCGCGCTAGCGCTGCTTTGTGCACCTCCACGTCCTGTTGCCGGTCTCGCAGATTATCGCCGTTTTAAGGCGCTAATACTGCGTGCCGTCGACGCTCGCGCGATATTAATAAAAATTCTGGAGGCTACAGGTGCGTTTTCTTTTTGCTTTTTTTTATCAAACTGTGCTCAGAATCAAGATGTGAGCCGACAGATGGAAATACGTAGCGGGATAATTCGTATTAACGACGGAAGTGCCTCAGCCAGGCTGGCCTGAGTTTCGATAGGAGGACCTACTTTTGTCAAAGGACCCATCTTTGTAAAACTATCACGCAACAATGACAAGGCTTCTTGGACAAAGATAGGTCCTCGTATTGAAACGTCGGTCAGCGTGTGTGAGGCACTTCCACTGTTCACCCTGATTATCAAACCATGCCCAGCGAATTATTCCTCTTGTTTTTTCATGTATGCTCATTGCTTGCACGCTGTCATTATGTAATGTTTACGCCGTAACGTCAGCGCACTTGAGTTAAATTTATCGTGTCTCATGCTTGAGTGTCGCACTTTAGCGGTGGGAAATCATTAAAATTGTAAAAAAAAAACTTTATGGACGTAGTCGACTAAGGTTGCATGGTGGGCTTGTTGGTTGTTCATGTTGTTCGACGTATAGCGCATCCAGGACGGGACAGAGAATAAGACACAGTACACATACATGGCGCTATCGACGTAGTTTGGGTTCCGGTTCCTCCAAAATGTCTTTCCCAACTAGCTGCCTCAGAAGTAAGATTGTCCACCGCGAAAAAAGGCAACACAGTATTATGCTTCTCTTTTATACTATACCACTGTGCACTGGAGGTGAGCTGGTAGTTTGAGGAAATTGGGACCTTCCTAACTACTTTTTGTGGAAGTGAAGCAAAAATGGTGAGGGCGCCGGAGTTTCCACACACTGTCGACGTCTCCTTAATGAAGCTCAGATACGTGCCTAAACGTAATGAGGTTCAATCGTGCTTGAGCGAAAGAAAAAAAAAGTGAACAAAGATCGCGGGGTGTGGATGGCGTCCTATACGTCTTCAGACTTGGTCTATACCATAATATTGCGTGTCTTCATTCCTGTGGAGCGATCTAAATAACTACGTGGGTCGTGGTCGCTCGCCAGACATATAGTTATAGGGCATCACGTGGGGATTCCATTGCTCATAGTCACCGACACTGTGTTGGTCTTCATGTTAGATCCATAGGCACTGGTTTATATGTGCCAACTAGGGGCCGGACTTAACTGCACTGTTCGGTTGACATCCATGATTTTTAATTAAAATTCATAATTTTTCACCTTTTGACTATTCTACAGTTTCGAGGGCAAGTGGTGTCTGTCCTATTTCTCATCATTATCTAGCTCCATTTTATCCCTTTGTACAATTCGCTGAGGTATAGCGCCAGTACCACTAAAGATGTTATTTCTTTACCACATCGTATTTCAATAGTGCAAACACTTCTTATTGCCTTCATTGCCGATAGTTTGTGCTGCACTCAGTTCACTGAACTGGCTGACACTTCAGTCAATTCATTGCCAACAGTAAGCTTCAATGATTCTAGCGTGAAAGCATTCAGTGAAGCGCCACATCAGTGTTGAACAGACCAAGCGCCAAAAAACGCTACAAGGTGCCTCTTTTGGCTTTCATTGTAATGTTCAATGACAATCTCCGATATTTTAAACAGTTAACTCTCGTATCATCAAGTACTTAGCCGCGGTATCGTAACGTATGTGCCCATTTGCGGGCACACTAGAGGTGGAAGAGAGATATAATTCTTCTTCCTCAAAAGTGGGTTGCATCACAAATGGTGTAAAAATAGTGAGAATGCAAGAGCACAAGCCAAGGGAGTGGGAAAAACTCCTTTGCAGCCGCTACGACATTACGCATTCTTCTTTTTTTTTAATTTTATACAGGATTTCTTTGTATACACTTCAGAGATGCAGAGAAAATGCCAGGAAGCGGCTTGAAAACAATCTATTCACCTAAAGAATCGCGTTATCTAATGAGAGAGACAGAACTCGGTAAATTTTCTTTGAAAAAAATCTGCGTAAATGGTGGCTAATACTTACTGGAAGCCAGCGTACAAAGAAAAACTCCGCACAGACTGCGTTTTTAAC
The DNA here is from genome assembly GCA_013436015.1 of Rhipicephalus annulatus. Lineage (NCBI taxonomy): Eukaryota > Metazoa > Arthropoda > Arachnida > Ixodida > Ixodidae > Rhipicephalus > Rhipicephalus annulatus. Next base: position 320,851 of record WOVY01004898.1, read on the forward strand.
AAAGCAGCGAGCGTAAAAGAAATGTCGAAGTAGCACATACTTATGCAAACGATGACTTGACCTTCGCTGAACAAAGTGAACTTGGTTAGCACAAGAAAGATTTTATGACGAGCGCTTTCTAGAAACTCACTAGTTAGCGTGCTCTCTTACGAAGAAGCACGTTCACTCTTACATTGCAGGAGCAGGCCGACATATTATTCAAAATGAGAGAAAAAAAGGGAATGAGCAGTAAACGTTTTATGGTGGGAATCATCGAATGAAGACGTGAAGGTTGAAGAAACGAAGCCTGACTAAAGCGTTCTCAGCAGTTGTTTCTACGTCGTCAAGCTTTCGCATTCGTCCTGGCCATTAAACTGGGAACCAAACTTTCCTGCTATAAAGTTTAAAATCCGTGTCACACTTAAAACTTTCAGGCTTAAAGGGACACTAAAGTCAAATAACAATTTACGTCAGAGTTAAATCTGAATGTATGACAACATCTAAAACGACAATATGATCAACAACAGTGCCCTACTTACAGAGAAACTAAAGTAAACGCACAAGAACACAAGCACCGCAGTAGAACATTTTCAAAATGATCCCGATGATATCACATGGACCGCTTGAAATTAATCACTAGTAATTGATCTAACTTCACTAAATACCGAACCTTCTATGCATCAAGAGACGCAATGAAATGCTGCTTCTTCATTTCTGTTTGATTCATCGAAAAAGGAACAGCCGGACGTTATTATGGGGAATAGCGTGAGTGGTTCAAAAATTCAATTTTCACGTGGTTACACGGGATGGGTGGTCCCATCTAGCGGGGCGCTTTAGAAACAAAAGCATCTGCAATCTTGAAGTCAATGGCGGGAAACTGATCAATGTCCATTGTTGCTGGTGAGGCTTCTGCTGCTTTCGGTCTGCTGCTACTAGCGCAGTAAATCCGGGCAACGTTGTGCACGGCAACAGGGACGTCAGACGGTCCGGTCGGTCCGCTTCTTGAGGCGGGTAATTTGAAGTGTGCTAACCCAATGCAGAACAGTAAAACGTGATGAAATTTCAAAATAACCTCTTCCTTGGCAAGAAAGTAACACTACGAGGTTTATGGACTGCCATTTCAGCAATCAACGTGGACTTATTACTTGGCTTTAGTGTCCCTTTAAATATATTCGCTGAGTTGAGTGACTGCCTCAAAATAGCCGAGTATCAGGGCAGCTCTTGTGTAATACGCCCCTTGAATATGCTTCTTTTTATCTTCAGTGATTAAATATTTTTCCTGTCTGCATATGATGTGCTTTTAACTTAGATATGTCTTTATGCAAATATGAAGAATTTGACATGTCCAGAAAGAAGCGATAGCTTTATCGCCTACTTTTTTTTAGGAAACGGAAGCTTTGAGACGGAACTAACTGTAGGTCTAACGCGTAAAAGAGACTGTACTTGAGGAGACCACAGGTTCCGCCGCTTATCAATCTAAAGAAGGAAAACAAATGAAAGACGCCGTCTTCAAGGAACACTTTTTGATTGCTTTCATGCTGTATTGTCTAGTTTATTGTCTTAATCTTGAGCCTAATGACGGAGCAGTAATTATCCTAATTTCCCAGCACCGCAGCCTTTCGCCCAGAGACTCCATCATTAGTGGCAGTTAGTGACGCTCGCAGTCTGCCAGCGGCCGCTGCGTCAGGTGTTCCGTTTAGTATGAAGCGTTTCTGTCCTTGTTTTTTCGCTTCCGTACTTACGAAGTAACTACTTGTAGGTTGCGCTGTTCCTGCATTCAGTTATGTCCGTTTAGTAGCTTGGACCATTACTTTACTTTAATTTTTTTTACCGTTTGCCCTTAACGTGTAGCCTGATGAATGACGTAGGCTCTATGCCGCATTCGGTAATAACGTCTCACCCCACGTAGTGTCATAAAATGAGCTAATAATTATCTCCCTTTTCTTTATTTGATAAAAAACACTCCCATTTATAGTTCAGCGAGAAGAGGCGGAAACCAGAAACTTTAGGACGCTTTGCGTAAAACAGCAATTTTAAAGTGAAAAAAAAAGCTTTTACAGCATAAAAAGACTAAATAAAAGGCTCGGATCTTCCCTACGCAAAGTGATGTGTCCACGTGTGCAACAAGATCACAACTTTAGGCGAAGACGAAAGTTTGAAGAGATGGAAAATCCTTGCAACGCGGGGTCGTCACTGAAACCATCATTTGGACAAGGGGCCTAGTCTTTCTCAAGGCATTTGCTGCCTTATGTTCTAGAACGCACTATGAACGGTTGAATAGGCAGCTCAGTGGAGAGTGGCCATGTTGAGAATTATAATTCTTACGTAGCCGGTAAAATAGACGGCTTTACGGGGCTTGCATCACAGACGAATACGACGCAGGCTGCTTCGCTGTCCAGAGAAGAATGCTGCTTAGTGAAATGATGAGATAGCTGAGATCACGACGCTATGGTTGTCTACACACGAGCAGACACCTTTTCACGCACGCAGATTAAGCTGCATTCATTTTTTTCATAAATCTGAACATTAAAGAAGGTTAAGAGTTTGCAATTATGCTTGTTTTTCTTAGCTTGTTCTTGTTAACGCCTGGTGGCTTCACGTCACACAGTCAGCATCCAGACGTGTTCCATTGCTCTGATGGCTGGAGCTCGGTGCTGTCTTCCAAGCTGTCAACCTGGCCTGTCTACTATGTTAGCCTGGGCTGTCTACTATGACTTAGAGACATGATACCACTAGCTGAAACGTTTTTTTTTTTTTCAGCTTACTGTTTTAACACGGTCACAGCTCATGTTCAAACTATAGCTTGGTCAAGATTATTTGAGGAAATCCTGTTCAAGAATTTTTCATCTCTTCAAGCCCTCATCTACTCCTGAACTCCTTTTTTTTCGCTCGTGCAACAAAGATCAATCCTGAAGAACTGTAAAGGACACAACCCACGTTGACGAAAAACGAAATGGACTTGATGTAGCGTTCACTTGCAGCTGAATTTATTTTATTTAAAAGGGGCTCCTTTTTATACACGTGCCGACGTGTGGGCAGTTACTGTTGCGCTAGGCAATGACGAACAACCCCACGCTCATGACTTCATAATGTCGTCAACGTGGTGCAGTAAATATATTTTGCGCTTTGGTCTCGCTGTCTCGATCAGATTCGGACTCGCCAAAATTTTCCTTAACCACATTCGCTCGAACTCACCCCGACGGAATTTTGGTTCAACCGGAATCACTCGGCACTCAATTTTACCATAAGACATCCGCGTTGGTGTTGCAGTTATGGTGTTCGACTGTTTAACCGAAGGTTATGGGTTCGATACCGGTATCGGCGGGTGCATTTAAATGGAGGCGAAACGGTACAGACTCGTGTACTGTGCGATATGAGTGCACGCTTATGAACACCACATGGACCGAATTTTCGGAGCCTTCCACTAAGGCACCCTTCATAGTTATATCGTGGTTTCGGGAAGGTAAACTCCAGATATTATCAACCTCGCCGAAATATTACTCACTCGAACTCACTCAGACTCACTCACGGATCGATATGAGTGTTAGTGAGCCCAGGTGCGTGGCCTCAAGAATGAGTTCGCCGACCTATAGCATCTAGCACACGTCCCTTTATATTAATATTTTTTTTTACTTGTTGTGCGAGTTAGCTAGGACAGCCGCTTTATATTTCTCAAAAACTGCTAATACGAAACAGCACGCTATCTGTGCCGACTGGTTCACATTACTTCAGAACAACGTGAACTTCACTCAAATCTCCATGAACAGGCCATCTCGCAGCTTCTTTTCCAAGACGCTTTCATTTATTTTCCTGCCTGCATCAAAATGAAATACAGTTCTCAGTTGACATGTCTGGGGGCCTCGTATTTTTTATAAAAAGTCTCTAGAGACACTGCCATGCAGCTCGATCAAATTTTCGGTGAGACCCTACGGAGTGTTGCGTTTGAACATCGCCAGGAATCACCTGATACGTTTTGCGTGCGGGGTTTTGTTTCGTTCATTTTTCTTTATTTGCTGGCATTTATCTTTCGAACTTTTTTCCTGGATTTGTAAGCATGACACGAGGCACAGTGACCCCGCATGTATCTATCCTGGGCCAGCAAAAAAGGGAAAGGGGTTTACGTAATGTGCTGTATACATTACACCAGCTAGATAGCGCAACGCGAATAGGCATTCAATCTTCTTGTTTCCTACGTGTTACGTATACATCCGGGCATTTTCCCAACAAATAACGCGGAGAGGACGGAAGTGCTTCTCTGTGGTGGTTCAATGTCGTAACAGCAGTTTATGTATGCGTTATTTAGTAACTCGTAAGTCTGTAATCCATTTTGATGCGCTATCACTCGAATTTCGTTCGTACATTATTTCATGTATTCGGGCCACTTTGTATCGTGGCACCTATGACTCAATTTGAATCGACGTCTGCCGTTGTACTTACGAAACTTGGGAAGTCCGCGTGAGGAGTCAAACTTGCAAATGAAATTGTCAAATCAAAGAAGAATACAAATGACACTCGTGAAAAGAGAGGTGGTCTAACACGGTTGAGTTTCAAAACACGCCTTCCTGTTCTGGAGAGTTTTCATTTTTTTTTTTGTAGGACAGAAACGTTCAACGTAACTCCCTCCATCTTACGACTCACTCGCAAAATCTATTTTGCTTGTTCTAGTGGGCGCATTTTATAAAATCGGCCTCGGCAAACTTGCTACTCGTCCGTTCTCAATGAGACTAATGTTTAGCGAATCCTTAATTCTATTTTGCTCCATCGGGAGTATAGTTTCAATGAAATCTTACACATTCAATCCCCTTCAGGCTCGGCCAAGATTTTAACCAGCCAAGCTGACTAACACTCACAGGTTAGTCTGAATCTTAGACAAATTCCACCGTCGTCAATTTGTACGTGACATGGGCTAGTTGCCTGATACTTTGATGTCGCTCTCAGATGCTTCATTTTCACCCGAAACGGTGCTACAGTGCTTATCGTTCTTGCCTGCTGACCTGTGTGTCGCGGGATTCGATTACAGCCACGGCGGCCACGTTTTCAGTGGTGCGAAAAATTCTTGAGGTCCGTGCACTTACTTAGGTGCACATTCAAGAACCCCAGGTGGTCCAGATTTCTGGAGCCCTCCACTACGGCGTCTCTCATATACATATTGTAGTTCCGAGGTGTTAAATCCCAATATTATTATTATGGGTGCTTCCCGTTTTATGCGAGAGCTCTGTTATACTTTATTGCGGCAAAATCCATACTGACACACAAGCGCCACTCGCGCCGTCGCCGTCATGTTCCGTAAAATGCCCCAATTGATAACAGCGCTTCGCTCGTCGTATCTTTAATGTGCAAGCTAAATCTCACGAAGGTGGCAGACGGGTGCGGCACAAGCAGAGATGAGATGCTGGCCTGCTTCTTCGGGGAAGTAGTAACTTATGGAGAGATGGGGCGGGAAGCTGCGTCGCTCGGGGTAGGAACTGCGAACTTTGAACAAAGTGGCGCCGTTATGCGCTATCTGGACGTGTATAAGTAGATGGCTTCTACCCTCGCACCTGTTGTGCGCAGGGCGCTTTTTGCGCAGAGAGGCGGCAAACAGCACGAAAACCTCTGCGCTTACTGCGGCGGCTGCATTCCTTTACGCCTCGTTTCGTAGAGTAATGCGAAATGGGATGCTAAAGGAGTTATCACCTATGTTTACTTCGTATAAGATTTCGATTTGGTACTATCGCAGTCATTGCTTCAGCCTTGCGGCAAAACTTACTTTTTCTGTGTCATACAATCGGCGCTATACGAGCAACCATGATGCATGCTGTGTTCAGAAAATGTTCGGAATTTAGAGTACTTGGTACTCTAATCCCGCTTGAGGCAGAAATGCAGGCAATGCTATAGGCCCGTGTGCTCAGATTTGGGTGCACAGGGGGTACAAGTTTCCGCAGCCATTCACTACGGTATCTCTCATAATCATGCAGTGGTTTTGGGACGTTAAACACCACATATCTATCAATTAATAGAACTTCATTACAACACCATTTTCGCATGAACGTATGTCACCTTAGCTTGTTTTTCCTACATCTTCTTTTACGTTGTTTTTTTTTTCTTGTGGTCACGTTGTCGGTGCAAATGTCCAGGTCAAACAAAGCCCCCGAGTCTCCTCCTTTTCTTGAACTGTACAACACCAAACTGGATTAGATCCGTCAACTTAACGATGGACGCTAGGAGGCGAAGTGTGACTTTTGTAAGTCGGACGTGACAGGTTTCTCGTCTGATTAAGAAGCAATGCCCTTTGTTGATTCGGGGTGGGCTTCGCGAGAAATGATGTTGACGTTAAGCCCCCTTCCCAATAAGCGGGCGTGCCATCGAATAAAAAGACAAGAAATGTACACTGCGACTGCCCAAACATTGAGCGAAGTCGACGGGCCAAAAGACTTCCAGTCGACGCCAGTTTCGTATCTACAGTGAGCGAGGGGCCAAGAAACCAAAGCCCCAGCTCGCGGATCTAGCAGCGAGTCTGACTCCAACAGAACAAAATGAAAGAAGGGAGACAGAGAAAGGTGTGAACAACGTTGCTTCTTTATTTGGTTTCACGATGTAGTTTTTGTTTGTTTGTTCATCCTGAAGACAAACAGGCAAACAAGAAGTTTTGCACCCGCATTTTTTGTTTTCAGGTTGTCTGTTTTTTTTTCGGTGTAGCAGACGCCAGCTGTTTTCATCTTCAGTGGACTTTGTAACGCTTAGCACGTACTGCATACGTCGTGTGCAACGTTACAAACCATGACATACAATGACGGTGCTACTGTCACCTTCTATTTGCTCTATTTTTCTACGTGATATTTTCACTTCTTCGCAGTTTTTTTTTTCTGTTAAGCTCCGAAACCTTCTTTCAATATTTCATTTCTTTCAGTTCAACTTTTTAAATGATGTTCTACCTACACTACTTACTTTTGCTCTGGAGGCGTCCCACAAGATTTGTCACTGAAAGCCTGCTGGTTTTGCGAGCTCCAAAGATCTGCTTGGCCGTGTTTGATGGAGTTCGATGGCTTGCTTTTTTCTCTCTCTTTGAATTGAAACGACGATCTGGAGTGCATACGTGGCAGGCGGGAAAGAAGCCTATAATTTCTGTAACTGAGGTGGGCTGCATCGATTTTGGAATAGCAACGTCATTTTGGCCTTTTTACGCCACAGTGACTGTCGCGACATTGGTTGCTGTTGTTCGCTGAACACGTATGTCAGTGTGTGTGTGCGTGTGTGCTTGTATGTGCGCATGTGTATACGTGCGTGTGCGAGTAGGCAAGTTTGTGTGTAGACGTATACGGGCGTATGCTCTCGATACCACATTTTGCCATTCTGTTTAGTTGGCAGCAAAAAAACGCCTTAATAACTTTTTTTCTAACTAGAACTCTAGAAATGCTTGACTTTTGATCTAAAGGTCGCTGAATCGAATCCCAGTTTTTCCTACACCTGCAGCAAAGTCCGCGAAAAACACTACTGGCGCCCCGCCGCGGTGGTCTAGTGGCTAAGGCACTCGGCTGCTGACCCGCAGGTCACGGGTTCGGATCCCGGCTGCGGCGGCTGCATTTCCGATGGAGGCGGAAATGTTGTAGGCCCATGTGCTCAGATTTGGGTGCACGTTAAAAAAACCCATGTGGTCGAAATTTCCAGAGCCCTCCACTACGGCGTCTCTCATAATCATAGCGTGCTTCTGGGACGTTAAACCCGACAAATCAATCAAACACTACTGGCATTACGCCCTGGATAGATGCGTGACACTTTTGCGATCGATTTCATATGCTTCGTCTTTAGTGCGAAGACGTTCTATTTTCTCACTACGGCCAGTGCTTCAAGCAACCGTGTCAGTGTTGACCCGAAAATTGCGGGATCATATCCCAGCCACGGCGGGCAGCATTATGGTGCAGTAGGAACGCCGAATTCCTGTGGGCTTTATTGTGAGTGAGCGTTAAAGAAGGCGCTCGAAGCTTTCTAGGCAGCCGAAAGTTTTGCTCTCACCCATGTAGGACTGTATATATGTTATTGTTTTTTTTCATAATTTTATTTGTACCAATTAGGTGAAAAGGGGTAGCTGTTGCCAAGTAACGGTGGCAAAAACTCCTTCGTTCATTTTCTATTTCAATAAAAAAAAGCCGAAAGTTCCGCAAACCTTCCACTATGGCGTGTCTTGGCTCATAATCATAATTTGCATTGGCGTGAAAGACCTGATATAATTATTATTATTATTATTATTATTATTATTATTATTATTATTATTATTATTATTATTATTATTATTATTATTATTATTATTATTATTATTATTATTATTATTATTATTATTATTATTATTATTATTCACTTTTTGCTCAACTCGACATCACCCTTCTTATACGCCGCGCACCTGCTACAGCTTGTGTTCCACCGTCTCTTCGACGCGATTTTCAAATTCCCGTTTCGCGAGTACAGCATTCTCTGCAGTCGCTCTTAGTACAGTCAGCATTTCAAAGAAACGCGGGCCCTTTATATTTCCTCACTGAGCCGTCTAATGTCTAAAGTAACTCCCTATATAAGCCGCGTTTTGCCAGCTCCTGCGCACATTTTTGTTTGTTTTGTTTCCAAACGATGTAGCAACCAGTCAGCGCGCTTTAATTGGATCCTCGCTTGATTTACAGTTACCTGAGAGCTCTCGGCGTCGCTCTAGCGTTTCCTTTCAATTTTTGTTCTGTCGTGAACCCTATATTGAATGGAAGCACGTACGTCGATTTCCTCTCAGCTCGTAACAACTCGTAACAAGTGTCTCTCCTTTGTAAGCTTTTTAACCTCTACTTCATTTAGAATACGCGTCTCGCTGTGTAGCTTGTATATCGACAGCGTTGCTATGGTTACTCCCAAATTAATTAGAGCTTAGGTCGCCATTCGCACACTACAGGCCTACGTACGCAGGCTGTAAAGTTTTTGGCTAACTTGCTGTGATTTGTAACCATAGCTATATAATCCATCAATAAGTTCCGTTTAACTTTCCTGGTTTTTATTGAAATCTTGTATATTGTGGTTTCTATATTGAAATTGATTTTGCAGTTATTTATGACCAATTGTTGTCCATCATGCTGCAAGTTTTTGTTGATTACATGTATGTTTGTATAAGGTGGCATATTTTGTGTTACTTTCTTAATATTTGTAATTGAGCTATGCTTATTTCTGTAGCTGGTATAACCCTTGTTTTCCTGCTTTGAAGGAAAGACTTGTAAAATTGAAGGCTTGTTTTCTTTTGTTTTACATAATATTATTGAGAACTAACAATGATGTGAAGGAAAGGATCCGAGGTGTTGTTCGAAGGAGATGTTTAATGAGAATAAAAAAGAGAAGGTAACCTGAAAAACAAATTTCCAGCCTGCTCCTCCTCACGGAGGTAAGGGGAAAAGAGAAAAAAAATGGGCAGGTCTCACGTACAGTGGGAATCGATTATATGTGAAGCACAAATGAGGAAGGTTGACGTGACAATTTAAAATCACCACAACGTAACGATGCGCATGGGTGTAGTACACAGTAAACACAAGTAGAAATTTTATGCTCACTCATCTATCTGGATGAGAAGCAAGTATGTTGTTTGTAGTCGCGTAATGACGACACCACCAACGTTTGCAATACCAGCCCCTGCAGTGGTAGGCATGTAAACTATGTCATACATGACTTCCACTTGCCAACAATAGCCACCAAGCCTGCGACGTTTGAGTCTCTTGTGAGTATGATCCACCTCGACCTTCGTGCAAAAAGTTGGCGATGTTTGCATGAAACCGCGCGAGGCTTGAAATATCGAAAATGAATAATTTTGGAGGCTAGTGCGAATGCTTCTAAATTGTTGTAGACCTTATCTCGGTGGTACAGGTTGCTTCTATAGGTTGTTTTGTTGGCTTTAGCTAGAAGACGTCAGGTTTTTTTTTTCTTTTATTCTCAGAGCAGAGGAGGTTCACCTTAGACCGCATACAATCGCAGACACGACACAGGTGTCCGAACTCCATAGACACAACCTAATGCTGTAGCAAACCGTTCGTGCCTCTTGTATAGATTTATGGGCACGTCGCTGTTTGCGTAGGTCTCTCATCGTCTCGGGTTTTCTCGCAGCCTCGTAGCACGTACTTGGGGGTCTTCGACTCACCGCTGTCACTTGGCAGCCACTTGTCGTTAGGCTAACTGTTTCCTTCTTCATTTTTCAGACGACCTGTCGCGAGTAGCGAGAACTAACCAATATCTGTGGTGCGTACACCATTTAGGATTATGATCGTTTTTGTGTTTTGTTTTTTGAGTGAAGCGCCTTATGACGGCACGATGTCTACGCCGCTTCAATCCGTCTGGGTGCCATGCACAGTCGAAGCGCAGGTGCAATACACCTGGGCTCAAAACCATCAGTGGAGCACACGTGCGGCTTGAAAATAGACTGTCTGTTCGTATGCCCGTCCGTCCGTCTATGCATCCGCCCATCCGTGCATCGACCCTTGCTTTATACTAGTCGGTGACTTCAACGTCGACAATGTGGACCTTAGGACGTAGCTCCCCTCCATCATCAGCATCCACTACATTGGATATGCGTGAATGTTTGGTTCATCGTACAGCCCCGCCGCGGTGGTCTAGTGGCTAAGGTACTCGGCTGCTGACCCGCAGGGCGCGGGTTTGAATCCCGGCTGCGGCGGCTGCATTTCCGATGGAAGCGGAAATGTTGTAGGCCCATGTACTCAGATTTGGGTGCACGTTAAAGAACCCCAGGTGGTCTAAATTTCCGGAGCCCTCCACTACGGCGTCTCTCATAATCATATAGTGGTTTTGGGACGTTAAACCCCACATATCAATCAATCATCGTACAAAGAACGTTTTGCTACACTGCTACACTGTTAAAACAATCATGCGCCAAGCTTGGGTCATGACTCTCGCAAATGATATGATTGATGGTCGCCACGATCTGCATTTTATACCGACTTGCAGCGCGAAGGAACAACTGAAACGATGCCAGCGGCGAAATCGCGAACGTAACTAGAAACAACGAGCAAAATATATTACGTAGTATCTCTAGTTCATCTCAGGAGAGCGCCCACCTAAAAATTAATGGAGTTTTCTTTCTCGGTAAATCTCTTGCAAGAGAAGATTGATGCCCTTGGATCACATAAAGTTATACTCCAACGCAAACCAGGCGCGATCCGCCCGACACTTGTAACAGGCAGCGTTGCTTCACATGATTCGCGGGGCGAGCGGAGCCCTAATTTCTTTTAAAAAGGTCTTCGCGTACTCTGTATCAGGCTTGCTCGGGTGGCTGCCTGCTCGTATTTCGCGAGCAGCCCGCCACACAACGCATACCATAAAAACTGGAGGAACTAAGCTCCTGCCTAAGCTCATCTGTCAGGCCACGCCACGTGCCCTTAGTCGGCATAGCGTCGGGTACCTCTCACGTTACATTACATAGTACAAAAAAGGAGTACGAGAGAGATAGAGAGTGGTTTGCGGTTAGCAAATGTGCTTGTTTCTGCAAACCACAAAGAAACATGGCGAAGCAATCGCGGGGCAGTCAGCGCGGTGAGGAATGGTGGGAAGTGGAAAAGACGGGCCACCCTCTCCTGGTGAGGGAGGCAAAGGAAGAGCAGAGAGGTTAACCAGGCTTCAAGCGAATTGCTAGCCTACGCTGGGAGAGGAGGTAACAAGGAAGGCCTAAGAGAAAGGAGGTAGGAAAAAGGGAGACAGTAATACGCTCGCACGCATAGCGGCTGGCATTCATCACCGCGGCACACCCGAAAGCTTTCAAACTGCGAACTGTTGCCGAGTTCAGTTCTTGTCCAGACTCTGTCCGGTTTTCTACTTCACCCGGGCGTGAAGGAATAAAACAGCGCAATAAATAAAAAATAAAGGCAAATGAATGCAAAACGATTTATTTATTTATTTATTTATTTAGTACATACTGCGGACCACATTGTGATCTTTGCAGGACGAGCATACACAATTGTACACTCAGTAAACACATATAGATGTGAAAGAAGTATACACATTCATTCATATACATACACAATCAAAGTACTATAATAAAATTATAACACAATGCTCATAAAAATATGCAGAAAAGTACATGTCAATCAGATTGTCACAGGTTCTAAGGTACCGGCAAAGAATTACATCCTGCAATGATCTGAGGAAAAAAAAGGAAAAATGAAAAATTATTCGTGTCTGTTCTGGCATAGAGAGTGCATCAGAGCGATGGGGCCACGTTTCCCTCTGAAAAGAGAGCTTACATAAAATGGGTGGTCGAGGTTGAATTTGCGGTTATTTATTTTATTCAAAAATTCTAGGCGGTACTTCTTCCTTCTCCGTTGAAGAGAAAAAAATGTCATTAGCCACGGAATCGCGTACAACACGCATACATGGTTACTCAGCACCTGTAGCCATGCACGCCACATGCACCCTTCCCCTAGCGACAAAGTCGCACAACGCTTCCCGATCTTGGAGGCTTTCGTTCTAGCAACACCGTTCTCTCCGCCCTTACCGAAACCCTACCAAAACTATTGAGTGCAGCACCAGAAAATGGAAAAGGGAGATTTATTACGGTCCTCTCGAGCTTTTTTTTTTACTTATTTATCAAGAATTTTGATGTATACTATTTATGACTCTGCCTACACGCCTCTGCGAAAAATTTCGGCTAAAATAATTCTTTTTTTATACAATTTTCCATCTCAGCACGGGCGGTGCAGTATACTGCGAAGCGCGCAGTCATAGATCGTGCGCGAAACTTTGTTCGTGGTATAACCCTGTTTTAAAGCCGCGGAACGCGTCGTGCCAACTCTCGCTGCAAAAATATGAATGCCGGTGGCTCCGGTGGCTAGGTCGCTGCAGCCACATCAATTTACGCTGCTTCAGTGCTTTCATTACATTGCGTACAGCTTATTCGCTCTTTTGCGTCTGTTTGTCATGAACAGTCCTTGTCTACGCACCAACACGCGAAAAAAGTGTATCGAAAAGAAGTTTTATGATTGAAACGCATAATCCTATTACACCCATAAAATGCTGCTTCGCTACGAAGTTTGAATGTCAGCCACTACAGCCACTTCTACCTAGCCGCTGAACCACACAGTTTCGTAAAGGGAGAAAAAAAGTAGCTTTTTATTGAAGAAAAACTTTCTGCCGGTGATTAAAACTGCAAAATTCTGCCGGTTACTGACAAACGAAAAGTTCTCCCGTTACCCAAGAACGGAAATTCTGCCTGTTATTGAAGAACAAAAAATTATGCCTTTTATAGAAGAAGAGAAAATTCTGGCGGCGTATACAAAGGGCCATACATGCTACTCTGATTGGGTTACGGCAGATTAGAAGGAGGAGAGCAAAAGGCAGAGAGGACAACCAGGCACATGGCCAGTTCGCTGCCCTACGCTTAGAAATGGGAAAGGGAGTAAAGTATCATTGAAATAGGGAGGAAGTAAGAGAGGTAAGATGGGAGGAAAGAGATTGAGGAGAGATATGTCCCTGGAACACGAGGGCAAAAAGGAAACAAAGTAATTTATTATCGTGGTATGTGCTTGAGAGAGCGTAATTGATGAGATATAAGTGGAAGCGCAATCTCTTCAGCTCGTCGCTACAATAAGCTACAGCGTAGCCAGGAATTCGTTCATGCATAGGGGGTGTCACCCCTTTGGTTTTGGTGTGTTCGTGTATATACGTAAGCAACATTGAAAAAATTTCGGGGAGGAAGGATGTTGATGCCCCTAACCTACACTCTTGACTACACCCATTTGTAGTGTTCTCGCCATTGTGTTAATGCCACGATTCACGTATTTGCGGCTGTAACTTTACCTCTAAAGGCACAACCACATTGCAAGACACAACCACACTGCAAGTGCAGCCACATTGCGATTCATTTTTATTTTTCGTGTACCTTTGCTCGTTGTCACCTTACAAGATAATCGAATAAGATCGGCTCGTAGCCTGGTGACACCTGTTGGAGCAAATATCAACCACTCCGCGAGCTTGGTCTATCTTACCAGACGCGTGCTGCCGGACACACTAGGCCATACTTTTCGAGACTGCGCGCCTATGGCTTGTGAGATTTTGTGAGAGCGCTGTGACCGCTAACGATGCCAAAGTGTCTTTTATTGTGTTTTGCGATTGCCCAACGTGGCTGGGAGAAAGAAAGGGCGGGGGGGGGGGGTGTTATGAACTTTTACTTACCCTGACCCAGTGGGCGCACTGCGCAACCCTATAAGTATATTTCAAGGTTGTTTTTTGTGTCTTCTTCAACTCTTTATTGCACATTAACTGTTCGATGGCAAAAACATCGAAAAGCGTGGATCACTCTGTGATTCAATTAGTGCTTAACTGCATACTACTGTGATGCCAGCAACGAAATACGGCTGGCACCTTTGTCCCACACAAAATGGTTCCTCTGCGTGCCGGTGCGTGCGGGTTTCGAAATTACCGAAGCGTTTTATTCAAACCGACTGAAAGATATACAAATTACATACCCGCATAGGCTCCAAAAATAGCTCGCAGCCACATTCACCGCTTCACCGAAAAAGCCAACTTCGGTTTTTTGATATGTGATATGTGATTTTTTCATATGTTTGAGACGCACGAGGCGTTGCGTAATGGTGTTTAGACAGGTGCTATTTCGAAAGGTTTTTCCTACAGAAATGTCGCTATTGAGAAATTTTGCTGGATTTAGATTTGATGGCATATATGTGCGTTGCAATATGGATGATCAGAGCGAGATGTTTGGAGCAGGTGCTGCCTGCTAGTTCAGTCAACATATAAACGCCACTACGTGCCATGAACGCAGCAAATGCGAGCATGGTCGTGATGCAGATGCACACGCCCGCCACACAGACGCGCCTTTGCGCGCACACACAAAATGTATCAGTACCTCAAACTTTAAAAAAAGTACCTCAAAAAATGTACCTCAAGTGTACGTCAAATGTACCTCAAATGTACCTCGAATTTAAGAATGATGCTGCGACACCACTTCGACCCCTCTTTGTAGCCTTATGTGCAACCTCTAGTGCCTCAATGGAGCCATAGACATTAAATTCTGCTCAATGCAACTTTATTTTACCTGAAGGATAAGGGAATACTCTAGAAAAATGTGACAAAAGTCACATATTTCCCAGCTTCCCTGATATGTGGAAGCAATAACTATATATATCATGGCTGAAGAGACAAAGATAGTCGAAAAAGTGCTGTGCAAGAAGTGGAAGTATGTATATAAACAATGCTATGCACAGATGACTAATATACACAAGCAGTGTATAGCTACATGAATTTACTAGAACTGTGCAAAGTATAACAGAACACAAATAGTTTATATACAATTTTCTGCACACAAATTATGAAAAATTAATTAAACATCATTTTCTCGATTGTCACGATTGCTGACCCGCAGGTCGCGGGATCTAATCCCGGCTGCGGCGGCTGCATTTTTGATGAAGGCGAAATTGCTGTAGGTCAGTGTGCTTCAATTTTAGTGCACGTTAAAGAACCCCAGGTGGTGAAAATTTCCGAAGCTCGCCACTACGGCGTTTCCCATAATCATATGGTGATTTTGGGACGTTATGCCACACATGTCAATCAATCAATCGATCGATTGTCACGATAAAAGTATTTCCCTTATCACATGTGCACCGCATTTTAAGCAGTAATTTTTCTTTGACGTAGTTTGTTCATTGCCAGGGGAACATTAAAACGCAGCATCTGTCGCCCAAATTTTTTTCTACACTACGGAATGTTTTAGCGTTGAATGTGACGGGTAAGGTAAAGAAAGAGCAGTACGTGCTTCTAGTACAAAGATGTCTAGGAAGATGCGGTTGCATATTTGCAATCGTCCCTATTGCATATTTAATCGGGAGAATCTGACTATCGTCTAGCTGAAGAGACTCTAGCGCTATCCAAGTGTGCATCTGACCGTTCATACATATCGCATACGACAAATACATGCACATACATTCAGCGTCTAAAGCTATGCGGTCGACAAAATTTAAAGCACGCTATGAATAATATATTTAAATATCATGCGCCCCACGTAAGCTGCTCCACTTTGTGGAGTTTCTTTGCTGCCTCTTTTTCTTTATCTCAGGTTGTTGTTGTTGTCGCGTTTGTGGTTGTTGTTGTTGTCGTTATTGTAGATCGCCCTACTGGCGCGAAATCTCGATCACTAGGAATACCGAAATCGGCTATGCTTGGTCGTACAACTTGTGTCCAGCACGGCAAAGATCGGTACTGGTGCGATTCTGACAGCATTGCAAGTCGGCTACGTCATCTTCCATGAAAGAGTAGATATATTAGATCACTTTATGCTAATGAATGAATGAATGAATGAATGAATTTCATTGTGCACTTCTGAATTCCTGTGCGTGACATTCTATTCCGTCAGAATCAAGCACAGGGTTACTACAGCAAGAGAAATACCAAGAAACGCGCTTTTCACTTTTTTTTTCTAGAATGTTAGCGGTGACCAATAAATTTCATTGCACTGCACGCAAGTTGCGGTGTCAAGCACGTTTCTTTGCTGAGCACTTTCGTGCAGGGCAACGAAGACTTACGGAGCATGTGTGTAAGAACAAATGGACAATTACAACTGGTTACGGCTGATGAGAAGCTGACCGGAGACTCACAGCCCACCGATTGTGCTTCTGTGACTCCTTGCACTCAGCCGGCATCTAGAGCAAAATGATTAGAAGATAAAACGATCGTCGCTTCCAGATGCAATTGCCCAAGGCCACTCTAAAGTGACTGTAATCGTCTTCTATTAGGTTGTAAGTCGATGCGACATTTATTTGGTCCTGTAGCGAAGAGAAAAATGTCTTTATGCACCTTTTTTTTCCTTCGCTCGATGGCAGCTCGTGAGTCAGTGTAAACGTTGGTGCATACTCTGTAGAGCTGAGTGTTTGATTCAATAAAAAACACAAGTATCAAAACAGCGTGCTGGAAGGTAAGGCGTCTGTGAACAAAGAAAACACCCTTCCACGCGTTCTCGGCAAGTCTCACGTCGTGGTGGAGAGTCCTCTCACGAGCCTACCGGACAACAAGGACCTCGATGTCGCAGCTGGGGTCGTTGATAGCGGTGGTCCACCGGACTACCTGATTGCAGTCCTCGGGCCATTGTTAGAGCTTGCGTATTGATGAGCTAACCGCTGCGCATCCGGGATATGTTGGGTCCATCTGTGAACGCGTTATACTCAGAAACCTTGTTCAAAGATAAGAGCCCGTTTGGAGCACTCCGAGCGTTATAGATTGTGGTCGGCTAAGCTTATATATATATGGGGTGGGAACACCCTTCTAATACCCTCGTAGTATAACAATCTCATTAAAATTAGCGTACACTTCATTGTTGGCATAAAGAAAGAAAAAGTAAATGAAAATACCCCGGCGCGTACCACAACTTTAAGAGGCTTCGTGAAAGGCAACAGGCGCATCGCCGAACTAGAGCTGTTTTGAACAGTTGCAAGGCCTCCATCGCCACGTCATGTGAATCCTCATGAATGACGACGAGCCATGCTATTGGGGTTCGCTTTTCGCGGCATAACGTCAAAACCCAAGGAAGTCAGTCTGCGCTGCTAGGGACCCTCTCAGCCTTTTTGAGGCTATAGACCCGGCTGAAAGGCCCTCAGGGGGCAGCTCGTGAGTCAGCGTAAATGATTGTTCGCTTAAATATCTGCTTGTAAATGCTTTGACACAGCACTACTACGACGCGGACGAAGAGAAAATCACACACTAGAGCGATTCGCTGCGTCGTTTCTTTCGCTCTAGTCGTCGTAGCCCCGTGTCGAAAAAATGTTCAAGTACGGTTACCAAATAGCCAAGCTTTCAATCCTTCTGAGTTTAGGATCTAGTAGTTCAGTAGCCACAGCTACCGGTTCAGGTACTTCTATACGATGAAAGTGTGAATTGGAACTGATGAGACGAGGACTATTTTGAGGTCCACCAAAGGGATCAAATCTCCCATCACATTTTTTTATAGGGAGAGGTTATATATCTCTGATTCGGGAAAAAATATCGCGACGTGAATACACCACTCTAGAATAAATGACCCCTAAAACACCATAACTCTCGCGTGCTTCTCTGCTCGCAGATGCGTGCATGCTCACCTTGTGGTCTCACCTCAGACGTCAATAGGCGTTCGAAGAGATGGACAGACGGGTCGACGAAAGCGTTTGCTGAATACCCGTGCACTACTGCAGCGCCACAACTAAATTTCAGCAACTCGATAGTTTAGGGGTACTTCAACAGTTAAATGCAAGTGACATATATTTATTTTTTATCAGGCATACAGCTTAGAGGTCAGTATTTGTTTCAATCGAAAAACGTCACAGCTTTTCCTCAAAGGCAAAGCAACGAAAAACGTCACAGCTTTTCCTCAAAGGCAAAGCAATGAATGCGATAGCAACAAATTGGAACGTCACTCGACGAATGGCAAGCAGATTGAAACGTGCCCCACGTTTTTCACTCCAGTAAGTGTTTCACCTGGTACTTCGTTGTGTCTGAAAAGCACGCCCTTTTTCGCACACGGAGACTGTGCAGCGAGTTCAGTGACCTTTGTGCGTTCGGTAACCGCAACAGAATCGTTCCGGTGAAAGCCGAAGGCGTACGATTATCCCCGCCACGAGAGAAACACGCGGACGCGTGAGCATCCACCCCATCTCTTTTCACTGGGCTAGGTACGCGTTGGAAATGAGAGATCATGTCGCCGCGTCGTGAATATCTGGTGATGCGCGCTCATTGAGCCATCTCGCTGGTAATGTTGAAAACACGATAAATCCCCCAGAATGGCATTACCAGCGGTAAGTGGTGGATAAAATAGCTTGTGGTTTTAAAGCTGAAGAAGGTGCTCCTTCGTGGCTTAATGTTATTTTTCTTTCGTGAATTTTCATATATATATATATATATATATATATATATATATATATATATATGTGTGTGTGTGTGTGTGTGTGTGTGTGTGTGTGTGTGTGTGTGTGTGTGTGTGTGTGTGTGTGTGTTGTGTGTGTGTGTGTGTGTGTGTGTGTGTGTGTGTGTGTGTGTGTGTGTGTGTGTGT
This sequence comes from Rhipicephalus annulatus, assembly GCA_013436015.1. NCBI lineage: Eukaryota > Metazoa > Arthropoda > Arachnida > Ixodida > Ixodidae > Rhipicephalus > Rhipicephalus annulatus. The sequence continues at coordinate 339,858 of WOVY01004898.1, forward strand.
GTGTGTGTGTGTGTGTGTGTGTGTGTGTGTGTGTACAGTGAGTTCAGCGAAAGACTGTGGTAATTCGACTGACTGTACCATGCCTTTCTTTTACTGTCAGCCATCACGTGATTGGCGCGAGAGAGTGTAAGGGGGAGAGGTCACAGCGGGCACCGGTCGGTCCAGTGCACGATCTAATGGACGGTCACCACGAGTATGGGACATTGCTTAGGCCAAAACATGCACTTCCCCCTCCCACAAAAAAATGCAGTTTATGATTCTCACGACTAGTCGACCATAAGTTAACCTGAGCTTCCCTTTCGCTGCACCGAAGCGTTGACACAGGGAAGAGTGTGCACACCATCCTTTTTCTAGTTTTAAAAAAAGAGAAAGAAAAGATTGGGAGGGGTATCGTCAGTAGCGGATCCTTAGAATAGGAGCCAAACCTGAGTATAACTTATTTACGGGGAATAATGTGTTTTCAAAAATACGAGAAGGCTGGCAAAGGCGGTCACGCTGGCTTTTACGGTTAGGCGTACGTCGCTTTGATGCGCACGCGTGGAGGTTCCGTTCTTTTTCAGAATGCGTGGCGGCGCCTCTCGATATTTATCCTCTTCCAGACCGGCAATGAAATATTCATGGCGCCGCCTGATCCTGTTCGTGCCGGACGCTTCGTAGCTTGCACTGAGTGACGACTTTTTTACGGCACTTTGCTATTTTGTATTGAAAAAAAAATATGGGGGGTCGACGTCACACAGCAAACCTGGAAGAGGGTGGTGATTCATAATATGGTCTCATCCATTACAGGGAAGAAAAAGTAAAATTGTCGAGCAGTTCTCTGGGACAGGTTTCGCTGGCGTTTCTTGAGTGTTCTTTAAGGGCGAAGCTCCTTGAGGCGTGAGCTGCGCGTCCCCTGTATGTAGCCACCTCTCGTTTAGTTCTTGCAATGTTCACTAGATGGCTGTACCGTCCCCCGTATGTAGCTATCTCTCATTTAGTTCTTGCAGTGTTCACTAGAAGGTGGTACTTGTAGCTGATGATGAAAAGATGCAAGACGTTATAAACTAGATGGTGGTACTTGTAGCTGATGATGAAAAGATGCAAGACGTTATAAACTAGATGGCGGTACTTGTAGTTGATGATGAAAGATGCGAGATTTTATAAAGTAGAAATGATGTCACATATGGCGCGGGTATTTTGTGAAAGGCAATCGTTCGATTTAGTGCGGCGACGTATGCTAGGGGGAGCGTTGTGCTAAAATCGAGTGGGCAAAATTATAGTGTACTAGAATATGGGTACACGATAGAAATATGTACGAAGGACTCGTGGTTTACCATGTTTACCTCCGGAGCTTCGCCCATTCATCATTTTTCACTTCGTGGATATGGCGGCGCTTTTTGTTTGTTTGGTTTTTCAAAGTTATTATTAGATGCCCTTTTCTAACAGAAGACTTTTTTTAGTATAAAACTCGTAGTGTCATGAGCGCAAATATAAAGACGGTAAGTTGCAAGAGCAAGGTATCAGGGTTATGCAAGACTGAGCCTGTCTGGCTATGTGACACTCGTTGATGTTGAAAAACTGGAGAAATAAGTAACGAGCATAGTAGTGCCCACGTAGTATACGGAGAGATTCAGAAAGACGTTTGAATGGAACGTTCAAGGTGTTAGCCTTACCATTCACCTGGCATGCTACTCCAGGTTCTGGGTGGCGATTGTAATATAGATACACTGATAATCACATAATACGTACGTACACACACGCACACAAAGGTTACACTGCAGATTTGGAACAAGCAGAGAAGCATACATGAGACCAAACCATTGCCCGCCTTTCAATCTTGTTGAAGAGAACGATAATGATTCTGCTTCGTATGATATCCGATGAAGTGGTCAACCACCTGGTCTGTTTGGTATATTGATGTTGTGTTTTCTTTTAACTTGATAGGGTTAAAGATCTCGCTTCGCAGAAATGATGCCGTTGGTGTCGTTTGTGGTTAGCGAAAAGTCGAGCAGCATCTTTCGAACAAACTGACACATGCCTGCCTCATTGTGTTGCAGATATAACGGCATTTTTTGTTCTCAGCGAGCTAACATGAGTACTGGCTAACAATGCGCGGCCCCTTCCATTGTCATAGAGATTTTTTTGGTTTTAATTCCTATGCGGAGTTTCTGAACCCTCATTTGTGTTGTGTCATTTTTTGCATCCAGTTTACTGTGTCCGCATGTCGCTCCATTTTTGATGTCTCAATTTCTTCAGAATTTCACAATAAGGGGGCGCGTCTGTATGTGCTCATCTAAAACATTATAGTTATCCGAGGGGTGGGAGGTGGGGCAAAGCTCTTTAACGCGGTTAGTCTCCAAAGACTTCGTTAGTCAAGTGTGTTCGTTTGACCTCACCTTCTTATTTTTTTCTTTTTCACTAACCCACTCGGCAGCCCTTATTACAACGGAACACGAACGCTGTACAAAGCTTGAATTTGAATCAATTTAGGTTCGTGCTTCGAAAAACTCGTAGCTTTTGTAATACTGTCCCGACGTACACCGAACGCAGCACAATAGAACGAGAGGGTCGCAAAGAACTTCCACGTGGTCCACTGTTGTAGAACAGGCGTGGCATTGTTCGCACTTCCGGCTCGAAATGGGCGAGGCCTTTCGGGCTATAACGATGGTACTCGTGCCAATGGCCGCGAGAGGGCTCTCACGACTCCATTGTCATGGCGACGAGGATAGACGATAGAGGGCACCTCGGGCGAACTTCCACATTCAGCGATAATGGGCATCTTTCTCTTTTTTTTTTAATCATGACTTGTCTCTCATTCTTCGAGTTGCTTCATATGAAAAGAACTGAGCGAGCAGTGGCAGCGCAATGAAGCTTCAGAGTAACGAGACGGCTTAAATTTATCGCCGAATAATGGTTTTCCATTCTGCGACCGAGATTTTTTTTTTTTTGGCGAAACGAGTTTATAGTTTCCGCGTAGGGGCACCTTTTTATTTGTTTTCAATGGCTGGGATTCTTTCTAGTTTCGCGGCTGGAACAGTTAATTAAAAGTCGTTTTTGGTCATGACGTCATTTTAAAAATGTTTGAGGGCATAACCTGGCGGCAGAGAGGACCGGGTTGATTGGGGGAACATGGGAGGAGCTTTTTCCCTGCAACAGGCAGATTCAAGCTGATGATAATGTCAATAGTGACAATAATAATTACTACGACGTCATTTTTATTGTTGTTACAGCAGTTCCCTTTAACTTCATGGAACGTACAGCTATTTTTCTTGCGAAGATGCTGGTAGTTCCATACTGTAATTTGTCGATCGTTTTAGCCCTTTTCCCTTCGGAGTATATGGCGATTTTTTCCAAGGGGCAGTAATGTTTATGCTCAGTTAAACGCAATAATATCAAACGAACACTTAGCTACAGAAGTTCGTAATGCACGAATCAGAAGGGGAAAAGTGATTACTTAAATTAAACATTTAAACGGCCCTTACGCCACCTTTGATAGTTTTGTAACACTTCTAGTAAAGATGCGTACAAGTTTGCAATGTCATCGTGATCAAAATTGCGAAACTCGGCAGCGCTACTAACTGCGAGATATTCCAAACAGCGATTCCCAGTCTTCATCGGGCTTTTCGGTGTCTCCAGGGTTGGCCGAAGCGTCACCATTCGCGTCTGGTCGTGACATGCTCAAAAAAGAACCCGTTTCTCTGCCCTACTCGCGGGTATGCACACTCGCTCCTCTTCATCGCACACTGAGGAGTAGAGCCGAGGCTAGAAAGGGATGAAGGCAGGGAAGTGAGCTGGGTCGGCTTTTGGATCGTGCAATGCATGTAACTCCGCTATTGCGCCGAGAATTCTCGTGGCTACGTGTTTCCGGAGACCTCAAGTACAACTGCAACACAAGTAAATTTAGAACACTGTTTGGTTTAGAGGGCTTCTTAGGTGGCAGTGTTTGGCACTCACGCAAAATTTGCCTGCCTCAAACGGGGAACCATGTGCATGCCTTGCCACCTTTCCTAAGCTATCTTTTAGGCACCAATACTGAAATAGAAACCCGGAAGCATTTCCTCGACTTATACAAGCAAATTGAGTTAGGTACTGAAAAAAAGCACTCAACTTCAAACCCTCATTTGTTTTGTTCTTTCTTGCTGCTTATTCTTATTTTAAAAAGCACCGATCCAGAGATCAAAGTGAAGTCTGTAACGGCCTTTAGTTTACCGGGCTGGAATCGGGACGAAAACTCTCGCATGCCGCAGGAAGCACATTTTATAAAGCTTGCAGCTTCCTTTGATATTACACGCATTCCTGCAGCTACGTAAAGCGCCCTTTTGAGGTAAATTTATGTCACCTTTACCTTTTCTTCGTTTTCTTCATGCATTTTCACCGCACATCATTCGCGCAAATGCATCACTTAACCCTGTATATTTTTTTACTTCATTTTGAGTCCATCCAGCTTGTATGCATTCCATAAAAAATACACGTCTACTGCCTAAAAGGGTCCACCGCTGTTCCTTTCTAAAACCGTCGTGCATCAACTGATTTCTTCTTTTTTTTCGTGACGTAATCCATTCGGCGTATTTGCGAATGGCTGTTCTCGCTCCATTTGTTTTTATTTCATTTCGTTTTTCGAGCCCTTTCTGAAAAGGTAGGGGCGAATTCCTTCTCTTGGTTGTTGGAGTCGGTTATCTTTCGGGTCACTTTCGTCTTACTCGAACTAAAACGTTCAGAACATTGCTGTAGTGCTTCGTACGATGATTCGGACTTTGCGCGAAGGGAAGCGGGCAGCTTTATGGGTGACGAGAACGTATACCACATTTTGAATGTACCAATGCATGAAACCGTTATGCAAATCAAGTATTCTTGAGCCCATTTGAACTACGCGGTAGCAGTTCGAATGGGCTCTAGGTACGTAGATACGTACACAGACCTCTGAAGTACGTAGATATGTACCTCAGATGTCTGTGTGACGTGAGTGTAGCCAGGGGGCGCTCGAAAGGTTTAAACTATGCCCATTTTTTTTCCTCACATATATATGCACGCACACGTGCAACGAAAGCATGCACATACAAAAAGTAAGGTTGAACCACCTCTCCCCCCGTCCTGGAAAAACCTTTCTCGCTATTGATTGATTGATTGATTGATTGATTGATTGATTGATTGATTGATTGATTGATTGATTGATTCCGCATTAGAAGATGGCGAAAATGTATTCAACCAATAAGGTTGTAGAAAATTCGGCACATCCCACGTACTTTGGAAATCGACATCATGCGAAACTTGTGGAGAGAAGGTGACCCTGTTGTAATTTTTTTTTACTGAGCGACACGATAATAAATTACGCTAAATGTATGTTCAAATGTTGCATGCACTCACATGTGTTTAACAGTCACAGATGTTTATATAATCAGTTGCACTTGGTCAACTGATTATATAAACGTCGGAATTCTTCATGTATGCCATCGCCATTCCTGCAAGCTACTAAGTGTCCATCACCTGTGGCATATAGCCACATACTGGTAGCACCTATCCATCCGTGGGTATCTCCCACTGTCTGGCGGAAAGTGTTTGAAGACGTACGCGACGGGATCGTCACATTATCCATGTCTTGACCAGCGCGTCATGTTGTTCGAAATGGATATGACATATACCAACCCAGGCATTCGATCTCAATGACGGCTACCACTGGACGCGTTACCTTGATGGAAGGGTTAGTTCTGTACACTGACTGCAGCTTCATTTTTCCACTGTCCGGATGATCGACTTCGCCTTTTGGAGTGACCCGAAATCCTTGTGGCATTCGCAGCACTGCACCGAATTTCACGAGACGGGACGTTACGTAAACCAGGGCCTTGTATAATCGACCCCGCTTTCTGCGAGACGTTCGCACAGTTTATTGTAGTCGCTGGCGCAGACGCTTTTGTGCTCTTGCGCGTATTTATACGCGGCTGTCGGAGTGTCTGCGCTTGACCAGAATAGACTGTTACAACATAACAAAGCCCTTACTTCTATACTTGCGCTATGGGAGCTACATCATGCGACGGCGTCTTTCGCTCGTTGCCTCTGGTGTATTTGCAGCACGTGTTTATATATATCGTGTATGTACTACGTGTTAGTTTGATATAGGGCAGGAAAGATGTTCACTGGATATCCATGAAAAGGCGAGTGCTCCGCGGAAAGGCAGGAAATTAGGTGGGAAGACGAAATCAAAACGTCTGTGTGGTACAACGTTGCCACAGCAAGCACCAGACCGGGCAGTTGGCTGAAATGTGGAAGAAGCGTTTGCCCTGCACTGGACTTAGAATGATGATCAGAAACGTGCGCCTTGGTGGGTAAGGGGGGCGGGGTGCCCCCTTAATCGCCTAAAAGGGAGGCGGGAAAATCTAGCCCCTACTTTGTCTCATTAGGGAAGCGGGTGCTGCAATAAAACTTTGCCAGCCCACCCCACCTAAGGAAGACCCTGTGCATGCTTATGCATATGATTATTATTTTTACGATAGGAGTGATGCAGTCGCAACTCAACAGTCACATCACTACACCCACTTCGTGTGTCGTAGATCCTCCTGCAACATACTATTGATTACTGACCAGTGTGGCATGCACGAAAGCAGACATTCAGATATCACTGTTACTTACAGATGCGGTGATCAGCTATTCCTGTTTGCATTAGCCGTAACTCGATGTCCATTCATATTGTCCGGTTAGCCATAATGTGTTTACTCCTGTTTACTCCGGTCGCAGTCAGCAGTATTGTTTACTCTTGCAGTTCACAGTTGTGTTTTGTTTCATTCAACGCTTCTGAGTAAGCAATCTTGCAGGAATGGTACGCCCGTAGCCGGGGGAAAAATGGTTCGTATTGTCATTAATAGACAGTGACTCATAACGTTTCTTTCTGTGGAGCCAATACTTCTTGAGCTCCGTGGGAGACTACTGAATTGTACGTACGTGCATACGTACAAGTGTATGAGCTTACATGCGTAGCGTGACAGTTCGTACGTCATTTGTTTGGCTGTAATAAACACGCCTCTGTTTTTACGTTAACGCATTCCACAGTACTAAAAAAACAGCATTCTCGCTTTATTGAATGAGGCGAAAGTGCAACATTAATTTGTTCTATAGACTTGCCCTAATTTACCCTAACCTCTCGTATCATAGTCATGCAGAATATATATATATATATATATATATATATATATATATATATATATATATATATATATATATATATATATATATATATATATATATATATATATATATATATATATATATATATAGAATCTGCACTGAAACAAAATACACCCCTTGTACTTGTACAGACGCATTGACCATCAAGAAAAAGTTTGGTGTGATGTAGTAGAACGTGTGTACTACATGAGGCAAAGTAAATTGTTACTTGTGTTCACGTAAAACATTTTGCCAGCTTCTACTGCTCAGGAAAATAAAACTGACGCATCGTAACTGCTGAGAGTCAGTCATCCTTTGTCATGTAAATTAGAGGTCCTGCAGGTTAGATTACCTCATCAGCTCAATTAGGGCGTTGGTTCCTTGCTTCGTCTATCGAACAGATCTCCGTCACAACGTAAGCAAATGAGCTTCAATTTAGTCCCTGAATGCCCGGCCACTTCGAAGGCACCTTCTGAAGATTAGTCTCCGAGCTTGGTAGTTCGGACGCGATAGTGTCGACAGCCTTGTCACGTGCCCATTTTACTCTCTTCCACCGTCGTCCGCTTCTATATTCGTGTACCCACGAGCCAGGATTCACTCATTTCTACTCTTAGTAAAAACATTAGGAATGAAAACACAAAACAGCCCCGCCGCGGTGGTCTAGTGGCTAAGGTACTCGGATGCTGACCCGCGGATCGCAGGATCGAATCCTGGCTGTGGTGGCTGCATTTCTGATGGAGGTGGAAATGTTGTAGGCCCGTGTGCTCAGATTTGGATGCATATACTTTATGACATATACTTCATGTCACTGTCATGATTTCAAATACTTCTATGTTTTTACCCGCGTTAGTGCGAGGAATATTAAGGCCCCTATACAGCTACACACCATATCATTGTTCACAGCTCTAGTCTACTGAAATGGCGCTCTGTGGCCATCAATTGGTCCTTGCACAATAAAATAGCACACATCATCATCATCATCTCTTCTTCTTCTTCTTCTTCTTCTTCTTCTTCTTCTTCTTCAACTTGCATAAAATAGATAAATCAGTAAAGTTCGGTGCTTGCCTATTGTTTGCCGCAAAACTAAAATGGCAGGCCACAAGAAGACGTCCACCTAGGCCCGAAAAGAAAGCGCGTCGTAAATAAATAACGTACCCCGTCAGAAGACGTGAGCATTAACAAAGCATACCGAGGCACACGCGGCCTCAGGATTCCGGGAAAGCCGGCGAAGTTGTGGGAAACGGGGTGAGCATGGGAGAGAGAGACCGGAAGAAGCCAAGCATATTTGCCAATCGAAGAATATGCGTACACTCTTCACAACAAATCACACAGAAGCAAGAAAACAAAAAAAAACCTGTTACCCCGTAACATTGTTTCTCTTTTGTTTGCGCTACGCTTTGCGCTTAGGAGAAACGAATTTCGTTAAGTGCTGCTCCGACCCCACCCGCTGCTCTTACTGTTCCTCTCTCGGGGAGGCGGTAGCGGAATGAAAGACAGAACACGGTCCGCCTTATGTTATGTATCCAGGCTTATAGTTACTGCTCCCGCTTCTACGATGGTATAAATCTCGCGAGAAGGTACGCAGCCAGAGAGCCCCTTGACGAGAGTATGCAAATGAGGAATGACTAGAGAGGGAAAGTTTGAGTCTGTGTGCTTTCAAACTCAATCACAGGATGCCTCTTGAGCAGTACGCGCGTAAGGCCAAAGTGGACTCTCGCGAATGTAAAGTAGCCGTAAGAGAATTTGCCCCAGTATGTCATGCTACGTTGAACCACATGGAGGTACACGTTGCTTCAGGAACAAGAAAGGGGGCACGATCGCAGAACTTGGGAACATCTCGTAACAATACTGCCAAATGAAGCCTGCGGGCGAAGGAGCCGTGGATATAACGGTAAAATAGAAAGCAGTTTCGAAACAAGGCGGTTGCTAGTTGGATTTAATAAAGGAAGAATGCAGAATCTCACAGGGTCATCAGCATGAAGATCCAAAAGGAAGCTTCCAAAAGAGGGACTAGCAAAGCGAAATTCTTCTTTCGTTGACCTCTAACACTCCTAAAAGGAGGGAAAAAAGACCTAGCACCAAGGCAACTGCGAGGCGGCTATTTGCAGTGGCATGTAAGATTTGTGTGCTCACTATCGTTTCTGTAAAATGGTACAATACGTTACTTCGGGCTCATACGTATTCGGGTTTTCGCGTCTTCACTTCGGATTATAGGAGGACAGCAATGTCACTTTCGAATAATGTTCTGTCAGGGTATTTGCTGAAGCGTCTGATATCACGATAATTTACTTCGTATCGCAGTATGATTCGTGTTCTATTCACTTCTGCAGTATTTGACGATAGTTGTAGCACGAGAACAGAACGATGACAAAGGGACAAAAAGGAGATGAGTGCTTCTTGTCCCTCTGTCGTCGTTCTGTTCTCACGCTATAACCATCGTACCAACTAGCCTAAAATTCCACACTTCTAAAATGCAGTATTTCGTTTTCATTCTCATCGACTAGAACAAGAGCTATTACTAATAGCTCCGACGCAGAAAGGGCTGTCGACGGATGGTCCCGTTTTTAACACTGAAGCTCTTCAAGCTTTTTTTCCCTATGCTTCACGTGAGTACCGCGGAAATCAACTAATTGCGACGATAAGAACAATATTTTCATTAATGTTTGTTACCGAAATTTCTTGTACATTTGCCAGTGTGTAAGTTTTTCTTGTGATATGAAATCAAATGCTATCAAATTTCAAATCAACGTTGCATTGATCTTGAGGGTCGCGGACAGCAAGAGTTAACGTACTCTTACGTCCTGTTTTTTTCAGTAATGCAACAAAATAGCAAAGGATAAACAGTTTAAAGTTAACTACTTACAAGCTACTGTTTGCACACTAATCTCACTGAAACTATTCTAAAGCAAACGTGAGAAAAATTTAGAAAGAGTAACCCAAACGGTATGCCTAATGAGCTGTTTCTAGAGTTGCAACTAGTCATCGGTACATTACTTAAAAGCAAAAAATATTGGTCACGAAAATTGCGCCGTCAATGCATAAATATTGTAGAATATTGGGATTGGCTGGCGCAACTACTCAGCTGTGTCGGCCATTCGCGATAATCAGTGGGATCAGCCTGTGCAATATTGAATTGTTAGAGCATCTCATCATTTCGTTAAGCCCAGTCTCTGTGCCAGAAGCGTTTCTCCTAATTCTGTTTAGAAAAAAAGTTTCACCAAGGCCGGTTTGTCGGTCGTTTTATCTTACTCGCGCACCACGTTAACTGAATTTGCATTCGAGAGAAAAAAATATATTCGCGCTTTGCATATTTTTCTTTCGTTCTCCTGGACCGAACTTGATAATAAGCTTAAGACCACCAGCGTCCAGTTAACGAGAATGCACAACATGACTCATGCAAAGGAAAATTTAAAAATAACTAAATATAAGGGCTCGCCCTGCATGGCGCGCAAAATGAGTTCTGCTTGTAACAGCCGTATCCATAATCGTCAAGTTCGCTCGAACACTTCAAAACTTCATTCAAAAGAACGGTAAATGAGAAGACTAATTAGCGTGGACTACCACGGCATTACTCCACCCAGATCGAAGTATAAATAACTAGTTTACTCACTACATAAGATGCCACAAACTTCTTGTTTTATTACGTTTCAGCAAACCAGCGCCCTGTAGAAAAATGGTTGATTGTAATTGATTTTAACGCCATTTTTTTCGCACTTGTAACTTTCCTTTTCCTTTTGTGGGCTATAGTTTGTAAGTATCTTGCATTTTGGGTTTCGGTTCGTTAAACCCCACATATCTTGTAATTGGATCTTACCTTCATGAGTGCAAAAATGAATTTTGTTTTGTTAATGCGCATCCTTTATTTCTATAGTGCCCGCACTGCCTCTGCTGTATTGCCCTCCTGGCCCTGTATGGCTTATTATATTTTAAGTTCTTGTTTGTATTGTTGAATTTGCTCCCTCACACGGGAGGAGTCCGAATAATTTGTATAAAGGAATCGCAGCGTTCAATAACCTCTAAGTAGTGACGTGTGGATCTCATATTTGAAAATTTAAATCGTTTCTTTGTCTCGAAATTGTTAGCAGCGCCATCGATGTCCCGCTTCCACCATATGGTCTCTGTCGCAAGGTACTAAGATGGGCAATATAACTTTATGATTGTTTGATGCGTTCATGTAGAACTCGTCACATCCAAACTATAGTTAAGCTTCGGAGAGAAAGTAAGCCATGCCTAATAGCACGGGAAGTTAAGCCTCGATTTGCCTTCATTAAATTGAAAACTACGTAAAACTGAGATTTGAGTAAATAGATTTATCTTTGAAAGGAAGGCTGCAGCCCAAACTCAACGTTAAAAAAATTACACCACCTCCCGCTAAAGAAAATCATGTGTGGATGCGAAGCAGTGGGGAGATAGGGAACGACACCCACAGAGACTTGTCTACATACCCTTAAGCAGCTGCACCACCTGACTAACGCTGCTGGTGACCATCGCTTCCACCACGAGAACGATAACACGTACAAAAACATGACGGACGAATTCAAACGCCTCGACAAACATTGTCTCGACACCGTCACTCAGTGCTATTTCCACGTTTTCGGAGGAGACTTCGACCCCGAAAGGGTCTTCACTAAGGCACTGCTAAACATCCCGTCCTTCAATGCACACGCCCGAGACATCGAACGTGATCCCTTGCTAACCAAAGCCAAAGTGGATGTGCTGTCTCGCGGAAACGTGGAAAGCTGCAAGACCGGCGATCAGCGGCTAAGAAGTGATCGTATGTACTGAGGAAGCGTTTCGTTGCCTTCGCCGCCGACTCGGGAGAGAAAAGGGGAAGCGCAGGAAAGGAGAGAAAGTGAGTTATGCGCGTGTGTGATGGTCATGTGGGCACTGCATACTGAAGGACAAAGCCCCCGCCATAAGCTGCTTCTCGTCTAAAAAATGAAGGACGCATTGTAAATGCCGAAGTATGTTCGGCGAAATGATTTCGTGTCTGACAATTGTATTGCCTGCGACGTTCTCTCTTCGATGAACGCTCACCGATCGGGGCCCCGCCCACGAAGTTGTCTGTCTCCCAATATTTTACTTTTCTCGCAATATCTTTACTTGTCTGTCTGTTTTGATCCGTCCTTATTCCTTCACTTGTGAACTCTGGTGACGTGTCGTACAATGCCGGAAACGGTTGCAGGGTTCACTTTTCTCTTCGATTTTCCTCTTTTTATAAAGTTCACAGCATATCCACAGATTGATTGATGACTGGGGCGAAGCGTCTGTCTGTCTGTCTGTCTGTCTGTCTGTCTGTCTGTCTGTCTGTCTGTCTGTCTGTCTGTCTGTCTGTCTGTCTGTCTGTCTGTCTGTCTGTCTGTCTGTCTGTCTGTCTGTCTGTCTGTCTGTCTGTCTGTCTGTCTCTCCGTCCCCTTCTATCACACAAGAGCACGCATCTCACGAACGGACGTTTCACCCCACTCATCATCATTCACTCCGTGGATATGCTGTGAATTCCTTATCATGACAGCGCCATCTATCTTAACAATCGTCAACTACATGAAAACAAGTAACGTCATCTGGATATATTATTTCCAAGGGCGTATACACACACCATCTAGTGAGCAATCCATAAACTAGAGGTGGTTACATACATACAACATACAAACGGTGGAGGGAACGAGCCACACGCTAAGGAGCTTCGCCCCGAAAATTCAATTCCTCCCAAGCCTGTGGCGTTCAACTGACCATGCTATCTCTTTTTTTTTCCTTTTTTTCTTTGTGTACGGCTTCAGTATATAGCGTTTGTTATCGGGTGATGCACATTTTAGGGGCACTTCTTTGAAGCGCCTGCCATGCACTCGCTTGTCGGCGCGCCATTCTTTCTCCTGTGAAAGACAGTTCAACTCACACCGCAAGTACACTATTTTTCAGTGAATATACGCTCTATGCATACTTTTCATTAAAGGTTCTTCGTTGCGGTTAACATTGTTATCTTTGGCTGAGCAACAATATCGGCACACCAAAGTTTTCCAGAGCATTCAAGCTTCTCAACTAAATTCAGCGACACAACTATGGAATGGGCGTCGACGGAGGGACAGAGATGGACGGGCAGCCAGAACCCTAAGACGTGAACTCTGCGATTCACTTGGAAGTTTGTAGTGTTCTCAAGGCACGGTTTTATGCTCTCACATAGTTGAGTACCAAGTACTCGAAATCGTTAAACATTTTTTTCTGAACAGACGAAGTGAGCGGCGTGTGCAGGCTGTCTGGCCATTGATTTCGGCTCCTGACGGGACGGCTTTGTGCTCTCCCATAGTAGAGTACCTAGTGCTCTAAATCGTTACCCACTTTTTTCTAAACACAGAGACGACTCACAGCTCTCCCATAGTCGAGTACGAAGTACTCGAAATTGTTACACTTCTTCTTAACACACGCCATTCCAAATTCATCCCTGGTGATTGATTATTTAAATTATCTTTTATGGCATGCGTAAATTGTTTCATGCGCACCAAGAGCAACGATGCCAACCAAAAAAATGTGTCCCTACAGTAGCGACTTTCTATGTCTTTCAAGGATTTCACGTTTTTTCGTTGAGTCCAGAGATTTTTATAAGGGCTTGGAAATGTCGAAATTCTCGGTCTTATTAAAGTCATCACTTAGTAATCACGCTTTTCCAAATAGAAAGACTGTAAAAATGATATTTATATTTATAAAACTGAATGAATTAAATTTTTTCTTGTTTGAGACGGTATTGGTGTTCTGCTGGTCCGAGTGAAAAGGATAGCAGTTCTGTAACGAGAGATTATATGCTGAATGCTGGGATGAATCGAACTCTCGTCGTAGGAGTAAATCGTGCACGCGCATATCATGAGCGCCCCGATTGATTGGACGCTTAGTGCGGGCCTTTTACGAGCAATACCTCCGTGGGAAATACCTTAACCAGCAGGCTTGGAGAGAAACAGAACAAAACTAGGACTGAAGATTAGGTAGAATGGTACAGGTTCAATATATCGGAAATGATTTGGCGTGCTGAAAAAAGACAAGACAACTGTTCAAGCACGTGTTTCTAGTGTTTCCTTCGTGCCCTTTGCACGAGAGTGAGAAGTGATGAAATTGTTTGACCAAATTCTGAGCTGATCGAAACTACGTATAGGAAAAGCGTAGCTATCAGGCTGTTGAATAAGGCCTAGGCACATCTACCCTTAATAACGTGGCAGTGATTTCAATTTAGAAAAATTAAAATAGACTGCCATTCACAAGCTCCTATAGTACTTGAAAATTGCTCTTGCAGTTCACCCGAATAATCACATCTATGTCTTCAATTGACAAATTTGTCTCTATTGCAACTGGTACCATCAGCAAGAACTTTACATGCAAACTCCGCAAATTTTGTAGGAAAATGACCCGCAAAGGTAGTTAATACGTTGCTTTCTACTTTTAATAAGATTCACAAGAACTTGGCCACAGAGCGCACTATATAAATAGTTGGCTAAGAGTCAATTAGCCTTATTATTGAGAATAAAAAGAGAATCTAGAGATTTTTATTGTCATATAGAAAATGTTCGGGGGTTATTCTAGCAATAAAATGTTGTATAAAGCTGGCTTAACTGACCTAGCACTTCCTGGTATTTAGTTCAGCCACTGCCTTTCCAGAAATTTAGCAACTTTTGACAGACCTTCTTGCTAATCAATGTGCGTGTCTGGTTGTGAAAATGCACTTGGCTGTTGAACTTGAAAACAAAATGTGTACCGCTTGTAGTTGTGCTGCAGTAACACAAAACTTCTGCAATCAAAAGAACATTAGCTAGTCAAATATCAAATTATGGCATCAGCTTCGCAATCTGACCGTGTCCAGCCGTAGCAATTGCCTGAAATTCATGCCAACTATTCACTAGAGAGCTGTTGTTCGGAGTTGGAAGAATTTATTCTACAAGAACGTTGTTTCCGAAATTCAACCGCATATATATAACGTGTGTACGTGGTCTATTCAGACAATTTCCAATAGTTTCGGTTTCGCTTCTATTGTTACATCAGACACCGGACCGCATTCAGTGTCGCTGGACGTTCCCATGGCAGAGGCTTCACGCTCGCGTGGGCGCGCACTTTCGTCTCTCGAAACTATCTCGCAACCGCACCTGAATAGAGTGACGACGAGCTTTGAATCCAGAGGTGGGGCATCACCTCAGCTTCGAGCTCTGATCACGACGACGCTTTCCGTCAGCGTGTATCATCCGCAGTCGTTCAGGGCTCGGTTTCGTTTACGGCCTCACGTGGTTTCCTTCGTCGCACGTGCGCAGCTGCTGACATTTGTGCACAATCTTAGAGATACTCTGGTTACGGGCGAGGTCCACAAGTCGCTCGGACGTGATGTGCCAGGGCCGGCTGCAGAGCTTTTCCTCGCAACAAGAAGGCCGGCCACCGGAGTGAATCTCAGCCCCTCACTACGGAGCAGTGCAAGGCGTTTTAGGTCTGCGTGTGATTTCGATCTCTTTAAACAAATAAAAATGCTTCAATGTGCAGCCTATGCGAAATGAGGTGACTTCCGGAAAGAGATTATGCCAGGCGAACGGGTGAAGTCTATTGAGCATCTGATGTATATGTGCATTTTTCACATCGTAGGTGTCCCTATACTAGAACACCTATATGCTCTGCTCGTACAAAAAACACAAATTTTGCGTGAGAGGTATACGAGTCCACCTGTGTCTCATGAAAAGCCAGGAAATGCTTCACCGCTCGGCATGAGCAATAAAGCTGTAGTACCTTGGTTCAGATTTCTGTTGGCTGTGTTAATGTGAACATTGTGTAGAACATGAATTATTCTATTCTTGGGTCATTTTTGTTCGGAATGTATATTCTGATTTTTTGTTGATTGTTTCTTCATATATCGCTTTATATTGCTGTTTTTATCAGCTGGCAACCAAAATACACTTTTCGAAGTTTTATACATTTCGGAATGGTTTTTTTGTGCTTACAGTTTATATTGTTACGAAAGAACATTTCTTCATGCATAATTTGGTACGCTATGATGCGTGCTGTAGTACTTCGCAAACTGGCAAAAACGTTCATCCCGAGACATTCGAAAAATAGCCATTTTGTTGCGGTGACGAACAAGTTAAAGGCTTTTATTGGCACAAGCGGTTCTTAAGGGATTCTATTTGTTTTCTAGGTCCTAAGGAGCACCTCTGTTATATTTTTTTTCGTTTTGTATGTGTGAACCTTGAGGCTATACCGGACATGACACCGTACTTCGGGTTGGTCTTTTTTTTGTGTCAAAGACCGACCTAACCAGGTGGTGCACGACATGCGAGCCGCCATTGATCCCCACTAGGGGGCAGCACGAGCCGGGGCTGTGCCAGTGCCTCGTGGCCTTAGCTAGGCCCAGCGACAATCTATCCTCGCTTCGACACTGCAGCCTACCGGAAGTTGACTGTGAGCGGAAGTCGTCGCCAGCCGCGCGTTTCCAGAAAAAGACGATTGTCCTGTCCCCTCACTCGTCCTGTTCCTTTCGCTTGCAGCCGTTTTCGCGTCGCCTTCCGATGACGTCGGCATACTAGGTTGAACGGGAAACTCGCAGAACAAAACAAAAGAAAGGAAAAAAAGAACGCAAGTGTTTCCAGATGAGTGAAGAAAATCTTCTACTAGCCTCCGACGTGTTCCTTTAATGCCCTTCGTGTACTGTTTCTCTTTTTGCTATTTTTGTGCGTCACTTCCTTGCACCTTCGTTTGCTTTACCACCTTCCTTCCGGTGCCATGTTTGCGCATACGTGGCATGTTTCGAGTGTAAAGCAAACGGCCTTTCTTCGCTCGTAGCAGACGAAATATTTTGGGACCTATTTTTCTTTCATTTCGACAAACTCTAGCTTCATCTCGCGAACCCTTACTATAAAAGTTAACGAAACAAAAGAGCGATACTGGACGGGTATATTAGTTCCTGGGCCAACTAATTTTACTGACTGGTAGCTCTATGCGCGAAGTCAAGCCGTGCTGAAGGAAAGCATGACTTCGCTAAAGTTTAGAGGTTGTCGTTAAACGGCTTAGGCCCACTCTTTGGTCTACATGTTTACCAAACAAGGCGTTTATGCAACGCCCATGCCCAGACGGCTCGATCTGGTGTGGAAGCCAGGCTATTCCAGAGCCATGAAAAACTTTAAATAATCTCTTAATCTCGAAAAGGGGAAGAAATTTGGTTGCTTTGTCCCTAGTTAGGCTTACTGCGTGGTCTCGGTGGCTTAGCATGCATACGTCATCCTGCTTTCAAAGGAAAATATGTTCCTTTGTCGCGACAGTGAAGAATGACCATTAGCGATTGCTTGCGCAATCGCTAACGCTCGCCTGAAAAATACTTTCCTTCTTGAATATGTGAACGAAGTTACATCAGAAGTTACATCATATACATCAGAAGGTGCGGGTGGCAGGTGTTGACATCAGGTCGCTCTAATTATGCGTATTTTATAAACTTGTGAGTTGTTAGATTGAAGGAACCTCTGAGAGGACATGTGTAATGAAAGGTTCGACTATAGGCGTACAAAAGGTTTGTTACCCTACTCAGCAGGAGACGAGCTTTATGTACAGTGTATTTCCGACGAGCTTGTACAGTGTATTTCCTTACATACACTGTACAAGATATATTAGGCACACATACATTTTTACTCCCCATCATGTTTCGTTTCACTGTAAAGCTACATCTAGCCTTTGCCACCGTTCTAGTAATAAGTAGTAGTAGCAGTAGTAGTAGTAGTAGTAGCAGTAGTAGTAACAGCAGTAGTAGCAGTAGTAGTAGCAGCAGTAGTAGTAGCAGCAGTAGTAGTAGGGGTGGTGGTGGTGGTGGTAATCATAACTCAGAGTGCGTTATTGTAGCGTATGCGAATAAAAATAACCATTGAAAGGTTATGATATTTATGCTCAAAATTATGATGATGATGACACACATTATGGTTTTCGTCAAATAGAGGAAACGAAATGACAGTGCTGCCTAAAATGATGATAATGACTATCAGCACCAACACACGGCTGTGACACGAGGCGTTATCCGAGACGCCAGTGCACATACACGCGAACCACATGATCTTGATTTTGTCTATATAGTATTTCACAAAAATGATTATGCTGTTATTGATGCTTTTCTCCCCCCCCTATGTATTATTGACCATACTGTTATTGATGCTTTTGTCTCCCCCTCCTTGTGTAATGCCCCGAAAAGGGCCTTCAAGGGTCAAATAAATGATGATGATGATGATTATGACCAATCAACTGTAAGCACGTGCATTCCGAATTCAGTGGCGCAGTCATGACACTACGTGATCTAGCTAGCAAATCACGTGTTGGCTTCGAGGGCTACACCGTCTTCAACATGACAAGACCATGACTCATACAATGCCAGTTTCCTACACCTAAATGCAAGAAGTTTAGTCGATACGTTCTCGCATTTCCTTTCTCTTGTAACAAGTTACACCCCTAATTTCATTGGTGTCACTGAGAATTGGCTTCACGACCAAATATTTGATTCTGAATTCATGCCACCCTGTTATATGGGTGTTCGAGGAGGCCGTAAAATTGGCCACAGTGATGGAGTTGCCAGTTTTCTAAAATCAGATCGAAAGTTTTCTGTTATCTCTCCCACAGCCGAGGTCAAATTCGTTTGGTGTCAACTGTGCATAGGGAGTAAACATATTATCATTGCTGTTTTTATCATACGTCTGGTTCATAATGACAACTTCTCTCTTTTTGCTGATTACATCAACATGCGCAACTTTCGTGCATGTAGCCTAATCTTAATGGGTGATTTCAATACGCCTGGCATTCACCGGTCCTTCATTTCATGCCATGGTTCTTCGGCTAAAGAACTCGTTAATTTTTTTGCTGTCCTTCGCGCTTACGCAAGCAGTCGATGGTTCAACAAGACAGAATGCATGCCGTGACCTGGTTTTCTTTAGAGCAGAACTTGTTGATAAGCTGTATGAATGCGAAAAAAATGATGAAACTTCCGATCACAAGGCAGTGTTCATATCTTTATTTCGAATGCCCAGTCGGCAAGCCACGCATTGCTATTCTAACTTTTTTTCAACCTCAATCGCTTAGACGAGTGATTTCGGTCTATTCTTGAAGTGTTATCTGAAAACTATGAACCATTTGTTATGCTCCGTAAAGGCTGTGGTGTGAATGCTCTCGTTCAAAAATTTAAGAAAATTTTACATCTATGTATTCAGTGTTTTGTTCCCATTAAAAACAAAAAAACGAAATCGCGCCGTTCTCTGGATGAAAAGAGAATTGTTGCAGCTATCTCGCCAGGTTATGTGCCTCAGACGCTCTAAAGAAGCAGTGACGATTCCATTGGCAATGCCAGATTCACGTCGTCCAATGAGGAAGTTCAGCAGAAAACGAAGCTTTCCAGGGGCATCTTTTATAGTGCCGAGGTATCGGCGCTTCTCAAGAATAACCCACAAAAATGCTGGCGTTCTGTCATGCATATTACTAACTCTGAATCTTCATTTACTATCGAAAAGAAAAGTGTAAATGATCCCATGCGCATATCGAATGTATTTAAAAATACTTTCATTCTGTCTACGCATCTCATTTTCCATCCTATCTGTTTTTGTATATTCATTCAGATCACTTCAATTGAGACATCAATTAGTGTTCACGGTGTTCCTAAATTGATCTTAAAACTACACACCAAGAAATCAAGTGGTTCAGATAATGTTGTAAACTCGTTTTTACTGCGGTATTCTTGATAGACCTTTCATTACCTTGCAAGTCTATGTAAGAAATCTTTAGAAACTAGTACAATTCCATCATCTTAGAAGCTTGGAAGAGTAATGTCATTGTATAAATCGGGTAACAAGTCCGACATAACTGATTATAGACCAATTTCTTTAGCGCCGTATTCATGAAACCTGTTAGAACATATATTATACAAACACAAGATGTATTTTCTCGAGTCCTATCATATTTCAACTAAAGTACAGCATGGCTTCAGAGGTGGTTTCTGCACCGTCACCCAACTGAGTTCAATCACAACATTGCGTATTATTTAGACCAGCGTCATCAAATAAATGCATTTTTATCGACTTCTTCAAAGCCAGGGTTGCCACTGGTGGCTACTTTTTGCCAAATTGCCGAATTTGAGAGGTCCGTGGTTACTTGGTTATGAATGGCGGCATAAGTTACATCGCTGGTATAGCAAGCGATGTAGACCTTACAAAGTGATCGTTATTTATTATTTTCTGCATACTAGTACTACAGAAAAATGCTAACTACAACTTGACCTCGAATAAATAATAATATTATAAGTAATTGTTTTTATGAGTGTAGTAAGAGAACCAACTAAAAACATCGCGCTGACGACTGTGCTGCCACCTCCTGACGTTTTTTTTAGCGCAACTAGGTTCGCGTTCGCCATACTCATGTGGTTTGTGTAGTCGGTGAGCACATGGACTTTCGATTCGGTGTGCCATATTTGCTCGTGCTGCATGTGTTTGCTTCCTTGATTTGCATTTCTGCTTATTCGTCATGGATATTAGTGTACGCTGACATTTCGAGAGCACAACATTGTTGTGTATTTTGCTGCTGGATCAAACAAACACGACATAAACACGTCTCCAGCTGTCTGCAAGCCAGTTGGCTCGTCGGACAAAAGACTGCGCATGCATCATCTGTACGTAGTTGTTGTATTTCGTCAAGTATAGTTCATTTGTTCATTCATTGCTAACCACACAAGCGGTCATAAAACCTCGTATGTCAACGAAGTCGTGCCCGTAACAGCCAGATGAATGCGCATGCATTAGTAGATCATTTCTATCACAGCGCAGCACCATTTCGCGATAACGACGCACGTACCATGGATAACCAAGCTCTATGTTCGGGCTTAACTGGGACTGATTGTATGGGTTCCATGGTCTTCGTGTTCGCAGCGTCGGCAAAACTGATTCTGCCCTCTTGCTGAGCACTGTCACAATGAATGGCCTTGCTGTCTCTATTGTATTGTAGTCGCCCTGAAGAGAGTCCACCGGCACACAATGACTCCCCGATAGAGAGATACGATATAGTGCATAAAATGGATCCATTGTGTGGACCGCACTCTAGGGATGAAAGGGTTACATACACGCAAAATAAAAAATGACAACTGCGTGGATGATGCTGCTGTTGGAAGTTTAATTTGGGAAAATTGTTTTGTTTTGTAAGCTTTTGTGTGGAGTGGGCACTTTCGTGTATTGAAGAACTTATACTAAGTGCGTCAGTGTTCTTCTATGTACCTTTTGTATGGTTTTCTGTTGTGCTTAATCTTTACGTCCCTACAGCAGCTATGGTACAAGAGAAGAGGAGTAGCTGGCGCCACGCATTGCACCGACCCTTCTTGATACACGTTTCCTAAGAAAAATAAGAACACATAGAAAGATCGCTTTTTCGTGGCTTCGCATCCCCCTCAAGAAAGAAGCTTCCTCGGTGAACACTTTGTGGCAAAGTGTGTCTCCGCTCTTTGTGGAGATGGGGTCAAGTCTTGTTGACTGCGAAAGAGAAGAAGCGATCGATGGCCTGCGTGATTCAAGCAATGTGCGGCTTTGCTTGCAAAAGCTCGTGCGGCAGCAGGATCCCTTTATAGCTCGTCTTGAAGGGAACTCCATTGTTGGCATTGTTGGGGATTCCGCGCGTGCTCCTGCTATACAGTTGGGTACCGTTGTTCGCGATGTCTCTGGATGTTGCCCTTGTTAGCAATCGCCACGCCGCTGTGGCGTCTCGTCAAAGTCTGTTCAGCGGGATGATGTGCATAGTTACATTTACGGAATTTGATCAGACCTTGCTTTCAGATTTTAAGCCTAATTGCATAGAAATGGGATGAGTAGCTATGCACCAGCCGTGCGAAATTTAGGAAACAGTTGAGTGACTGGACTTGCCTACCCCTTTCCCTTCTCACCCTTACTTGCCTTTCATACCCCTCGTTATACTGAAGGCACTGCGCCGTGCTCCCGACCAAGTTGCAGAAATTAGGTGCCTTTTCTCATCTTCTAACCACTACCACCACTGTTATACTGCCATACTGTACCGTACGATCCTCACCCTAACTTGCCTTTCATACACTTCGTTACTATACAGGACTAAATACTTTGGTATACTGTACCGTGCAATCCTCATCCTCATTTGGCGTTCATACGCCTTGTTATACTATACAGTACTATACAGGACTAACCCCCTTGCTATACTATGCCATGATTTCATAATGGTCCAGATGGGTGCAAACTAACAAGTGTCCCAGTTGTTATACTTTGCTGTTTAAGAAAAGCGCGCTCTTTTTTGCAAACCGGGCCTGTGCAGTGAGTAATGTGACCTTTGTGCGCCCGGCAACTAACGCAATCATTCCGGTGAAAGCCCAAGGCAGACTATTTTCCCCACCAAAGGGTAAGCGCGCGCACGAGCATCTGACCCAACCCCCTTAATTCGCGGGCAAAGTTAATTCGCGGGGCAAAGTACGCGTGGCAGACAAGCGCGCGTCGGCGCATCGTGACGAGCTGAGCGCCGAGCGCGGGCGGCTTTTTTTTTCTTGAGTTTTCATATATACAAATACGTATACATACGGTGAATGACGGCGGCGGCGGCGAAAAACCAGCCAAGATTGTCCATATAATGGCTATCGCAATAAAATAAATATAAAAAAGAATGCAAGAAAGAGAAGTACTACGTCAGGCGGCCACTTGTCAAGCTTCGCCTGCCTTCATATTCCCTGCAGAGCAATGACTCCTGAATCCTCTTCTGAATCTTCACTTACAGGCACACTCATTCTGAATGCGCTGGCATCGCCTTTTCTTCTCCCTTTCTTATCGCGAATCACATAGTTGAGATCACTTCAACCGCGTCCTCTTCCTCGGACGAATGGGGTGCGAAGATGACATTCAAGTCGCTGTCGAGCGCAGTTTTGGCCTTTCTTATCGCGATGGGCTTTTCTTCGCGACGCACGACAACAGCTTCGCATCTGCGCAGGCGCAGAAAGGGAAACGAGGTCACGCAGTTTTTCCCACCAGACCTGAGGCCTTCTTGTCAGGCATCGCGAGAGGGCTTTGCGAAAAGCTGCTGACGTTAAACGAAAACGTGATGCTATATATGGGGACGCGACGCGTGACCCACATACGTATCCGTGACGGTCTCGTACGCGAGAGTCGTTTTCTTTTCTCTATATTTGGCCGAGTGTTCACGCTTAACGCTCGATAGAGCTCTGCCTAAGTAGCTTATAGGTCACTGTACGGGGCGCCGAACCGATTTCATCCTGTGGTCAAGGCAGACCGGCAAAGCCGGAGCTTTAAACGTTCTACCTCTTTTTAGCTCTTTCGCGCCTGGTGGTGTCATTTGACACCACCACAAATCGTTTTCATTCTCACCTCGAAAAGGAAATCAAAACTGCTCCTTCTTGAAAAAAGTATTTCTTCAATGATCCCCACTGCGATTGACATCTAAATTTTGGCGTGTTTGTGGAGCTAGGTGCCGCAAAGAAGAAGAAGCTTGACCAAAGTCCTTGGAGAACCCTAGGTTGCGTATAAGATGAGGCATGTAAGCGTCATTTTCGGTAAGCGCCGTTTTTGTGCAACAAACGGGTGGTGTCTTTCTTCCCTTTCTCGACTTTTCCGCCACCTTGCGGGTCCTGCAGAAATCATATGCAGTACTTGTCTTCATGTGCTTCGAGATTTCAGTTTATTTGACCTCGCGCTGTCGATTTCTAGCTTCCTGGTCGACTCAATTGGTACAGCGACCACCCCGAAAATGCATTAGTCCTGGTTTTGAACCCAGTACTAAGACGAATTTTTTGGCATCCAAGAGTCTTTTTCTTTCTGAGAAATCCGTAAGGAGTTCCTTGTGGCTTCGTGCTGCAAATAAATGGTTGTCTTCTTTTCCTTTCTTAACCCTTCCGCCATCTTGCGGACTTCTGCAGAACTCAATTGCAATTGGCATTACTGTGACAAACTTTTCATACGAAGGGCCTATAAAAGGTCTGTCAAATATCCCTCAACGATGTTTGTGAAGGTAAGCTATACATATGAACGCATTTTATTTGAAGGCATAGACGACCGGAGAAATACAGGGTGGAGACGGAATCACCAGCCTATCGACATTGTGGTAAAAAAAGTTTTCATATGAAGGGTTGGCGAAATGTCTATAAAAGTTCTGTCAAGCATCTTTCTAGTAAGTTTGTAGAGGTTGCATCGATAAAATTCTGCTCTACTCTACGAAGGCTCGAGTTAATAGATGCAGCAGCTGTTCATTATTCAATTAAAAAGACCCATACGCCATTCTGCAACCGTAGTCCTCCTGTGTTCACTGCTATGTTGAGGTTAGCTACACATATGCAATAAAATATCTGAGTCATGAGTCATGACTTTCAATGCTTGTGTGTGAGGTTAAAAAACATACCGTAGAACCAGTGGTATTAAAAACATTCATTAATGGGAAATCACACGTAATGTAACCTATCATCTGTTAGAGAAGCAGCTCCGTCTTCAAGCAATCCAAATCCAATTGTACTCACGCGATTACTTAACCAACAATGTGAGCTGGTCCTGCCTAGACCTTTCATATTGTGTTTAAGGTTCGTGGTATAAGTGCCAAATGGCTCGTCATTTCGCAGTATACGATGCACAGCCATGTACTATCTGCACTTCTGTTTTCTTTTGCGAAATACATCTCGGTTAGATCCTCCGAACAGTGTACGAATTCCGGCGTGCGATTGGGAAGGATGCCCGTGAAACGTACGCTTCCCCGACTCGACTAGGTGCAAGGTTTACTGCACCGCAGGGCGAAGAAATGGAGTAAACAAGATGGTTGTGGTAGAAAGAAAATAGGGAAGAACTGTAGAGCGGGAGAACACCAAAGAAAGAGGAAAGCGACGATGAATACGGGCGCAGCCGCACACGCTCGAAGTCAGGCCACATGCATTCAGTGTTCCTGTTTCTGCGTTTTTTCTGCAGGGTCCTTCCTCCTGATATTGAGATGGGGAAGAAGGGAAGAAAATGCACGCGTCGGAGAACGTGAGACCCGTGGAGCATTTTGTTTGGCACGGTCAGACACGCGCGTATCTCAGAAATGTAAAGTGCAGAGTCGAAAAAGAGAAGAAAGGGTGGTTGGGAGAAAGATGACCTAAAGGAATGGGTTGAAGTAGGTGGGGATGACAGTTGTACTATATAAGAAACTACCATGACTTGGAGGGGAAAAAGGGGAACGACTAAGAACTGCCGGAGTTTTTCCGGGTCGGAAATTCATGCTTATTATGGAGTTATTTTGAGGGGGGGGGGGGGAATAAGGGAAGGAGGAGTAACAAATAAGAAAAATGGGATGAATGAAGTAAACAGTGAAAGGGCTAGTAAACGGGAGCAGAGTCTCGCAGCGAACTGCAAAGAGGGAGACGTTCTGGCAAGCAGCCTTTCATTCCCTATACTTGGTTTCTTTACTATAGTTCTCTTTATTCGCCTAAACCTGGAGCAGAATTCTGACAGCTTGGAAGTCGCACTCCTCTCCCGCCTTTCGTGGGTCGTAATTCCTTGGTATTTGTTGGTTTTTGTTGTTCATTGATTATTTTTGTCACTAGTGCATTGAGCGCTCGATTTCATCCCAATCGATATGAAGCAAGCGGAACTGGACGTGCGAGAACATCCCCTGGGGGTGGATGTTGTTTGTTTCTTTTTTTCTTAGTTATTTATAGGCGTTGCGCATTCAGCCTTTTCATATATCTGGCTCGCTTTCTTTCTCTCTGTGTCCTTCTACACAAATTCTGAAATTTCTTGCGAGCATCGTCGCTATATATCTCACCAGTAAATTGAATGGAGGGAAGCAATGTATGATTCCTCGGGTTGTTGTCGAGCGTTTCGCGGGTACACGAAAAAAAAACGTGTTGCGGGGGAACATAGTGATGAAGACAAACGAAGAGAAGACGAAGAAAAGTCCGTTGAGGAAATAAATTCACACAAAAGAATTAAACTTCGTAAAACCGAGAAAAAGCTTGTTCCTTTCATCAGGCAAGGCAACCAGGGGAGGTCATTGCACGGCAAAAGACGGCCTGACACATGTTTGATGCGAATCATTCGTATGGAAAGCAGGCTGTTAGTTCCGCCAAAAGTACTGAAATCAGCAGTAAAATAAAAAAAACGTTGAATATGCAGTGGTACAAAGTGGGGCGTAAGAACTGTAATGAAAAGTAGGACGACAAACGTACCGTGATATAACTCCAACAAGAAATTGTGTATGACATAAGGGTGTCCTACCACATTGTCTAGAATAACGGCAGCACTAGCTGAGCTTAGCTACAAGTGTTTTCAGAAACAAAGTTGGTACTCGACTCGACATAGACAGTCTATCACCGAGTCTGCCCCGGTGAGTTCGGCGACTACGGTGCTGGGTTGCCGACCCGAAGGTCGCAAGTTCGATCCCGGTTCCGACTGTCGCATTTAAGAGGAACCGAAATGGTACAGGTCTGCTTACTGTGCGATGTCGTTGCACGCAGAAAACATCTGATGGTCAAAAATTCCGGGGTACTCTACTATGGCATCCCTATTAATCATATTTTGGTTTTGAGACGTCGAACCTCTGATAGTAATATCAGTCGAGTACCGAATTCACTACTGTTAACTGAGCGTGAGACGAAAGCAGCTCGTTCCACTGAGTTGCTGCGCAAAAATGTGCGCGCGTATATAAAATCAAATCGTCGATTATTCCAATATTCGAATACTTACGAATTACGTTAATTGTTCTCTTTCGGAGGCCAACGAATTCTAATTATAGGCCCCGATTTTGATGAAAAATCTGGTGTCTTGGCCACCCCGCCATCGTTGTCTAGCGGTTATGGCGCGAAACTTCTATATTTCGCAGGTCGCTGGATACTTGTAGATTTAGACGCACGTTAAAGGACAACTCCGTCGATTTTTCGAGGTCAGTGGATCTCAATGAAATTCGCTGGAAAAGTTCCTTTGCACATTTCCATTATTTATGGCAAATTACAGCTTTGAGAGACGCCCTGATTATTTGCAAATGAATTTCGAAGATTGCTTCGAAAAGCTCACCTCGCTTGTCTGAATTATTGGCAACAGTGTCTGTGTGACGTAATGTTTGGCATGTCAACGGAAGTGACGTAGCTGATGGCATGGCTCCTTTGGCCGCTACAGCGTTTACTGTGCTGGCCACAAGGCAACGGCGGCGGTGTTTGGCACTTGTATAGCAGGGGAAAGCTTTCTCTTCCTCTGTAGTGTTTCGCCAGTGCTTCGCTGGTCTGGCTTTCACAGTTTTCGTACTACGCACTGGCAGGACCAGTATACGGCCTCCGGTTCTTACGAAATATTATGTCATACGCAGACGGGGTGCCCGCTCTGGTTTCGGTTTTGGTTTTGTACTTTTTTGGTTAATAAAATTTATTTTCGAATTTCTTGAACATTTCAGCTATCGGGATCGTGACAACAGTGTTTCAGGAACATAGAAACACCATTACCTTGACATGGTCGAAAAATCGTCGGAGTTGGCCTTTAAAGAACTCTGAGTGGTCAAAATTTTTTAGCCCTTTCATTACGGCGTTTCTTACTACCATATCGTCGTTTTCGGACGTTAAACCCCTTAGCGATTATTAGTAGGGTGCCAAAGGAGCTTTAATGAAAACATGAGATATTGATAAGGTAGGTCTGTGAATGAGGGCCGAAACTGAAGTTTTGTTTCCATTAAAACAGGCAGGAGCTTCGCCGCACTGCATTTAAGTCTTGCAACACCCGGCTTTCAAGACACTTGAAGGAAATTTCAGGAGCTCGCTCCTCGTGCTCGAGCCTTGTCCACCAATCCCGCCGTGGTAGCCACGCTGCCTCTAGAGCGAATGACAGAGTCAGAATGGAACGCCATGTGTGCGCCTCGTTTCTTGCATTAGAGGGCACGCTGGGTAACAGACGCTACGCTTGCGAAACACAAGCTCCGACGTGAGACGCCACTGTGGTGGCTTACGCAACAGACACGACCGTCCTCCCTTGGCGTACTCATAGTTGGCACTGTTCCAAGTCAGGGGGCGCTTCTGACTTCCGGTCAAATCCGCCGATTTTAGCGAAGTAAGGGAGGAGGCACAGCAACTAACCTTCGCTTTATTATTATTATTATTATTATTATTATTATTATTATTATTATTATTATTATTATTATTATTATTATTATTATTATTATTATTATTATTATTATTATTATTATTATTATTATTATTTATTATTATTATTAAAATGAATAGATGGGGTTTAACGTCTTAAAACTTTCGCTGCCCAAGATAGTGCACGTCTCTGTATAGACCCAATTCGTGTTTGTAAACACAGGTAGGCCAATGTCGACATTATGGGCAACATTATAGCGACGTCCGCACATAACTTCCGCCATAAGCACAAATGGCTGCGATGTGCGCCAACAAACAAAGCTAAGTTGTGAGACGCGACTCACATCCAACCGCGACGCAGTTCGTCGGCATACCGTTTCTTTTTACTCGTTGCTTGACCGAGAACACCACATGCACCATTGAAAACCCAGTAGAAACTGCAGTAGGCAGAGCGTCCTTTGCATACCAAGACAGTGCCACCGCATTTTCGTGACGTAAGTCTGGTGTAATTTGTCTATGCACCTTTTCACAGGAAGGAAAAAAAACACCGCCATGATGGGCTGTGCGCGGAAGTACAAAGGCTAAAGGCGCAGCGTTGTCAGTGCATTTTCGAGGGGACGCGGCAATTTGCACAGCCCAAGGGGGGCTATGGCGGCGCCCAGGGAGGCGTTTATGAAAAGGTGAATAATGGTGGAGTGCATTTACGGTGGATTCACGGTTCACCAGGTTCAACCTCCGGAGCAAAGCTGCTTCATCAACGTTAACTTCGTGGATATGACGTATTTTTCTTGCTTGCTAGCAGGATCCTTTTCTTGTGTGCTTCCTGTTGCTTCATTGCGTTCCCATAAGATAACTGTGCAAATCCAGGCGTTCCCCGATCCTCCAATCCGGGAAAAGAACCCTAAGGGCTCATGATCTTCCATTAAATGTTCCATATATCCACAGGGCTGATATGCTGCATCGCAACCATTCAAGGTTCGCGTTCAATGTAGCTCGCATACACGCACCGCACATAACATCAGAGGGATTGGATATCTGATAAGGGTACGTGTCTCCTCAACTCTTTTACGGCTTGTCAGCCGCGCTGCGGGATTAACGGAGCCTGTGAAACGTGCATCAGATGTGTCACACGTGCTCGTTTCGCTGCGCATATGTATGGAGTTATTGTTTTCAGTGAGGCGCTTGCTCAGCCAACTG
Organism: Rhipicephalus annulatus; assembly: GCA_013436015.1. Taxonomy (NCBI): domain Eukaryota; kingdom Metazoa; phylum Arthropoda; class Arachnida; order Ixodida; family Ixodidae; genus Rhipicephalus; species Rhipicephalus annulatus. Next base: position 369,259 of record WOVY01004898.1, read on the forward strand.
CTTACGGCAAATCCGGGCGGGTCTGTGTTTCGGCGTGAGCCGGCGCGTTCCGGAGATAGCGCCTTATCTTAATCCACAGTTGATCGGCGCTTGGCGTAACGTGCGACTTGGCGCAACGAGCGCGATTTACCGCATAATTACTGGGGCCGTACTCCTCCAGAGAAATCATCCGGCGATACGTTGCAAATGTGCACGCCATTATAAACAAGGTAATCGCGCTCACACACAGGAATGCTGAAACACAGTCGATATATATACTTCACCTCGCTAATTTTGTGCAGCGCTGACAAAAGCTGTGACTGGTCCGTGTGGCATATGTGGCAAGTACCCGCATTTCAACTGGACCATTACTAGCCGAATTCACGAAACTTCTCTCTCTCTCTCTCTCTCTCTCTCTCCATTGGCCAGGTGGCTTCGCTAACGATATTGGCTTAAATAGTATCTTAAATTGGCCTAAATAGTACTTTAAAGAAAATTGAAGCGTAACATGACTTTGTCAATACGGACCCAGCTTTGTAAACACACATTGATACTTCAGCTGACTAATTACATTGAAAATGACTAATTACAGTGAAAATTACGATGGGTCACACTGGCAATCATAGTGGGGTACGTGAAGAGGGGAGAGCCTTTTTTACTATATGGCATGGAAATAGGGAGTTGGAGTATCGAAAGCGTTCATGTATACTTGCGTGCCCAAGCGTGATATTTTGCTCAAAGTGCGCTGATTTTGCGCATATGTCTTGGTTACGGATTCATGCCGTAGAAGCAATATTTCGGAACTATGGTTACACGATAAAACTCGCATCTACTACAGCCTTCCATTCCCGCAACGCAGACTGAACTGAAAAGCTTCACGCGAGTATCAGCGATGCTTATTGATGGGAGCCTGTTGGCCTTCTCTGTTTCGGGAAAAAAAAATTAAACGCGAAACGCACACTCACGTAGAAAAGATACAATTCTTTGATTGGTATGTGGGGTACCGTCCCAATACCACCATATTATCATATCTGTTTTATCCACACTGCATATCGCACAGTTCATTATCATCGCTCTGCCGCTCTTTGGCCACGTCCTGGCCCTTGCGCCAATAAACTCCACTTATCATCATCATCATAGTGAATGGCTCCAGAAGTTTCGACCTCCTGGAGTTTTTTTAACGTGCACCCAACTCTGAGCACACAAGCCTACAACATTTCCGCCTCCATCGAAAATGCAGCCGCCACAGCCGCGATTCGTGAGTCAGCAGCCGAGTACCTTAGCCACTATAGACCACCGTGGCTAGACCAAGACGCAATGGAACAGGACATCACTGTGAGTGTCTGTATTGTGTTTAATCAATCACAAAATCTGGTACTGGGCTCCATTGTGCCTCGTACCAGTTAATAAATTGCTGATACTATCCACAATAGTGCCCAGTACTCGTTATTCAGATTTTGTTTGTACTGGGCACCACTATGCCAAGTACACAACGCCAAAAACTGGCCCCCTGCCATCGATGGATTAACGTGAACTCTTTCACTGCAACGCGCGGAATTAGCCAAGTGGAGTACGAGGGCAACGGTTTGTGATACGTATATGCAAATAGGGGAACGAGTTGTCTGGATTCGGCCTAATGCACGCATGGACCTAATGCGGGCGTACAGCTGACGCAGCGATCTTTCGCATGGCACCGATAGATAAAGGAGGCTTGTTATATATATCGCATAGACGCGTGCTTTATTGCGAGGCGGTGTAGATTTCGTGGGGCAATCGCGCGTCGTATACGGTCTGTAGTCTATATTTATTGTATGTTAAGTTTTGCCTTTAATGCCAGCATGACCGGATCGAATCGGCTTATATATGCTGTGATACGCCTGGCGCAACTGAGCCTCTCGAACGGCTGGTTGGGCAACCTTCGCTCCATTTTAGCCCAGTCCTATACATCGGCCATTGTGGCGTATATCACGTTCCGTATATATGCGAAGCATTCCGCGCGTTGCGTTATCTTAATGCCATTCTTTCGCGTGCGCCCAGCCATAAAACCTAGAGATAATGCATCGCTCTCACTCTTTTTTTTCTCTCACTTTTGGGAATGCGTTTTCGTGTGCGTCTTCTATGAGGAGTCACGATGCGAGTATTTTAGTCTTTATAATAAGCATTGTCTGGCGCAAACGAAATTTTTAAACATACCTGCATCTTACGGTGCGGTTTCTCTTCACAATAGGGAGATTTCGAACGTTGTTCAGTGGTTCCCAATGTGGCTTCGTTTTTTTCCAGTGATGTCATGTGGCCGTACTGCCGTATAAAAATATTTCTAAATTCTTCTGAAGACAGCGCTGGCAAGGAAGTGTCTTTTTTAATCATATGCGAATACATTTTGCAACACTTTATATCTCTTATATTTCTAGGAGGATTTAGAAACTCTATACCTTTTTTTTTCTCCTGAGTTGATTTAAACAGAGATAATTTTGTGTCGCCTCGAACCAATTCTAAATTGTGGGCAGTCATTTTTAATGATCAAATGTATATGCGCTCCATCACTGGAAATATATCTTGAAGCGTTCTTTGTTTCTACCTTGGCATCTCAATTTAACAAGGCAGAGTTCAGATGTGATGAGGGCTGCTAGTCTAATCCCTTGTTTTATGCCCCGCCGCGGTGGTCTAATGGCTAAGGTACTCGGCTGCTGACCCGCAGGGCGCCGGTTCAAATCCCGGCTGCGGCGGCTGCATTTCCGATTGAGGCGGGAATATTGTAGGCCCGTGTGCTCAGATTTGGGTGCACGTTAAAGAACCCCAGGTGGTCTAAATTTCCGGATCCCTCCACTACGGCGTCTCTCATAATCATATAGTGGTTTTGGGGACGTTAAACCCCACATATCAATCAATCCCTAGTTTTACATAAAGTATTTGCTTTTTCCTACAGTGGTGTTTACACGTTTTTTCAGGAACATAAATGCAATAGGCAGATGCGTGTTTCTTGCAACGTCTCCGGTTTGTTCCTGTTGAACCTGCGCACTGATGAAATAAGATTTATTTATGGTCCACAGAGTTATTTAAGGGGGCCAAACACTCAATATTTTACCGTAATCTGTGTTGTTTAGGGGAAATCATTGTGCGTTCACAAATGAGCGACGAAGTATGAGCACATTAAG